>CM067167.1:184378915-184453503 GCA_034093135.1 Erigeron breviscapus
AAATGGCATTGGATAAGGAATAAGGATAAAGTCACATCAAATGACTTTGTATCCTTTTAACCAACCACCTTTACACGCATAAACTTTGGTAAAGAACAAGTGGATTGTTCTTTGGAAAGTGTGTAAAGGCAAAAGTCAATCCTCGATATCAGTGTTTAGACTTGTAAGGTCTAGAACACTGACAATCCTCCAGTGTACAGATCTGGTAAGACTTCCAGTGGACTCCGCCATTTGTCAGTCTTCTTTCTTCAGACTTCAATCTTTGACTTCAGTCAGAATGTCTTCAGTAGAGTAGATCTGGACTGGGGTGAAGTCCAGTGAGCTAATCTGGAGAATACTCCAGATTTCCTATACAAGTATTTGCTCACTGGTCTTCCATTATTTCTGGACAAATCTTCAGAGGGACTCCAGATTCCAAGTCTGGAGTAGGTCCAGTAGAACACCTTTCTGGACAGATCTTCAGTAAGGCTCTAGTAGTCGAGTCTGGAGCGAGTCCAGTAAATCTGGAAAAGATGATGTCTGAACTAATGGATTCTGGAGTCACTAATGATATCTCTCCAGACTGTGATGAAACTTACAGTGATGACCTGGTTGCAATGATTGCTAAAACATTTAATCGTTTTAAAGCAAGAGCAAATAGGCCCACTGGACAACATGCACCCAGTTCCTCTACTGACAAGACCAATCTGACATGTTTTAAGTGTGGCAGAAAAGGTCATTTCATGAAGGAGTGCAAGTCCAGTCAGTTTGTCTCTCAGTCTGGTCCATCTACTTCTTATAACAAGCCTGATGATAGCTACAAGTCCAAGTACAAAAAGCTTAAGTCTCAAATTGCTCTCTTGTCTCAACAAATTGAAAATAATAAATGCATGATTGCAACCACTGAAGAAGCATGGGTTCCCTCAGATGATTCATCAGTTGATGAAGAGGAGGAAAGAGATTGTTGCTTTATGGCTCTGGCAGATCAAGAGCATCTGGTGAAGGATGATGTCACATCTGGTCGATGGGTGGACATTGTTATAAAAAGGTTAGTGAGTACGATAATGAAACCGATCCTGAATTAAAATTGGACATTGCTGAAGCTCTAAATTCTGATTTAATTTTTGTGGAAACTGTTAGATTTGACAGTCTTAATGGCTTAGAAACAGATTCCTCTGAAATCGCTGCTTTAAAATAAAAATTAAAAGAACTTCAAGATATTGAACTGGCATTTCAAGCACAAGTTCTGGTAACTGAACAACTGGTTCAAGAAAAACATGACCTGGAAATGATTTTGCAAAAAGAAAAACAAGTCATTAAATCATGGCTAGAAACAAGAAAGCCATATGATGCTGGAATAAACCAATGGCTAGAAACAAGAAAGCCATATGATGCTGGAATAAACCAATTTCCATCCCAAAAGTGTGCTTATCTGGATGGAAATACTCATATGCAGCATTAATACCAGTTATTGACCGGTTACCAGACGAGGTTAGACCAAGTACCATTTATGATGAACCTTCTACCCCAAAAACTTGTATTATACCAGCTCAACTATCAGAGGTTAAGACTGGAGCATCCCAGATGACTGCTCCAGTTAAAAAGGTTAATCAGAATAAACCTTTGCCTCAGACTGCTTCTAAAGAACCCCAGGTTCAAAAGAAAAAGACCAGTTCCCTTCCTAAGCCTAAAGTCCAGTCAACTGGAAAGCCTCAGGTATCATCTGAAGAATCTATTTTGTTAAGGATGGAGAGCCAGTTTCAACTACTGGCTCGTCAAATTCAAAGTTGTAATGCAAGATTAAACAATTTTGATGGTACTTCATGTGGCCCTAAGCAAAATACAAACCTTTTTCTAAGAAAGAGAAAAATATTCCTTTAATTGAGAAAAAGAAAAAGGTTTCTAAACTATCAACTCCAGTAGTGTTTTCAACAAAAACTACTGTTGAAGAAAGTGAACTCAACCAGATACCCCCAGGATCCATAAGGGAGGATCCAGTGAACCCATCAGTCGATGGGTTCCCAAATCTAACTGATATATCTGGTGGATGTGCAGGGCGATCGAAAGAAACATACGTGGTATCTTGACAGTGCAGCTGGCAGGACAATGACCAGACGTAAGACCCTGCTGGAGGAGTTCATAATTTCTGATGGACCCTCCATTACTTTTGGAAATGATGGTTGTGGAAAAACTGAGGGGTAAGGTGTTCTGAACAATGGACAAGTCAAATTCAGACGTGTTGCATATGTGAATGGTTTGAAATATAACCTGATCAGTGTCAGTCAACTGTGTGATGATGGCTATCAAGTTTGTTCAATATTGCTCAGGGCATCGTATTCAACAAGGACTGGAAGGTAGGGTTGATTGCTCCCAGAAAAGGGAATGTGTACGTGATGGATATGGAAAGCTCTCCTTCAGATCAGTGTTTCTATACTCAAGCTGATGAAGACACAAACTGGTTATGGCATAAAAGGTTATCCCATTTAAATTTCAAAAATATTAAGTTGTCTAGAAAACAACTGGCAGATGGGATACCTTCAGTTCAAAGATTCACCTGAAGAAGTTTCCAGTCATTCTGACTTGGAACCAGCTCAAAAGAAGAAAACCCCCAGTAGTACACCTTTCTATCCTTCAATAAGTTTCAAACCACCCTCTGAACTTGTTATTGGATCAGATATTCGTACTACTCCCCCAGTATCAGTATCAGTTGAAATTATTCCAGAAATATCAGTTTCAAACCACCGGGTTTACTAGTCCAACCAGTAACACCGGTGTGGAAATGGGAAGAAATTGCTATGGACTTCATCACGAAGTTACCTAGGACGAGTAGTGGTCGGGACACTATTTGGGTGATAATTGACCGGCTGACTAAGTCGGCTCACTTCTTAGCCATCCGGAGGACGATAAATTTGACACCATGGCACGTTTGTACATCAAAGAGGTGATATCCAAGCATGGAGTGCCGATTTCCGTGATATCCGATCGGGATGCCCGATTTACTTCAAAATTTTGGAAGGCGTTCCAGAAATCTATGGGTACTCGTCTCGGCATGAGTACGGCGTTCCATCCACAAACTGATGGTCAAAGTGAAAGAATGATCCAAACATTGGAAGACATGTTAAGAGCTTGTGCTATTGATTTTGGTGGTAATTGGGATGTGCATCTTGTAACAACCTTACTTTTTAAATATTATATATGTGCTAGTTATGTTGCCGTTGATCTCACAAGCCATAGTTATACTTGAAGCTAGTAGATAATGCCCCTAAACTAGCAATCTAAAGCTATTGTTCAACTCTAAATGTGAATTATAAAGTACCATTGAACAAAATTTTATTGATGATCAATCAAAGTAGCTAAATAATAATGTAAGTCTCACAAGTTGAGATAACCATCAAAAATCCTTATAAATGTCCAACAAATCAATCATCAAACCAATTTAAGTAAATATGACATGAGAATAAAGATTTCCATCTCAAAGTATAATTATAAACTAATATGTGCATAAAAGTGGTTAAGTAACAACAAGTATATATTTATATGCTTAAAATAAATACAAGCTTATAAATTAAGGGTTATGTAACAAATCAAAAATACAAGAATATGTACATACACACACCTATACATGACATATATACATATATGCACATGCTAGAATAAACATCAACTTATACTACAAACTAATACAATTTACCTTATAATACATACACAAATACATATACATACACCTAACAAATATATATACACCTTATATACATAATTTTTATAAAAAAAAAATACCAAAACCCTTCCCATGCCCTTATGAGGCCGCCCCCCCCCCCTTCACACCTCACATGCCATTTCAAACTACATACACTTCATTTCAAGTCTTGGAACTCACACTCTTCACACACTCTTCTTTTCTCTCAAGAAAAACTCTCCATCTCTTCTTTTCTCCCTCTCATTTTCGGCCACCATCAAGAACAAAGAAAAACACCATCAAAAATCAAGTAAACACTTACTAATAATAAGGGTTTTAAGTTAGATTAATAAAGGGTTAATACAAGCAAGGTTCAAGGGTTGTTCTAGGCTTAGATTCAAGGGATTATAGGGGTTTGAAGGCCACGAAAATCTGCCCTCTTTCTTCATCCAAAACCAAGTTAAAGAGGGTATAATCTTCATCCTTTTTACTAGATCTAATCTCGTTTTTGTTTATATTCAAAGGTTTTATCAAAAACTCATACTTTCTTCTTGTTTTCTTTGTAATATACACTTAATGAGGGCAAAGTTGATAGGATCTTTCTTTCCATGCTCATGCATGTCGAATCTAAGAAGAAAGATCCAAGGATTCAACAAGTTTAAGACCCAAAAGTGTGGTTATAGATTAGTAGCTTTTAAAGTGACTTTCTTGTTGATAGATCTATATGTTTTTGTATATTTTTGAAGAGTATATTCTGAGATTTTTCATATAAAAGATGTTTTTATATTGTTGAAAGTTAGATCTATTAAAGTTGATAGTAAAAAGTGTTGATTCGAATGCATATATGCTAGATTTAAGAAAGTTGGATCTTTTGTTGGATTATGAGATGGATATGGACTTGTTATAAGTGAAAAATATGTTAATATTAGTGTTAATATTCTGGAAAAATTGATAAAATATCAAGGATATAAAGCTTGAATCAAAACATGTTAAAATAAGCTAGAAATCACAAACCGAAAACACGCAAAAATGCATTTTGAGCACACACATGCACCATAATCTTATGACCAAGAAAATATGATAAACCTACTTGAAAAATGTTGAAATAAAAGCACAAAACTCAGATCTATTGGTTCATGACAACAACAAGCTCAAAAACCACCTTTTCGGGTCAAATAATCACTAACCGAAAGCACTAAATTGCACATATCACACCACCACCACTCTCACGATTTTGGACACCAAAATATGATGAACTTTCTGGAAATAATGAAACAAGAATGAAAATCCATTTTAAAGCACTTTAATTACTTAAGAAATGAGGCTAAAATCACTATTTCGGTAAACGATTTTTAATCATAAAACCCTCAAAATGAGCAAGGAACAAGAGAGGTTGAATTGATATGATTTTGTATGGATAAAAGTTGCCCAAAAGGCCTGAGATTTTTGACCAAAAGGTTTAGTGATGATTTCTAAGAATTTCCATGAATTATTGAATTTAAATGGTAATTAAAAGACATAAAAATCAATAAATAAATTATGTAAATCAAGAATGAAGTTAAATCATCTTAACCATTGATAAAAATAACTAAAACCTACTGGAGAAAAATAGGTAAAAGGCAAGAGACATGTGTTACATAATTTAAAGATAAATAATTAAGTAAAAATAATTAATTAGATATTATTATTAAAATAAATGGAAAATACACAAATAAAAGTATAAATCATGAAATTATAAATTTAGGAGCATATATATCAGAAGATAATTCAAATGAAATTATCCATAATTTACAAAGGCAATTATGACACTTAAAAGTATTTTTAAGGAATTATTTAATTAATAAATCAATAAAATGAATAAATAATTAATTAAATAATATTAAATTAAAATATATAATTACAAATCAGAAAATATACATAAAATATTAATATTATAAGACCACTATTGTCAAATATTATTACTAAGCAAAGTGTGCAATGGAAATCATATAAATCAAAGCCAAACTACCGAAATTCCAATAAACGTACAAAAACGCATAATGAGAAAACGACTCTTACCACCAAATCTCTTATACCCAAACAATGAGAACATCATAATGCACTTAAATTCCATAATCTAATGACAACCAAATATGGGCAAGTCTACTAGTATACATCTCATGATCTAGCTCACTAGTTCATGTCACGCGAACTTACGCCGTGAATATATACGTTATGGTTTAGGCTTGCTTGAGGCGCAACAAATGTAAGCGAAGGAATCACATTTGATCAGCCCCAATTCACTCTCTAATCAAGTGAGTTATAGCCCCCTTTCAAACTCTTTTATATGTTTTACTTGCGGGGTGAAAAGCATGATTAATTAAAATGACTTTCTCTTATGAAATGATTCTTTGAAATAATGATAATGATATGGGAATTATATTGTATGTTCAACGTATTATATGTTATATGATGAGCTTGAGTACTGTCAAACGGTGGTCCCCTGTACACTACTATTAACTCATTTGAGGCCTGTAGTTAGAGGGTTGCGCAACTAGGACTTGTCCCCTCATCCACTATTATAGGTAACGGTGGGATGTTTGGTCTGCCTTGGTGGCCACCTTCATCGCCAGTCTGGCCTCGCGGTGCTCTAACTACTATATATTTATGGGCGTCTTCATGGCACGACCCTTGGTTATCTTTATGCACGTGATTGACAGCATGTGCTTATCATTATCTTATCATTTGGGACAATATATTGATTATTGGGACATAACCGGTCTTAGTAGTGGCTCAAGAACAATCTCATCAAATTACGTCATGGTAGTCTTACCATTGACCCAGAGGTATTGATATTATATTATGGATGACAATTATTGATTGAACATACGGTTTGGGTATGGACAGTATGATGGAATTCTTGGAAATTTTATGACATATTCTTTCTTGAATTGGATTAAATACATGTGTGTTGTTAGCATAATCCTATGAACTCACTCAACTCTCATAGTTGACACTTTTTCTTCATGCTTTTCAGGTCTAGGGCAGTAAGTTAGCTTTTTGGACCGCTTCATGGATGATGTGTTTATTTGTTACATGTTGGACTAGTAACGCAAACATTCGATCTTTTGATTATGAATTTGGTTATGTAATGTTTATTATACGTCCACTTGAACTTGTAACCTTTTGAATTTGGATGGCATTTGAAACTTTATGTTGATGTTTTATACTTGAATCTTTTATACCATGTCGTTCTGTGGCATCTCGAGTTTCCGCTATAGTCGGGGTGTTACACATCTTCCTTTGGTTGAATTCTCCTACAATAATAGCTATCATGCTAGCATTGGAATGGCCCCATTTAGAGCATTATATGGGAGAGATTGTAGGTCACCGCTAGCTTGGGCAGAAGTTGGTGAAAGCCAACTCGTTGGGCCCGAAATTGTTATTGAAACGACGAAAGTGATCTCACAAATCAAAGAAAAGTTAAGAGTGGCCCGAGAACGACAATTGAAATATGCTAATGTTAGACGACGACCCCTCGAATTTGAAGTTGGTGATTATGTTTTATTGAAAGTATTCCCGTGGAAAGGTGTGGTTCGTTTTGTGAAACGTGGCAAGTTGGGGCCAGGGTACATTGGCCCGTTCAATATTTTGGAGCGTATTGGTCCGGTAGCTTATCGATTAGAACTTCCTCAACACCTGAGTGGAGTTCATAATGTTTTCCATGTTTGTAATCTTAGAAAGTGTTTGGCCGATCCAACACTTCACGTGCCCCTCGAAGAAATCCGTGTTGATAAAACGTTGAAATTCGTGGAAGAACCAATAGAAATCCTAGATCGACAAACTAGAAAACTAAAGAATACCCGATATACGATTGTCAAAGTGAGATGGCAAGCTAGACGTGGACCCGAGTTTACTTGGGAACGTGAGGACCACATGAAGTCTAAATACCCACACTTGTTTAGTAATTAGTGTTTGTTGAATTTCGGGACAAAATTCTTTCACGGGGGAAGAATGTAACATTCATGATTTTTACCGTTTGACTGTGCATGTAATTTGATTAACTATTTCAATAAACAGAAATTTGGACATAATTGTGTATATTTATCTGTAAATTCGGCCAATTATAATGTCATATTTGAACTCCTAGAATTAGGGCCATATTAGCAGACTATGAAATTGGCCCAGTACATATTATGGAAATTATATGATAGATGATAATTGAATAACTGTGGTAACAGGAAAAACGTATATACGAAACCTTAAGTATAATGTACGGTTCCATTAATAGGACAAAAATCGACACAACCTTTATATTATATGAAATGATTTATCCATATTATGGATTTATAATAATTTATAAAAGTTGTACGCTCATGAATATTTTGTTTGTGTTATTAATTTCAGAATCAATTAACTAGCTAGATATATTGTACATACTAGTAAAATAAATATGCAATTGTGTACTTGAATTAGATAACTAATAAATATATAAATACATGTAATTGATTCATAACCACATAGATAAAATAATTGTGTACTTGAATTAGATAACTAATAAATATATAAATACATGTAATTGATTCATAACCACATAGATAAAAGTAATTATTGTTAAGTAGAAATTTGAGCTTGATTTGTGCAAAAATGGAGTTAGTGTGTGAAAAGGTGTAGTGTGTGTTTTGGAGGTTGAAGATGAAGATCAGAGAGAATTGAGGTTGAATTGTTGTGATTAATTAAGGAAATGGGGGAAAAGCTAACAATTTTGGGTATGGAAAGGAGTATTTATACACTTGACTAACTTTCACTAATACTCCTTCCATTATTAAAATAATTGCATTTTAACACCATTTTTGGATTTCTAACATTCTTCCCCTTGGTGTTGAAATGTAATTCATGCACGATATTATCTATAAATAGGAATTTGTTGATGAAGGTCTTCGAAGCTTTCTCATTGTCTTCAAGATCTTCCATCAAACTTGGCTTTACGTCTTTAATCTTCACACTTACCTTAAAGATGTATCTTTAAGTCTTGAACTTCTCAGAGTATGAGCATTGCGGAAACTTGATCTTGGCTCTTTAGATTTGAACATGAAAGCATCTTCTTGACAATCTTAACTTTGTCACACTTCCCCTTAATTAATGAATCTTTCTCTTGAAGCATTTGGACAAACATCTTTTTCATCACAAACTTCCCCTCGATCAAACAATCATATTTGCGTACCACCAACGCTTATGTATAGGGTGTACCCGCGGCGTACCCACCACGTTGGCGATAACTATCTTCAAAGAATAATTTGGGGATCACTTTAATCAACAATTTATCTTTCTTCCCCTCAACTGATGAATTCTTCTTTCTTCCCATCAAAATTCAAGAAAGCACACACACTTGTTTGACTTGTTTGACTTCATTATCCTCCTTGTTAAGTAGAAATTTGAGCTTGATTTGTGCAAAAATGGAGTTAGTGTATGAAAAGGTGTAGTGTGTGTTTTGGAGGTTGAAGATGAAGATCAGAGAGAATTGAGGTTGAATTGTTGTGATTAATTAAGGAAATGGGGGAAAAGCTAACAATTTTGGGTATGGAAAGGAGTATTTATACACTTGACTAACTTTCACTAATACTCCTTCCATTATTAAAATAATTGCATTTTAACACCATTTTTGGATTTCTAACAATTATACTTATATAAACTAGTTACTACACTTAATTACACAAATAATAACCAAGAATCAAAGTTTAGAGTCAACCAAAGTCAATTAGTCAAGTCAAGCTTGTGTTCTTAACATAAACCCCACACAAACTAACCAAGACTTGGATTATAGCTTGTAATCATGCAATGAACATGTTCCTACTGAATTGTAGTTTGTTTTAAGGCCAAAGTTTTAGCCATTACACTCAATGATGAGTTGTAAACACATGATGAACACCTCATGGCCAAGGTGTGTGTTCTTGGCACTTAGTTGCAACTCTTGGGCTATATAAGCAAGCATTTGATGATCATTCTATCATCCATCTCTGCTCTTTTCTCTCTCTTTCACATTCATAACACAAAACAATCAAGTCCATAAAGTCTTGAGTTCATCACTTGAAGTTTCAAGTTGAATTTAAGGACTCTATTGGACTGAAATTTTCAGTCATCTTGCAAACATCATAGAAGATTCATCTGGACGAAATAGGAGACGAATCTTATATTTTTGGAAAGGTCCAAGTGTCAGTAAAATTTGATAAGAACGAAGTTTCTTCTGGTTTTGTAACATCCGTGAGTTTTGACCCGTTGACTTTTCGTGTAATATGACTAACAATTTAAGTTAATGAATTATTTGGGTCGTTTTGTGAATTAAATGACAATGTGTTATACTCGGGTCGATATTATGTTTAGATCGGTGTTCAAATGTGTAACGATTGTAAATTGGCTAGAGAAGAGAAACGGGTCGGTCCGTGGGTAGTCCATGACCCACCAGCCACCAATGACCCATTCCCCCCCCTTATCTCTTTCTTCCCCTTTCATTTCTTATCTTTCTCTCTTTCTCTCCTTCTCTCAAGCAAAAGGCAAGACCAAAACCCATTTCATTTCTTCTTCTTTCTAGTATCGATTGGTGTTTTGAAACTGAAATAACACTAGAATCATCGTCATCTATACCTCATTATCGTCTTATTGAAGAATCAAAGTTGGAAGTTCTTGCATTTTACCCATTTGACCTAATTTCGGGTTGAAGCTCAAGAAGGAAGTTTTGGTGAGTCTAATTCATCCCATTTACTTCTATTTATGTTAGATTACTCATTTCTAGTCATCTTGAACATTTACAAGTCCTAAATCGGCTTGAAACTAATTTTGGGTCAAATTAGGGTTTATTTAGGGTTTGAAGAATTTGGGTGTGATTATGATGTTTTGGTCGAAATTGTGGATTGGGTTATGTATATTTATGTTTATTGATGCTTAGTTATGCTTCAATTTAAGTTACAAGTTCCTACAAATCGATTTGGATTGGTTTGGGTCGAGTTTTAAGGGTTTTGGTTTGGTTTTCCTGCATATGATGCAGCTGCTGCTTCTGGGTTCAGAGCTGGGCCACTGCGGCGCAGTGGCTTAGGCTAGCCCACTGCGGCGCAGTGGCTAGAGCATGGCTCACTGCGGCGCAGTGAGCTTGGCAAGGCTCACTGCGGCGCAGTGGTTGGCAGCTCACTGCGGCGCAGTGAGCTTGGCAATGGCTCACTGCGGCGCAGTGGATTCCTTCTGGACATTCGTGCGCGTCAATTTTCCAACGTTAATAACTTTTGATCCGTAAGTCCAAATAAGTCATATGACCTATCGTTGGAATCGTAAGAGAGTCTAGTTTCTTGTAGTAACACTCATTTTGGATGATTCTTAATCCGTTTCTAAAAAATTCCGGTCAAAGTGTTATGTTTCACACTCGGTTATGTTAAAGAAGTAATTGTGGGTTCGTGACTCGACTTAAACTTAAGGAACCAACTTGTTTATGATTATAGAGTTGACCTTGTACTATATGACATGCTTTGATAGGTTGTGGATGCGTGGGGCCCAATACTCGCTATTGATCTTTCATTTACTCGACTTAAGCTTCTTTGCCGATCAAGGTGAGTTTCGTAGCCCCCTACTCAATAGAGATTCGGGCTGAAAAGTGTACATGTACGTGTTTGTTGGATTGTTTGGTTGATTTGATTGACTGTCTAGTTAATTTCTGATTAATTGTTGATTTACGGGTAGTTTTGATTGACTGTGTGATGATTTACGATTGTGATTGTGTCATTGTAAGGTATTAGGATAGAAGTACATATATGGAGGTCGGTTTTACTTTCAAAGAGTCTTAGATGTGGTGGGAAGGCTGCGGGTGACCCTATATATAAGCATCTAGAACTTGACGAAAGTAAAATCCTCCAAAGTATATGTACGCGTTGTTTAGAGAAAGCGATAAATTCAGGAATTATGGTTGGAATGAACATGTACGTTTCGTTATACTTGATTTGTGTGATACGCACTCAAGCATACCTTTATCGTTGTATTGACGAACTTATGAATTAATGTTTGACGATTGAATGATTGATTGAGCGATGGAATAATGGATTATTGGTTACGTTTAATGGATCTTAGTAAGGGATTGTGATGTATGGATGTTGTGTATCTATCCCACTGAAGAGGATATGACTTATGTTGTGTATCTATCCCACTGAAGAGGATATGACTTATGTTGTGTATCTATCCCACTGAAGAGGATATGACTTATGTTGTGTATCTATCCCACTGAAGAGGATATGACTTATGTTGTGTATCTATCCCACTGAAGAGGATATGACTTATGTTGTGTATCTATCCCACTGAAGAGGATATGACTTATGTTGTGTATCTATCCCACTGAAGAGGATATGACTTATGTTGTGTATCTATCCCACTGAAGAGGATATGACTTATGTTGTGTATCTATCCCACTGAAGAGGATATGACTTATGTTGTGTATCTATCCCACTGAAGAGGATATGACTTATGTTGTGTATCTATCCCACTGAAGAGGATATGACTTATGTTGTGTATCTATCCCACTGAAGAGGATATGACTTATGTTGTGTATCTATCCCACTGAAGAGGATATGACTTATGTTGTGTATCTATCCCACTGAAGAGGATATGACTTATGTTGTGTATCTATCCCACTGAAGAGGATATGACTTATGTTGTGTATCTATCCCACTGAAGAGGATATGACTTATGTTGTGTATCTATCCCACTGAAGAGGATATGACTTATGTTGTGTATCTATCCCACTGAAGAGGATATGACTTATGTTGTGTATCTATCCCACTGAAGAGGATATGACTTATGTTGTGTATCTATCCCACTGAAGAGGATATGACTTATGTTGTGTATCTATCCCACTGAAGAGGATATGACTTATGTTGTGTATCTATCCCACTGAAGAGGATATGACTTATGTTGTGTATCTATCCCACTGAAGAGGATATGACTTATGTTGTGTATCTATCCCACTGAAGAGGATATGACTTATGTTGTGTATCTATCCCACTGAAGAGGATATGACTTATGTTGTGTATCTATCCCACTGAAGAGGATATGACTTATGTTGTGTATCTATCCCACTGAAGAGGATATGACTTATGTTGTGTATCTATCCCACTGAAGAGGATATGACTTATGTTGTGTATCTATCCCACTGAAGAGGATATGACTTATGTTGTGTATCTATCCCACTGAAGAGGATATGACTTATGTTGTGTATCTATCCCACTGAAGAGGATATGACTTATGTTGTGTATCTATCCCACTGAAGAGGATATGACTTATGTTGTGTATCTATCCCACTGAAGAGGATATGACTTATGTTGTGTATCTATCCCACTGAAGAGGATATGACTTATGTTGTGTATCTATCCCACTGAAGAGGATATGACTTATGTTGTGTATCTATCCCACTGAAGAGGATATGACTTATGTTGTGTATCTATCCCACTGAAGAGGATATGACTTATGTTGTGTATCTATCCCACTGAAGAGGATATGACTTATGTTGTGTATCTATCCCACTGAAGAGGATATGACTTATGTTGTGTATCTATCCCACTGAAGAGGATATGACTTATGTTGTGTATCTATCCCACTGAAGAGGATATGACTTATGTTGTGTATCTATCCCACTGAAGAGGATATGACTTATGTTGTGTATCTATCCCACTGAAGAGGATATGACTTATGTTGTGTATCTATCCCACTGAAGAGGATATGACTTATGTTGTGTATCTATCCCACTGAAGAGGATATGACTTGTTCTTTATGTATTTGATTCTTGTTTAACTTACTGTATGGATTCACTGAATCCTCTATTTGCATTTAGTTCATGTTCTACATTAATTCCACCTTGTGCTATATGATTTCCGTGATATTCTGAGCCTTAGCTTGGGGTGTTACAGGTTTTGCTCAGAAGAGTGCCAAAAACGACGATTTCCAGAACTGGTCTAATTTTTGACGAGGCTACAGGTTTTTTTTTGTAAAAATCATAACTCTTTTATTAAAGTATTCAAGATCCAAACCTTACATTTTTGAAAAGGCCTTTGAGTGCCCAACAAATGTCTAGAACTAAGTTTTGTTGTATCTAGTCTTCCTGACTTCCCAAAGTCGTTGTCAAGTAGATAGCGCAAAGCTGGGAACATGTTGAAATTTCCTTATTTTGCACTTAGGCTTTGTGGTAGCTTAAAAATTGATCTTATACTTGTTCTAGGTACCCGGTAGTACATTTTGAGCATAGTAAAGTACTTTGCAAAGTGTTTTGAGCTGTACTAAGAATAACTTGTCACGAGGATTATCTGCTGTTCTGATTTGCCACTACAACTAAGGTGAGTTTCGTAAACCCCACTACTCAATTGAGATTCGGGCTGAAAAGTGTACATGTTTGTTTAACTGTTGATTGTTGATTTGATTGATTGTATGATTGAATTGTTGATGTGGACCGTTAGCGCATTATTCATTATATAAGTCGCACCGTTAGCGCATTATTCATTATATAAGTCGCACCGTTAGCGCATTATTCATTATATAAGTCGCACCGTTAGCGCATTGTTAATTATTAACTATGTAAGCCGCACCGTTGTTGAACGTTATTGATTGTTATGGAACGTTTTTGAACGTTATATGGAATCGTTGTTGTTGAACGTTGACTTGTATTGAATTGTGATAATGTGAAACCTTATAGGTTTTCCTTGGATGTGATTAGTTCTCCTAATCCTCACTTATTGTTAACGGTTGTTATCCGACACGGTTATTCCTTGTTACTTGTCCCTACGAACTCACCAACTTTATGTTGACGTATTTTAGTACACTTTTCAGGAAATCAGGTTAATCAGAGACAAAATGGATGATTATGTGCTTGCATTGCTAAGATTGGACTTGCTTTGGACTTTCTGGATCCGTGATCCTTATTTCCCTTTAACGGGTTATGCTTAGGATCAACTACTATCATTTAGACATTTCCATTTAATATTGATTGAGTGTGTATCTTTGATAGATGTTGATTATTGTATACATTTGAGTGAGTTTGTGGATAGTTTCAATCCTATGAATGCATATAGTTTGACTCTACATAATTCCCATGTCGTGCTGTGCTTTTCTAAGTGATACCCCATGATTCCACCATGTTGGGGTGTTACATGCAAATCGTGAGCTTACTGATTCTGATGAAGATGTTGAAATAGTCTGGCAGGATCCTCATCCTGAAACTCAATTGAACTCTTGCACTGATATTGTTGTCAGTAACAATCCTGGTCAATACTCCAGATGGACAAAAACTCATCCTATCGATCAGATCATAGGTGACTCCAGTAGGGGGTTCTGACCAGATGAGCCTCCAGTGATCAATGCTTATATGTCAGTTTCTTATCACTGAATGAATCAAAGAAGATTGACAAGGCTATGGAAGATCTAAGCTGGGTGACTGCTATGTAAGAAGAGCTTCACCAGTTTAATAGGAACAAGGTTTGGTACCTGGTCCCTTTCCCAGTTGGCAAGAAAGAACCAATTGGAACAAGATGGGTCTTCAGGAACAAGGTAGATGAAGATGGCCACGTAATTAGAAATAAGGCCAGACTGGTAGCACAAGGGTACTGCCAGTCAGATGTTGATTTTGATGAATCATTTGCTCCAGTGGCTAGACTTGAAGCGATCAGAATATTCTTAGCATTCGCTGCTCATCATAAATTCAAGGTCTACCAAATGGATGTTAAGAGTGCCTTTTTGAATGGAAAATTAGAAGAAGAAGTGTATGTCAGACAACCACCAGGTTTCGTTGATGAAAAGCATCCTCACTGGGTATATCGTCTGGACAAAGCACTTTATGGTCTCAGACAAGCCCCACGTGCCTGGTATGATACTCTGACTAGACACTTATTGAAAAATGGTTTTAAAGAGGTGCAATTGACAATACCTTATTTATTCTTCGTGAAAAAGGTAATATTCTGATGGTACAAATTTATGTTGATGATATTATTTTTGGGTCTACTGATGAAAACATGTGCAAGAAATTTTCTAAAATCATGTCCTCTGAATATGAAATGAGTTTAATGGGTGAATTAACATATTTTCTAGGACTCCAGATTAAACAAACCAAAGATGGTATTTTTATTAATCAGGAAAAATATGTTAGAGATCTTTTAAAGAAATATGATATGAACTCTTCACCATCAAACCCACTCCAATTTCTGCACCACTGACACTGGACTCAGATCCTGATGGAAAACCAGTGAACATCACTGTCTATAGAGGCATGATTGGTTCACTGATGTATTTAACTGCCAGTAGACCATACATAATGTTTTCAACATGTTTATGTGCCAGATATCAGTCTAATCCAAAAGAATCTCATATGCTTGCTGTAAAGCGCATACTGAAATACCTTAAGGGTGTCCCCAGTTTGGGTCTTCGGTATCCTAAAGGCTCAGGCATGGATCTAATAGGTTATTCAGATTCAGATCATGCAGGTTGTAAGATAGACAGGAAATCCACTACTGCTGGATGTCATTTCCTTGGTGGCAAACTGGTCAGCTGGACCAGTAAGAAGCAAACTTCAGTTTCATTGTCCACTGCCAAAGCTGAATACGTGTCTGCAGCCAGTTGTTGTGCTCAGATACTCTGGATGAAAAACCAGTTGCTTGATTATGGTATTAAATATTCGAAAACTCCTATATTTTGTGATAATACCAGTGCCATTGCTATCTCAAACAATCCAGTCATGCACTCAAAGACAAAGCACATCGATCTCAGGTATCACTTCATTCGTGACAATATTGTGAAAGGTAACATTGAACTCCATTTTATTCCCACTAACAAACAACTCGCTGACATTTTTACTAAACCACTGGATGTTAAAACATTTGAATATCTTGTTGGTGAGTTGGGAATGTTAAACCCTTAAATCTGGAACCTTGGTATTGAACGCCTTTGTGTACTATCAGGGATCCTTGATTTAAAGATTTATATATCTATGACTGCTTAGATATCGAACGCCTTTGTGTACTATCTTTGCATTAATAGATTTCTGGATCAACATTCCAGGGGGAAGACTCAGGCCATATATTTTCTTGTCCTTAAAATGTTTTAATTTCAGGGGAAATTTATTAATTTATTTTCTCAATGGACAAAATTTTCTAGGAAATATTACTGGTACCTTGTAAATGTGTCCCTCTCACTGGTAATTAAATAGGTTGAAGTGCATGTTTGAGGTAACTTCTGTCTCCTTGTAAATGTGTCCCTCTCACTTGTCTGTATTAGTTGATGTGCATGTTTGAGGTTGTCAGTCTCTTTCAAATGGTTTTCGTTGGTACTTTACTGGAGTGTCCCTCCAGTGTACCATTAGCGCATGCATCACTGGCCTAATCCACCAGTGATACTTGAGTGTCCAGTCAACCTCCAGATGCACTGAATGAGTCATGGTATGTCAGTCATAATATTTTAAATACTTGGTCTTTGTGCGTGCCACGTATGCAAACTCTTTGAAAAGATATTTATCTTATTATCCTACGTGGCATGTAATTTTTCAAACCTAATGATGGAACTTTTTACCTTGGGAAGACAAAAGGAACTAGTGGGTAATGTTTGTGGGCTGTAAACCGTCACACATTTATGTGTGATGTGATGTATTTAATGCGGATTTCAAAATCCGATTAAAATTATATTTGATAAATTCAAAAATAACCGTTTGAGTTCCACACTCTCTCTCCTATATAAATACCCACATTCACTTTTATTTTCATTTACTTCGAAAATCATTTACTCCCAATTCTTCAAATTCCTTCATTTACTCCATTTTTCATTCAATTTACAATCATCAATCTCTCTCATTTTTACTTCATAAAATCTTCATAAACCCTAAATTTTCAGTTTCATATCATCTATCTACCAAATAAAATGGCCCCTCGACAAGCAACTTCTGTCAAAAATCTTCTCGCTGCTGAATATGCTCCCGTTGCCAACATAGTAAAGGCACCTCATATTACTTTAGAGGCAAAGGCAATCAGAATAAATATGAATAATTGGATGGCTAGACTCACTAGCACCACTCATGCTCCCACTTCTCTCATTGGACGACTGAATGCCTTTTTCCTCAGTTGTCCACTCTACGGTGCTCTTACTCTCAATCCCGGAAAAATGTATCACGATTACTTATGTGAATTTTGGTACACTGCTGTGTATGATGAAAACACTTAATCCATCAACTACACATTGCAACAAGGCACCAGGGCCTTAACTCTCACTGCTGACTCTCTTAGAGATATTCTTCATTTGAATTATTTGGCTGAAAATGAGATGGCCATTACTCTTCCTACTGGTCTAAATTACAGGGATGTGTGTAGACTGATGGGACATTCTGATATACTGGATGAGCATGGCCAGTTATCAAGAAAAGGCACCATCTACATGAGCAAGCTTACAGACTCATGGAGATACTTCTTCACTCATCTTGTTGAGTGTCTGGGTGGCAGTTCTGGAGGGTTGGATCAGATAAATCAAATGCAACTCCAGATTGCTTACTGCCTATGGTTTGGATACAGGGTCGACTTTGCTCAGATTTTCTTCGATGACCTTGTTGAGCGTCTAAAAGTGAAAAGTAGAAAACCTCATATTCCATATATTCGTTTTCTGTCACTTGTTTTTCTAAGAGCTCTAGGTGATCAGTATGATTTCGATACAAACCATTTTTCTGTGTGTGACTATCTGAGGGAGTTGAGTTCATTAAAATCAAGAGCTGGTGAGGTTGAAATTCCTGTAAATATGCTAAATCATTTTAGAAATGATGCACTCGACGCATCATCACCAGATGAGGAAGAAGAGGCTCCAGGTAGGAACCAAATTGGTGAAGGACCCTCTGGAGTCCTCAATGCTGGAATTGTGCCACCAGTATCCCAAGTGGCTCCTGACACTCAGCAGATTGAAATTGTTGTACCTCTAGAACTCCCCACTCGACCAAGAACTTCCAGACATCTTAGGAAGGATGGAGTTCAGGTCAATCCTAATAGAGCCGAATTGAGCCATCCAGGTAGAAAATGTTGTACAGGATGTTGAGCAGGTGACTGGTGAGCAAGATGTTCAGTTGGATTTAAATAGAGAAGTGGATGATCAGACAGTTGGGACGGCTCCAGATTGGGATGAGGTAGATTCCCCAATGTCTGAAGGTAATATGTTTGATGTTAATATGAATTTTCTAGGTGATGAAGTAGAAAATTTTGTTACTTCTGTTATTGCTTCAGTCACCCCACCACTTGTCTCTACAGAAATGCCACCACCACCAGAATCCATTATTGTACAACCACCACCACCACTTTCAATACCGCAAAACACTCCTTATTTCAATCCACACACACTTCAAATTTCACAAGATCAACCCCCACCACTGGACCTCTCTCGTGTGCTGGACTCGAGTGTTACAACAACTGAAACATCTACTAAAGCAGTCCAGACACAAGTTCCATTGGTACTCAGAATGGAATCTGCACTTACTCCTCCTGGTGGTCTATCCACTTCTTCTTCCACCGAGGTCCAAGGCCTTTTAAGTAAGGTGGCGGACCTGAAGAGATCACTCCAGTCATCTTCTCAGGTTGTTTCTGATTTTAAATCTCTTTTATCGAATAATCTTGCATCAGAAATGAACCTCTTTGCTGGTAATGAAAAACTTGTTTTTGAGAAGTTGAATGAGCTTGTACTGGCCACCAATCAAAACTCTGAAAAATTCAAAGTGGCAGTCCAGGGCTTGGAGGAAAAGCTAGTGACTTCTGTTCAGACTGTAGTGAAGGCTGAATTTGCTCAACCACTGGCAGGTCTAACAGAAGAGATTCAGAAGTTGACCACCAGAATTGGCAATCTGGAAAGCAGACCAAGCATTGACCAGAATTCTGTTGTAAGCACCCTCAGTGATGAAGTTGTACGCAAATTTAGAGGTGATATGCTGAAAGAAATTACTTCGGAAATTTCAGGGTCAGTTCTTAGAACCATTCAAGATGGGTTATTGCCCCAGGTGGTCAACATGATAAATTCTGAAATGCCAAAACACTTGCCTCAAGAACTTCAGATTATTAAGAACGAAGTGACTAATTTAAGAAGTACTGTGAATATCACAACTCCAGTGGCAGGCAGAACATTTGGGTCAATAGACCGTCACATGCTGGAACAATTGTGGAATGAATCTCAAGTCAAGAACTGGTGATCATTCCAAGGAGGAAAAGTCTGAAAAGAATGTGCAGGTTGTTGAAAAGAAGAAGGATTTGGCTGCTGCTATTGAGAAAGCCTTTGCAATTGAAAAAGTGACTGGTACTGATGCCAGTGCACAAGAAGTAGTTGGTACTGAAGCCAATGTGCAGGAAAAAGAGGCTGCTGGTACTGATGCCAGTGAGCCCCAGTTTGAAGCATTCCCAGATATCACAACTTCTCTGAAGTCAGTAAAAAGAAAACAACATGTGGTATCTGGAGGAGAGATTGAAACCACTGGAAGTTCATCAGAATTTCCTACTGCTGATGATGACACTTCAAAGAGACTGGAGCAGGAGTGCATAATGATTGAAATCTATAAGAAAAGGCAAAAGGATGAACTTCAGACCCACAAAATGGAAATGGCAAAGATGGGGACTCTTGATTCTTATAATGCTGGCAGGTTGGGCATACATATTGATGTATATAAAAGAATGAAGGAAGACCCCAGAGTTCATCAATGTTTGGATGCAATGGATGATGTTTATGTTCGCTCCAGGTACTCTTTAGAAGAACAAACGTATAATGCAGTGACTTATGGTGTCAGCGTAGTTGAGCTGATCAGACAAAGAACGGAGGAACTGGTGAACCTCCAAAAGAAGGTCAGACAAAATGTTGCAGCTCTGGAGATTGAATATCAAGAAATAAAGGGTTTACCCAAACTTAATGCCAAACAGATCAAGGCAGCCAGAGATGCAGACCTCAGTACCTTCATTCCCTTGGATACTTCATTAAGAATAAATCGTGAAGAAATCCAGTCTGCCTTGGAACAAGAAAAGGTATCCAGGGAAACTGAAGCAATGATTCAGGCTGCAAAATTGAAAGATAAATATAATGAACTGATGACGTTCAGGGCTGATGCCAGAAGGATCATAAGTGCTGAGATTAAGTTTGCTGAAAATCATGAACAGATGACCAGGTTTCAAGTGAAGTTGACCAGAGAAGGTAACTTCATGGATGAAAGGAAGAATGCTTCAGTCCAGTCATTTGGATGGACTGAACTAAAGGAGATAGGCTTGACATTCAGGGGGAAAACTGATTTAACTCCTGATGTCAAAGCATTTATGAAGAGGATTGAGAAGTCTGGAAGAGAATACAACAGATGGAAGCTGCTCTGGGTATGCGACCACCAGTTTCTGTACCATCCTCACCATCTCCAAAGAGAAAGGCCACTGAAGATGCTCCAGGACAGACTTCAAAGAGAAGGGCATGACTCTTCATCATTTACTTGTATTTAAATTTCTTTGATCAAAATTGTAACTGTTTATCAGTTGATGTATGTAAATATAGTTGCAATTTTTGATTCACAAGTACGTGATCAGATTAAGTCTAAGTTAGAACTAAAAAATGAAAACTGGAACACTGATGATCTATAAGGTGTTTTCCAGTAACTTAAACTTTTAGACTTAGTCAAAATCAAGTGTTTTTCAAGCATACAATTGTATAGATAGAAGCTTGAAAAACCTTGCATTATTTCTGAACAAATAGGGGGAATTTGTTAGGTCCAGATTTACTGGACCCACTCCAAACTTGAAGACTGGAGCGTCACTGAAGATTTGTGCAGAAATAATAGAAGACCAGTGAGCTGTTTACTTGTACAGGAATCTGGAATCCTCCAGATTAGCTCACTGGACTTCACTCCAGTCAAGATCGTTTCTACTGAAGACATTCTTACTAAAGTCAAAGAGTGAAGTATGAAGAAAGAAGACTGACAAGCAGTGGAGCCCACTGACAGTCTTACCAGATCTCCCGACTGGAGCCTTTATCAGTGTTCTAGACCTTACAAGTCTGAACACTGATTACGAGGAATTGACTTTTTGCCTTTACACACTTTTACACGGACAACCCATTTGTCTATTGATAAAAGTACAATACGTGTGTAAAGGTGGTTGGCTAAAAGGATGTCAAGTCCCATCAATATGACTTTATCCTTGTACTTTAACCAATACATTTAAGGAATTAAAGTAGTTGCCTTAAATGCATGCAACCATATTTGTACGGCATAATAAATTCACTGTTGAATTTATTTGCCTATAAATACAAAGTCACATACCTCGTACAAATTACTTTTTTGCAATTTGGTGAACTTGCTAAAATACTCTCGATCAAACAGTTATACTTCACAACTTTAAGTATATCGATCCAAGGAGATTATTTAGCAAGTATAGATCACTTGTAATTCAAATATTGTTTAGATAGTTACATATTTGTAATATCTAGGTTCCGCAACAATCTTGTATTTTGTTTATCATCAATAAATAAAATACACTTGAAAATTACATTTGTGTTCCATCATTTATTTACTTGTTTAAATATTGCTTTAAGTCATTATTACTTTATTTATATTCTTGCATTTATATTTAAAGTAATACTAGTCCAATCTAGTTCATACTTGACTTGTTATTTTACACTCGTGGGTTAAACCATCGTGTGAGGGACTTTACAATACCGTTTAGGCAGGTGGCCGTAGGGAAATGTTGGTTGGGTTGGTTCCTTGCAGAAATACGATTCCGACGAAAAAGATGAAGAAAAAGAAAGGTATGATTTTTATCTTAACTGTTATTTTAAACTTCATGATAGTTTACTTATTCTCCTTAATAATTAAAAAATTAAATTTAAAACAAACAATATAAATTGATTTTACAATCAAAATAATGGTATCACACCAACAATTCTTGAAACAAGAAATCAATAGGATTAATCAAACGATTATCCAAACCAAACAAATGATAGAGTTATTAAACTCTACTAATCGACAATCGGATAAAGAAACAGTCGATAAATTAAGAGTTATCTTATTAGATATCTCTTTAGCTCAACTAAAGGAAGAAAGGAGACTTTTATCTCTACAAATATTTTGATCTATATAATGGGTCCATACCAAAATTTCTTGAAACAAGAAATTAAAAGGATTAATCAAGAGATTATCCTTAATAAACAACTAACTCAGTTGTTATATGAGTCAGTTATCCGACATCCGGCTAACCGACAAGAAGATATAGCTCAAATAATCGAGTTAAAACTCCATTTAGTCCAACTAAATCAAGAAATGAGACTCTTGTCTCTCCATAATTTCAATCATTAAAAACTCAGATTTTAAAGAAATGGGATTAAATTCTTAATTTCAATCATTAAAAACTCAGATTTTATAAAAATTATGGAAAAAATAAAAATGTTTAGTAATGATTCTGAAGAATCTAATGAAAAACAAACAACTGAAGTTATAAACTTTAGTGAAAATGAAAAAGGTTTTATATCAGATTATATGATTAATTCTGGTCAACTTTCAGAAATAAGTAAGCTTAAATTTAAGCTTGACACAAAATCGGTTTTTAACCAACCTAATAATCTACAGAGCTTAGTTTCAAAGGCTTTCTCTAGAAAAAACAAAATCTTTTATTGTTTTAACACTGAAGAACTCTCAGTAGACATAAAAGATACATCTGGTGAAGTTTATTTGCCGCTCTTAACCAAGGGAGAAATAGCAAAAAGACTTTTTAGTATTAAACCAGAATTAAGAAAATCTCTTTCAATGTGCACATAGGAGCAGTAAAAATTCTCTTAAAAGCACAATTTAGAGATGGAATTAATTTTCCAATTAAAATGGCTCTTGTTGATAATAGAATTATTAACAGACAAGATGCTCTTCTTGGAGCTGTACAAGGAAATTTAGCATACGGAAAATTTATGTTTACCGTATATCCTAAATTTGCTCTGCATAGAGAATCCAGAGATTTTGATAAATCTTTAAGTTTCATACATCAGTGTGAACGTACTGATCTTATGGAACCTGGAAATAAAGTATTCACGATTAATTATTTAATCGCTTACGCTTTAACTAATAGTACTCTTTCAATTGAGTATAAGGAAAAAGAGAATATAACTATTGAAGATATATTCTCAGAAATTGGAACTGTTGAAGGAAGTAAATTTATGAACCATCACAGTTACAAGAAAATTGGGCGATTAATATTGCTCGAAATAAACCATTTTTAGGAATTAAACCAAGATATAGTTTTTCTGAAAATGTTTTAAATATAGAAGAATCTAGTTCATCAAATACACAAATGATTAGATCTATGTCTGAAAGAATAGACAAATATGGAGAACTATTAAGAGAAATAATTCAAAAATAAATGACTTCAAACTCAATTATTGAAGTATTAGAAAGGATAGATAAAGAAATATCCGAAGAAGAAGGAGTTATATTAACTTCTATCATAAGAATAGAACAGCTTAGATTAAATTTTATGCTAAGTTCTAAAAATAAGTTATTACCATAAATAATCTTAAAAGAAGAATTACTTCTTCTAAAAGAAAAATTGTTGATCTTAAGGCAAGAAAAACAATTATTTTTATAACATGAGTTCTCTACCTAAATTAGAAGAATTAATTAGAGATCTAATTAAAAAAGTGGATAATTTATCTACTAATGAAAATCTAGAAGCAATTGCTGCTAAAATTATCAAAGACGTCTCAGACAAAATTGATAATCTAGATAATAAGAAACTAGAAATATTAATTGAAAAATCTAATCAAAAGCATCCGTCAAAAAGAAGGTTTCAAAAATATTCATTTCCTAACTTTAATGTTGGAAATCCGTCGTTAGGAAGTTCAAAATGTCCTAATGCATTAAAATGGCCATTTGGATCAACCAATTAAAAGCCATACAAAACTTTGAACAATTAAGGTCAAATCACAAAAAGTCCTATTGAATGTGCCATTATTATGGTTCATGATTTTGAAAAAGTTTACAGTTCAAGTACTGTACTTTGATGGCTTCTAAAAATTGAAAGCCTATTATTAAAGGTCAATTCATACGTCCTAATTCCTATTCATGAATAGTAATAAATAATTCAAAGCAATGAATTCGACTAGACAAAAATTGGAACAAATCTTTGATAAAAATTGGATACTTATCCAGTTGAAGAAATTAATGAAATCGTACAACTTTTATCCTTAAGTGATAAAGAATGCGAACAAAAGTTTTCAGAAAATAAAAATCTAAAAGATAAATATTTTTCAGAAAATAAAGAAAGGATTTTTACAATGCAAGAACCAAAAACTGAAGATGATGAATCTTCTGAAGAAGAACCAATAAAGTACAACTTAAAAAGTGGTCAATTTAAGGCTAGTAGTAGTACTCAAAATTCCTATAAAAATAAGAATGTAGAATTCTCCATGCCATATCATAAAGGGATACCTAATCCCAATGATGGAAGTTCTCGTCCTATAGACACCATAAAAATTGATTGTATCTTTGACTTTACAAAAAGAAAAGATGTAATTGATAGATGGAACACTGAGATCAGCCTGATTATTCAGTCTAATCCAGAAGAATTTTCCAGAGCTAGTGTTGTGTTACTACTTGTAGAACACAAATCAGCAGGAATAATTCAAGAGTTCGTTAAAAGAACTTCTTGGAATGAAGATCTACATGGTGAAGATCTCTTTGAACAAATTATAAACGCTTTGTATATGATGTTCTTAGGACTTGATTATTTAACAAATAAAGATTTAGAAAATCATAAATTACAAGAAAAGGCGAGACAAGCCTTAACCAAAGCTCAGCTTTGTGATATATGCCTCTTAGATGACTTTACTTGTCTATTTGAGCAAAATATTTATAAATTAAGTACAGGTGAATATCATTCTTGGATAGAAGCCTATTTAATGAAAAAGCTAAAGAACGATGGAATAAAGAAAAGAGCAATCTAACAATGCATTCTCATGGGTTTGCTACTAAGATTGTTAAAGAAGAGATTACAATTATTTGTAATCAATCCAATAAACAAAAACAGCTAAAGAAATTTAATAAAAACTGTTGTAAAAAATTAATTGAGGAAACTCAATTATCTTTTGGCTGTAATCCAGGAAAAGATAAAAAATATTTCAAAAAGAAATATAAAAAGAAATACAAAACTCATAAAAGAAAGTTTTGGAAACCTAAGAAAAGAAAATTTACACCCGGTAAATACTTCTCAAAAGAAAAACCTAAAATATGCCCACAAGGTAAAAAGAAATGCCGCTGTTCGATATGTTCTGAAGAAGGACATTATACAAATGAATGTCCTAACAGACAAAAGTTTCCAGAAAAAGTAAAACTTATTTCTGAAGCTGAAATTGATGGATATTTTCCTTGAGAAGAAATATTTGATGGATATGATCATTTATATTCATTAAAAATAATATATTCATCAGATGAATCAAGTGATGAAACAATAGAATGACCAATACCATTTTTAAATGGGGGGATGCGGACAACAAGATACATTCCTGTAAAAGTCTTCAAAAAGAATTAGTTTTTTCAAACAGAACTAATCCAAATTCTATTTATATCAAAGGAAAAAAATTTCTTCAAGGATATAAACCAATAACACTACATTGTTATGTAGATACATGAGCAACTCTTTGCTTAGCAAGCAAATATGTCATTCCTGAAGATTTATGGGAAAATACTCCCAAAGAAATTGAAGTAACTATTGCTAACCAAGAAATTATAAAATTAGACAAAGTCTGTAGAAATCTAATTGTCTATTTTTCAGGAGAACCATTTCCTATTCCTACGATTTACCAACAGGAAACAGGATTAGATTTACTCCTAGGAAATAATTTCTGTCAACTATATGGTCCTTTTACCCAATGGTTAGATAGAATATCTTTCAATCTTAATCAAGAAATGATTTTAATCAAAAAGATAACAAAGGCTTTTCAAGTAGGAAAACCAGAATTTTTTGAATCAATGAAGAAAGATTCAAAAGTTAAACAAATCCTTGGTACTAATATAACCCAAGAAGTTATAAAACCAGAAGAAAGATATTTTCTTGAAATACAAAAATATCAAAGAATTGAAGAAATACTTGAAAAAGTATGCTCTGAAAATCCTATTGATCCGAAAAAATCAAAAAATTGGATGAAAGCATCTATTAAATTAATAGATCCTAAAACCATTATTAGGGTAAAACCTATGAAATGTAGTCCACAAGATAGGGAAGAATTTAGTAAACAAATCAAAGAACTTCTTGATTTAAAACTAATAATTCCTAGTAAATCTCCTCACATGTCTCCTGCATTTTTAGTTGAAAATGAAGCAAAAAAATAAGAAGAAATAAAAAACGAATGGTAGTTAACTATAAAGCAGTTAATAATGCCACCATTGGCGATAGTCATAATCTTCCTTGTATGCAGGAATTACTAACCCTTTTAAGAGGAAAAACTATTTTTTCTACTTTCGATTGCAAAAGTGGATTTTGGCAGGTACTGCTAGATGAAGAATCACAGTTATTAACGGCATTCACATGTCCAGATGGTCATTTATTAAAAAAAAGTAAAATAAATGAATTATAATTATAGTTTTACCATTAAAATAATTTCCTAATATATCATTTTTAGATACGGGATTAATTTAGTTAGAACTTTAGCGGATAGCGGGTAAAATACCCACAAAATTTAGACTAAGGGCGTGGCACATGGAGGATGTGCCAGCCATCTTCATTTTGTGAATCATACTCCATTTCCACCAAACAATTTCTTCTTCTAATCTTCTCTTATGTCATTGTGTGATACTTCTCATTCCATCAAATAATCCCCCAAGACATAATAATAATAATAACTATCATTTTCTACTTGATTCTTGAGATTAGAAGGTGGATTAAATCCGAAAATTTTAAAGAGAATTAAGAAGAAAGGTTAATTGGCTTGCATGAATTAGAAATCACCATCCATAATTGTTAATTGAGGTATTGTTCTTAATTCTTGTTATAATTTTATTAGGGTTCATGGTATTAATGGAAATTAGGGGTTTTTAATAAAATGAGCTATTTTGTGTTAAATTTCAAATTAGGGTTCTTGAAAGTTGATAAATTGGGGGTTTTTGGGTGGGATGATGATTTGATATTGTTTCCCTAATTTCTACTTAAAAATTTGGTATATGGTTATAATATTGCATGAATGTTTTTGATTAGAGTTGTTGGTGACCATCATGATCAAAATGAGATTTTTAGTAAAATGATAGATGAGTTGATAATAAGAATTATGAAAAGATGAAAATAATGATTTTGGGTAAAATGGCTTTGACATGTATAGACTTGGAATTTTTGATATGGCCATACTTGGATGAATTGAGATTAAAATGAAATTGGTAAATTCGGTATTAATCAACCCAATGTCCTTGTGAGAATGTAAGAGATGGGTTGGGTGTTGAAATGCTAGTAAAGCTAGTAACCTATGACTTGATGGCCTTGATATGTTGCGATTGTGTTATATGACTAAATATGCGATTGTGAATTATTGCTAGGTTGAAAGCATTGTTATACTTGTGGTCGTCATGATTGTTGATTTGTGGTCGCGAAGGAGGTGAGTTTTCTTGCATACTTTTATATATGCCTTGGGTCAATTACCATATGATGGGGGATTCCGTGTGTGGTAATTGATTTGGCGTTGAGCCTAAGTAGTGGCCGTCTTTGATTACGGGCCTAAGTAGTGGCCATAGTCCATGTGGGACATAGCTCATGTGGAGCATTGATATTGTTTATTGAGATTGTAATCATTTGCTTATATGGATCCATGTAATGCGTTGGCACAAAGGTGAGTATCATAGATATGGCACGACGGTGCCATAGTCTATATGCAATAGACCTTTGTGCATTGCCCTCCTTCGTGTGTATAAACGTATGCAAGATTATTCACTAAGCTTTGGCTTACCTTTGAGTTGTTTACCCTTTTTATAGGTTTTCCCGGAAGTGGAAACAAGATTTAGTGCTTTGAAGACTATTGACGAATTGAATTGTGGAATGTTGACTTTTACGGTAAAAAATGGTTTATGGCTAGTACCCATAGTGACTCCCTTGGGACTATTGGCTCTTGGTACATATGAAGTGTTTTTGGTAAAGTTTTGTTATGTACATTTCTGCAAAAAGTTGAGTTAGAGTCATGGTCTTTCGTATCTTGATGTATTGTAAAACCCTAGTCGATGTCAACTTGGGTAATATGACCCGTTTGGTTGTAAAATGAAAGTTTGATCAAATGAACACTTTTGTTATGTTTATTATTGTGTTTGAAACTTATTTGAATCAATGAACACTTTTGTTATGTTTATTATTGTGTTTGAAACTTATTTGAATCAGAAATGTTGTGTCTTGAGGTTTGGAATTGAGTTAGAGATGTTTGCAAATGGTTTCAAGTGTCAAAAATGGTGTTTTTGCTGTCAGATGCAGAGTTGTGTCGCAACTCCTGGAGGGTGTGACGCAACTGTGAAGTTTCTGATTTCCTGACCTGAAGGTTGCGCCGCAACTTTTCGGGGGGGGGGGGGGGGGGGGGGGGGGGGGGGGGGGGGGGGGGGGGGGGGGGGGGGGGGGGGGGGGGGGGGGGGGGGGGGGGGGGGGGGGGGGGGGGGGGGGGGGGGGGGGGGGGGGGGGGGGGGGGGGGGGGGGGGGGGGGGGGGGGGGGGGGGGGGGGGGGGGGGGGGGGGGGGGGGGGGGGGGGGGGGGGGGGGGGGGGGGGGGGGGGGGGGGGGGGGGGGGGGGGGGGGGGGGGGGGGGGGGGGGGGGGGGGGGGGGGGGGGGGGGGGGGGGGGGGGGGGGGGGGGGGGGGGGGGGGGGGGGGGGGGGGGGGGGGGGGGGGGGGGGGGGGGGGGGGGGGGGGGGGGGGGGGGGGGGGGGGGGGGGGGGGGGGGGGGGGGGGGGGGGGGGGGGGGGGGGGGGGGGGGGGGGGGGGGGGGGGGGGGGGGGGGGGGGGGGGGGGGGGGGGGGGGGGGGGGGGGGGGGGGGGGGGGGGGGGGGGGGGGGGGGGGGGGGGGGGGGGGGGGGGGGGGGGGGGGGGGGGGGGGGGGGGGGGGGGGGGGGGGGGGGGGGGGGGGGGGGGGGGGGGGGGGGGGGGGGGGGGGGGGGGGGGGGGGGGGGGGGGGGGGGGGGGGGGGGGGGGGGGGGGGGGGGGGGGGGGGGGGGGGGGGGGGGGGGGGGGGGGGGGGGGGGGGGGGGGGGGGGGGGGGGGGGGGGGGGGGGGGGGGGGGGGGGGGGGGGGGGGGGGGGGGGGGGGGGGGGGGGGGGGGGGGGGGGGGGGGGGGGGGGGGGGGGGGGGGGGGGGGGGGGGGGGGGGGGGGGGGGGGGGGGGGGGGGGGGGGGGGGGGGGGGGGGGGGGGGGGGGGGGGGGGGGGGGGGGGGGGGGGGGGGGGGGGGGGGGGGGGGGGGGGGGGGGGGGGGGGGGGGGGGGGGGGGGGGGGGGGGGGGGGGGGGGGGGGGGGGGGGGGGGGGGGGGGGGGGGGGGGGGGGGGGGGGGGGGGGGGGGGGGGGGGGGGGGGGGGGGGGGGGGGGGGGGGGGGGGGGGGGGGGGGGGGGGGGGGGGGGGGGGGGGGGGGGGGGGGGGGGGGGGGGGGGGGGGGGGGGGGGGGGGGGGGGGGGGGGGGGGGGGGGGGGGGGGGGGGGGGGGGGGGGGGGGGGGGGGGGGGGGGGGGGGGGGGGGGGGGGGGGGGGGGGGGGGGGGGGGGGGGGGGGGGGGGGGGGGGGGGGGGGGGGGGGGGGGGGGGGGGGGGGGGGGGGGGGGGGGGGGGGGGGGGGGGGGGGGGGGGGGGGGGGGGGGGGGGGGGGGGGGGGGGGGGGGGGGGGGGGGGGGGGGGGGGGGGGGGGGGGGGGGGGGGGGGGGGGGGGGGGGGGGGGGGGGGGGGGGGGGGGGGGGGGGGGGGGGGGGGGGGGGGGGGGGGGGGGGGGGGGGGGGGGGGGGGGGGGGGGGGGGGGGGGGGGGGGGGGGGGGGGGGGGGGGGGGGGGGGGGGGGGGGGGGGGGGGGGGGGGGGGGGGGGGGGGGGGGGGGGGGGGGGGGGGTGAATATTATTCGTTCTAGTTGTTTCAAGTACTTTTAGTCGTTTCAAGTGCTTGTACGATTATCCTATTTAATAAAATGAAAGGAAGTAGGAGGCGTGTGCGTTTAATCACTCGTGAGCCCAATAAAGTAACAATCGAAAACGAGTACCGTTGTCAAGATTTGATGTTTTATTCGATTGATTGAAAGCAGTCTCGTATTATTCTAATATGGAGTTTCATTTCAGTTATCACCAACTTAAAGCGCGTGATGAAGATGTTTCTGTAAATGTTATCTATACTTGTTATGGGCACTTTGAATTCGTAGTTATACCCTTCGATTGTATTAAAGATTTTCCAACTTCCACGAGTCTTATGACCGCAATTGTCGTCTGTTGTGAAATAAATCCGTATTGTTTTCATTGACAACGTTTTGTTTATCTTAAAAGTCAATCCGGCCACAAAGTTCTTTTACGTGAAGTCTTAGAGATACGATGAAAGTGAACGTTCCATGTCAATTCGTTGGAAGACCAGTTTGATTAGGAGAGGTGCAATTATCTCGATCGTGTGATTACTAAAGGAGAAAACGTGGTTGATCCGGTTTGGATCAGTGTGGTGATGAAATGAGGACAACTTAAAAGACCAACTGAGATAGAAGTTTTGTGGTTTGGCGGGTTACTAGCACGCGTTACTTTCAACCTTTTCAAAGATAGTTTTGCCATTGACCGAGTTAGTTAGAAAGAATATGAAATTGAACCCCGTTAGTCACGAGAAAAAGTAAGTAAAGCCCCGATGCTCATACTACCAGAAGACTTGGTGGACATAACGGTTTATTGTAACGTTTCAACAGATGGTTTTGGTTGTGTGCTTTTATGCAAAGGGGAAAGTTGGGCGATACTACGAGGCATTAAAAGAAAAGCAAGAAGAATTGTTCCGTTCACGATTTAGAGTTCATCGGAGTCGTTTGTTACTTACTTACTAAATATTGTCGTTTTTACCTCGATAGTGTCAAGTTTATCATTTGTTTTTGATCATATGAGTCTCAAGTATTTTCTTTTTCCTATCGAATAATGAAACCTCAACAACTATCAAAGAAGTTGATTAAATCATTCAAGCCAATGTAGTTGCGGACGCTTTGAGCCTGAAAAGTTCACACCTTTCTTTTTGTGTTTCACCGCCGTACATGATAATCACAATTGATTTCTTCGATCAAATAAAGGAGGCTCAATAGAAGACTTTGTAACGCGATCTTAAGCAAATGAGAAGTCAGGATCACATGAATTATTTTTCAAAAGAATTCTGCGATCTCACTTTACGTTATGATAGAACTTACAATCCTTTTTCCTAGCGAATCAAAACAACTTTGCTCCATGACGCCCACAAAATTCGAATACTTCATTCTCTCGGTATGAGAAATATTTATATCAAGATTTAGAGAGAGAATATCAGTGGCCCCAAATGAAGTATAATGTGGTGAAATACGTTGAGAAATGCCTATCTTGTTCACAAGAAAAAGCCTAACACGAAAAACCTTTTGAGAAATTCCAGCCCTTGGAAATCCGTAACTGGAAATTGGAGCACATTACGTTGGATTTTGTCACAAACTACTGAAGATGCCACAAAATCAAGTTGATGTTATTCGTTTGTTTTTGATCATTCGACGAAGAGTGTTCTTACCTTTGATTTAGAATTGTCATCTTTAGAAGTTCAGCCAACTTTTATGTGCAAGAAGTGGTAGCAAGACATGGGTTTCCATCTTCAGTGTTTCCGACAGATATATGCGTTTTGTTTCACGTTTTTGGAGTAAACGTCAAGGATAAATGAACAAGTTGAATTTAACCCTGCCTCGTTATAATTGTTGTTGATAGGAATGTCGATACCCTATTTGTTGGGGAGTAGTGGGACACCAAGAGTTATGTAGCGGATGTAGTGATGAAGAGTTTCTCTGTAAGGTGTTTTACGATTATGCATCGGTTTAGCGGTTGTTTAAAAATACCTGCTCGAGTCGGCAAGGTTACTTATTGTCTGGAATTGCCCAAAGACCTCCCGGAAATTCATTCTATCTTTCACGTTTCTCGTTTTAGGAAGTATTATGTCACTAAGGTATCATGTGTACTTTTAAAAGAAATCGAGCTTAGAAACGAATAAAAATACGACAATGTCGAGGAGCTTTGGCCTTGTGAGGAAACATTTAAGGAGAATGTAAATCAAAACTGCATGGTGGTGCAAAGTGCTATGAAAGCATGGAAAAATGTTGAAGTGTTAACGAGAAACTTAAAAGAAATTATTCTAATTATTGTCGTCGTTGAATGTGGCTTGGATCACGAGGACGCGATCCATTCCAAGTGGGGGAGAGTTGTAACATCCCAAATTTTAAAAAGTAAAATAAATGAATTATTAATTTAGTTTTACCATTAAAATAATTTCTAATATATTATTTTTAGATACGGGATTAATTTAGTTAGAACTTTAGCGGATAGCGGGTAAAATACCCATAAAATTTAGACTAAGGGCGTGGCACATGGAGGATGTGCCAGCCATCTTCATTGTTGTGAATCATACTCCATTTCCACCAAACAATTTCTTCTTCTTCTTCATCCTTCCAATTTCTTCTTCTAATCTTCTCTTATGTCATTGTGTGATACTTCTCATTAAATCAAATAATCCCCCAAGACATAATAATAATAATAACTATCATTTTCTACTTGATTCTTGAGATTAGAAGGTGGATTAAATCCGAAAATTTTAAAGAGAAGTAAAATAAATGAATTATAATTATAGTTTTACCATTAAAATAATTTCCTAATATATCATTTTTAGATACGGGATTAATTTAGTTAGAACTTTAGCGGATAGCGGGTAAAATACCCATAAAATTTAGACTAAGGGCGTGGCACATGGAGGATGTGCCAGCCATCTTCATTTTGTGAATCATACTCCATTTCCACCAAACAATTTCTTCTTCTTCTTCATCCTTCCAATTTCTTCTTCTAATCTTCTCTTATGTCATTGTGTGATACTTCTCATTAAATCAAATAATCCCCCAAGACATAATAATAATAATAACTATCATTTTCTACTTGATTCTTGAGATTAGAAGGTGGATTAAATCCGAAAATTTTAAAGAGAATTAAAAAAAAAAAAAAAAAAAAAAAAAAAAAAAAAAAAAAAAAAAAAAAAAAAAAAAAAAAAAAAAAAAAAAAAAAAAAAAAAAAAAAAAAAAAAAAAAAAAAAAAAAAAAAAAAAAAAAAAAAAAAAAAAAAAAAAAAAAAAAAAAAAAAAAAAAAAAAAAAAAAAAAAAAAAAAAAAAAAAAAAAAAAAAAAAAAAAAAAAAAAAAAAAAAAAAAAAAAAAAAAAAAAAAAAAAAAAAAAAAAAAAAAAAAAAAAAAAAAAAAAAAAAAAAAAAAAAAAAAAAAAAAAAAAAAAAAAAAAAAAAAAAAAAAAAAAAAAAAAAAAAAAAAAAAAAAAAAAAAAAAAAAAAAAAAAAAAAAAAAAAAAAAAAAAAAAAAAAAAAAAAAAAAAAAAAAAAAAAAAAAAAAAAAAAAAAAAAAAAAAAAAAAAAAAAAAAAAAAAAAAAAAAAAAAAAAAAAAAAAAAAAAAAAAAAAAAAAAAAAAAAAAAAAAAAAAAAAAAAAAAAAAAAAAAAAAAAAAAAAAAAAAAAAAAAAAAAAAAAAAAAAAAAAAAAAAAAAAAAAAAAAAAAAAAAAAAAAAAAAAAAAAAAAAAAAAAAAAAAAAAAAAAAAAAAAAAAAAAAAAAAAAAAAAAAAAAAAAAAAAAAAAAAAAAAAAAAAAAAAAAAAAAAAAAAAAAAAAAAAAAAAAAAAAAAAAAAAAAAAAAAAAAAAAAAAAAAAAAAAAAAAAAAAAAAAAAAAAAAAAAAAAAAAAAAAAAAAAAAAAAAAAAAAAAAAAAAAAAAAAAAAAAAAAAAAAAAAAAAAAAAAAAAAAAAAAAAAAAAAAAAAAAAAAAAAAAAAAAAAAAAAAAAAAAAAAAAAAAAAAAAAAAAAAAAAAAAAAAAAAAAAAAAAAAAAAAAAAAAAAAAAAAAAAAAAAAAAAAAAAAAAAAAAAAAAAAAAAAAAAAAAAAAAAAAAAAAAAAAAAAAAAAAAAAAAAAAAAAAAAAAAAAAAAAAAAAAAAAAAAAAAAAAAAAAAAAAAAAAAAAAAAAAAAAAAAAAAAAAAAAAAAAAAAAAAAAAAAAAAAAAAAAAAAAAAAAAAAAAAAAAAAAAAAAAAAAAAAAAAAAAAAAAAAAAAAAAAAAAAAAAAAAAAAAAAAAAAAAAAAAAAAAAAAAAAAAAAAAAAAAAAAAAAAAAAAAAAAAAAAAAAAAAAAAAAAAAAAAAAAAAAAAAAAAAAAAAAAAAAAAAAAAAAAAAAAAAAAAAAAAAAAAAAAAAAAAAAAAAAAAAAAAAAAAAAAAAAAAAAAAAAAAAAAAAAAAAAAAAAAAAAAAAAAAAAAAAAAAAAAAAAAAAAAAAAAAAAAAAAAAAAAAAAAAAAAAAAAAAAAAAAAAAAAAAAAAAAAAAAAAAAAAAAAAAAAAAAAAAAAAAAAAAAAAAAAAAAAAAAAAAAAAAAAAAAAAAAAAAAAAAAAAAAAAAAAAAAAAAAAAAAAAAAAAAAAAAAAAAAAAAAAAAAAAAAAAAAAAAAAAAAAAAAAAAAAAAAAAAAAAAAAAAAAAAAAAAAAAAAAAAAAATAAAAAAAAAGTTACTCCTGATTTTGGGTCGGAGTCCTTTCAATATGCTTCTAATGATTTTTGGGGTGGAGTTTTAAAAGCTAAAACCGCAGAAAAAGAAGAAATTTGTAAATATATATATATGGCACGACGGTGCCATAGTCTATATGCAATAGACCTTTGTGCATTGCCCTCCTTCATGTGTATAAACGTATGCAAGATTATTCACTAAGCTTTGGCTTACCTTTGAGTTGTTTACCCTTTTTATAGGTTTTCCCGGAAGTGGAAACAAGATTTAGTGCTTTGAAGACTATTGATGAATTGAATTATGGAATGTTGACTTTTACGATAAAAAGTGGTTTATGGCTAGAACCCATAGTGACTCGCTTGGGAATATTGGCTCTTGGTACATATAAAGTGTTTTTGGTAAAGTTTTGTTATGTGCATTTCTGCAAAAAGTTGAGTTAGAGTCATGGTCTTTCGTATCTTGATGTATTGTAAAACCCTAGTCGATGTCAACTTGGGTAATATGACCCGTTTGGTTGTAAAATGAAAGTTTGATCAAATGAACACTTTTGTTATGTTTATTATTGTGTTTGAAACTTATTTGAATCAGAAATGTTGTGTCTTGAGGTTTGGAATTGAGTTAGAGATGTTTGCAAATGGTTTCAAGTGTCAAAAATGGTGTTTTTGCTGTCAGATGCAGAGTTGTGTCGCAACTCCTGGAGGGTGTGACGCAACTGTGAAGTTTCTGATTTCCCTGACCTGAAGGTTGCGCCGCAACTTTTGGGGGGTGTGACGCAACTTTTTCCTCGTTCAGCAGAAAATCGAATTTTCAAACGAACATAACTTTTCAACCGTATCTCCGTTTTTGACGTTCAAGCTATTCACGGAAACGTCTTAGAGTCTACTTTCTAATGGTAAGGTCTTTTAAAGTTGAAACAAAACTTGGTTATCCAAAAGTTGGTTCAAAATGTTTGGTCAAGTCCCGATTAAAAAAAAAGTTACTCCTGATTTTGGGTCGGAGTCCTTTCAATATGCTTCTAATGATTTTTGGGGTGGAGTTTTAAAAGCTAAAACCGCAGAAAAAGAAGAAATTTGTAAATATACTTCGGGAAGCTTTAAACAAGCAGAACGAAATTACCACAGTAATGAAAAGGAATTACTTGCGGTAAAAAACACAATTTCAAAGTTTTCTATTTATTTGACTCCGGTCAAATTCTTAGTCAGAACGGATAACAAAAATTTTATTTATTTCCTAAAAACAAAAATTTCTGGAAATAATAAACAAGGACGCCTCGTCAGATGGCAAATGTGGTTTTCACAATGTTCCTTAGAAATTGAACACCTAGAAGGGACAAAAAATGTACTCGCCGATTGCTTGACACGTGATTTCCCAAAAGCGTAAGCAATAATGTACAAATTTTCCTATAAATACCATGTCACGCTCTAAAGTTAAGAGATGTGCAAGAACTCTTTTTCTAAAACTCTCATTCTTCAAAAAGAGGGGTATGGATGAATTAAAGGCTTTACGCCTAAAAGAAAAAATTCTTTCAATAGAATTAAAAGCTATTCAACAAAAAATAGCTCTCTATGACGAAAGTCTAGAAACAACTGTTAATTCAGAACAGGATTCCGAAAGGAAACAATCTGAATCTATTCCCTTACAAACGACTAAGGGTAAAGAAAAATCAAGTCCGTTGATTCCTGTTGCTTTGGAAAAAAGCAAAAATAAAGTTAATGAAGAACTTCAATCTTCATCTAGTCCAGTAGCAAACGGCTCTGGTAAAGACTCATCAAATCCGTTGATGGCTGACAGTTTGCCAAAAACTGAAACGGTTTCTTTGAAACCAAGTTATTGTCAAATAATGCAAGAACCCATGAAATCTAATGCTAGATTTTATGCCTTCGATGGAGAGCATAGAGGCATTTATGAAGACTAGTCAATAGTCTCCAAATATGTCATAGGAACATCAATTGCATACAAAAAGTATGGAACACTTTTTCAAGCTCAACAAGAAGCAACTCGTTATTCTGCAGAATTTGGAAGAAGAGAAATACCTTTAAAGGTAACATATATTCCTGAACCATTGAAGTCCAAGAAAAAAGAAAGAGTCATTGAATTCAAGAAAACTTTCTCTAAACCAACAATTAACGAAGAGAAAGAAGAAAATGATATCATTTCTTTAGAAGAATTCAAAATGATCTGGTCCAAGGCTAGATCACTAAGTCAAGAAGATTTCGAAAGCAAAAACATCTACACGAAAGACAAAGCCACTAAAAGTCTTATTGTCTTTTGTCCAGGTGCAAGCCAAGAACTTGTTTCTCTAGCATTTTCAGCTGGATTAACAAAGATTATTTATTCTTCTCCTAATTTGTTAGAAATTAGCCTATTACCAGAAGGAATGAAGAAATCCATAAAAAACTTTCGAAAGAAGATTGCAGCAGCTAGAGATGCAAATATCTTCATTAAGTGTAACTCTACACTACCAGATTGGTACCAAGGAAAGTCCTTCCAAACCTACCATCATCTAGAAATTGGCATCGCCAAAGCCAGAACAGTTAACCCTTCCAAAATAATGGAAGAAAGACATGAAGACCCTGAAAATTGGGTAGAAATCAGAATAAGAGGATTTATAAAAATCCTAAATAATTTACAAAAAATAAAGATAGGTAGCTTTAATAAAGTAAATTATTGCAGTAATCACTGCATTATTACCAGTTGTAGTGGAACCCCATGCCAACACATGAAAAACAAGGGCTAGAAAGGATGGAGCATCAAATTATCTTCAATAATATTAAAGAAGGCCCTATCACTAAAGAAAAGCTTTGCAAAAAGTTACAACAAGTGATCGAGAATCACCAATGTGAATACTGCCAAGCATCTTCACTCAAAGAAGACAATTCAGCACATGGGAATGTCGACTGAAAACGTCATGAATGACGAATTACTTAAGGCTATTATAGACTTTTATGTAAATCCTCTTCTACTATACAAAGAAGTTGGATCATTAGGAGAAAGGGGACACCGAAAACCTCAAACAATTCTCTCTATATTTACTTTGTAAGAAATAATTATGCAGTGTGAGTAGAACCTCCCTTAAGGAGGAATAATGTAAATATCAAGAAGTTTCTTACCTTTAGGTGAGAAACAGTTATGAAATAAACAAGTCTTTCTTTTACATCTATCTTTTTGCTGAAAAGAATCTACTGTAAAAATCTGGAGCCCTGGAGCCATAGAAGAGTACCTGTTAGGTCCAGATTTACTGGACCCACTCCAGACTTGAAGACTGGAGTGTCACCGAAGATTTGTTCAGAAATAATAGAAGACCAGTGAGCTATTTACTTGTACAGGAATATGGAATCCTCCAGATTAGTTCACTGGACTTCACTCTAGTCAAGATCGTTTCTACTGAAGACATTCTTACTGAAGTCAAAGACTGAAGTATGAAGAAAGAAGACTGACAAGCAGTGGAACCTACTGACAGTCTTACCAGATCTCCCGACTGGAGCCTTTGTCTATTGATAAAAGTACAATACGTGTGTAAAGGTGGTTGGTTAAGAGGATGACAAGTCACATCAATATGACTTTATCCTTGTACTTTAACCAATGCATTTAAGGAATTAAAGTAGTTGCCTTAAATGCATGCAACCATATTTGTATGGCATAATAAATTCACTGTTGAATTTATTTGCCTATAAATACAAAGTCACATACCTCGTACAAATTACTTTTTTGCAATTTGGTGAACTTGCTAAAATACTCTCGATCAAAACAGTTATACTTCACAACTTTAAGTATATCGATCCAAGGAGATTATTTAGCAAGTATAGATCACTTGTAATTCAAAGATTGTTTAGATAGTTACATATTTGTAATATCTAGGTTCCGCAACAATCTTGTATTTTGTTTATCATCAATAAATAAAATACACTTGAAAATTACATTTGTGTTCCATCATTTATTTACTTGCTTAAATATTGCTTTAAGTCATTATTACTTTATTTATATTCTTGCATTTATATTTAAAGTAATACTAGTCCAATCTAGTTCATACTTGACTTGTTATTTTACACTCGTGGGTTAAACCATCATGTGAGGGACTTTACAATTGGTATCAGAGCAGAAGGCTAATATACTTGCCTAGATCTGTTTCACGATGGCCAACCCAGAAAATACACAAGGTAATCCCGAACCTAATTTTAATGAACCACCACCCGTTAATAATAATCCTCCACCTCCTACTCCTCCTGCTTCTCCACATGTACATGTGTACTACTCGAATAATCTTGTTCCTAAATTCAATGGGAGCAGTGATGAATTTGGTACGTGGAAAGCTAGGATGATATTACATGTTACTACTCGAATAATCTTGTTCCTAAATTCAATGGGAGCAGTGATGAATTTGGTACGTGGAAAGCTAGGATGATATTACATGTTACTGGTATTGAAAGGAATATGATGAAAATTTTAAATGAAGGACCCTATGTGCCAAGACTTCCTATCAATGCACTTCTTGACTCAACTGGATCAAGAAGTGGAAGGGAAAAGAGGGAGGAACACTGGTCCGAAGAGGAGATAAGATTGGTAAATCTTGATACCATTCTTAAAAACATGATCCTCGGGGCTGTTCCAGAAACCCTAATTCCCACACTAGTTCTCTATCCCAGTGCTAAAACCATGTGGGATGAACTGGTGAACCAGCATGAGGGAGGTGATGATACTGTTGTTACCAGAAAGGTCTCTCTAAACAAAAAGTATGAGTCATTTTTTGCTCTCCCCAATGAGTCTCTAACTGGTACTTACACCAGATTTATGAGCATTATAAACCAGTTAAGAGGACTGGGTGTTGAGAAAGACAAGGATATACTTTTGGAGAAATTTTGTGATATTCTTCCCACTAAATGGTCTCACATGATTCTAGTCTTGAGACAAGGTAAAACCTTGCACACCCATACTCTGTCAACATTGTATGGAGCCTTCAGATTCACTGAAGAGAATCAAGCCCAGAGGATTGAGGCTGAAAAAGATGCTTTAAATCATGCTTCCAGTAGTTCCACAGTGGTCAGCAATTCTGTACCACCTTGTGCTGCATTAATATCTTTCGAGAATGTATTTTCTATGAAGAAGACTGTGAGTCCCTGAAATACGATAGTTAACCAGGAAAGTGTAAAATACAACAAGTCTAATAATCACTAGATTGGACTAGTATTACTTAAATATAAATGCAAGTATATAAATAAAGTAATACAAGACTTAAAGAAATAAACAAGTAAAGTGGAACATTATGTATTTTTCAATGGTGTATTTTATTTATGATGTTAAATAAAATACAAGGTTGTGCGGAATCAAGATAATACAAATAAGTATGTATCCTAACAACGTATGAATTACAAATGATCTATATTTGTTAAATAACTCTTTTGGATCGAGATACTTAAAGTTGTGAAGTATCCCAGTTTAAGATCAAGAGTATTTAGACAAATTCACTCTAATGCAAAATGTATGCTTAAAAGTATTTATGTCAAGGAAATGACTTTGTATTTATAGGCAACAAAATTTACCAGTGAATTTTGTGCCGTACAAATATGGTTGCATGCATTTAATGATCCGACAAGAACATTAAATGCATTGGATAAGGAATAAGGATAAAGTCACATTAAATGACTTTGTATCCTTTTATCCAACCACCTTTACACGCATAAACTTTGGTAAAGAACAAGTGGATTGTTCTTTGGAAAGTGTGTAAAGGCAAAAGTCAATCCTCGATATCAGTGTTCAAACTTGTAAGGTCTAGAACACTGACAATCCTCCAGTGTACAGATCTGGTAAGACTTCCAGTGGACTCCGCCATTTGTAAGTCTTCTTTATTCTGAATTCAGTCTTTGACTTCAGTGAGAACGTCTTCAGTAGAGTTGATCTGGACTGGGGTGAAGTCCAGTGAGCTAATCTGGAGAATACTCTAGATTTCCTATACAAGTATTTGCTCACTGGTCTTCCATTATTTCTGGACAAATCTTCAGAGGGACTCCAGATTCCAAGTCTGGAGTAGGTCCAGTAGAACACGTTTCTGGACAGATCTTCAGTAAGGCTCCAGTAGTCGAGTCTGGAGCGAGTCCAGTAAATCTGGACCTAACAAATTTCCCCTATTTGTTTAGAAATAATGCAAGTGTTTTCAAGCTTGAATCTATACAATTTTGTATGCTTGAAAAACACAAGTTTGATTTGTCTAAAAAATCTAAGCTACTGGAAAACACTTTATAGATCATGAGTGTTTTCAGTTTCATCATTTAAGTTCTAACTTAGACTAAATCTGATCATTTACTTATATGAATCAAAAATTGCAACTATTATTACATACATCAACTGATAAATAGTTTACAATTTTCATAAAACACTAATTTACAACAAGTAAATGATAAGAGTCAGGCCCTTCTTTTTGATGTCTGTCCTGGAGCATCTTCAGTACCCTTTCTCTTTGGTGATGGAGAAGATGGTATTGATTCTGGCGATTTCATGCCCATAGCAACTTCCATCTGATGCTTTCTTCTCCATACCTTTTCAACTCTTTTCAGAAATGCTTTAACATCAGTCGACACATCTGTCTTCCCCCTGAACGTTAAAGCGATTTCTTTCAGTTCACTCCATCCAAATGCTTGGACTGAAGTACTTTTCCTTTCATCAGTAAAGTTACCCTCCCTGGTCAACTTTACTTCAAACTTGGACATGCCTTCATTATTTACAACAAGTAAATGATAAGAGTCAGGCCCTTCTTTTTGATGTCTGTCCTGGAGCATCTTCAGTACCCTTTCTCTTTGGTGATGGAGAAGATGGTATTGATTCTGGCGATTTCATGCCCATAGCAACTTCCATCTGATGCTTTCTTCTCCATACCTTTTCAACTCTTTTCAGAAATGCTTTAACATCAGTCGACACATCTGTCTTCCCCCTGAACGTTAAAGCGATTTCTTTCAGTTCACTCCATCCAAATGCTTGGACTGAAGTACTTTTCCTTTCATCAGTAAAGTTACCCTCCCTGGTCAACTTTACTTCAAACTTGGACATGCCTTCATTATTTTCAGCCAATTTGATCTCAGCACCAGTGATCCTTCTGGCATCAGCCCTGAAATTTAACATCTCATTGTACTTGTCTTTCACTTTGGCTTACTGGATCAATGCTTCAGTTTCCTTGGACATTCTCTTTTGCTCTACAGCAGATTGGAGTTGTTGACGATTAATTTTTCGAGAAGTGTCCAGGGGAATGAATTTGCTTACATCAGCATCTTCAGCAGTTTGCTCTTCTTCTTCACCAGATACCATTTGTTGTTTTCCCTTAACTGACTTCAGAGTTGTTGGTATATCTGGGAAGGACTCAAACTGGGGCTCACTAGCTTCAGTACCAGTAGCTTCTTTAGTTAGCCGACTTCAGTGCCATATGCTCTTTGTCTTTGGTCACCAGACGACTTTTGCCCCATGGAATGATCACTAGTCCTTGACTTGAGATCATTCCATAACTGTTCCAGCATATGTTTGTCCAGTGCACCAAATGTTATACCTGCCACTGGAGTTGTTTCAGTCACAACTTTCTTAAGTGCCTGCACTTCCTTTTGAACATTTGCAACTGCTTTAGGCAAGTGTTTTGGCAACTTTTCTTCCAGTAACTTCTCTACTTGGGGTAACACCCCATCTTGAATGGTACGAAGAACAGTCTCAGAAATCTCTTCAGATAATTCTTTCAGCATACTGATTCTGAACTTATTTGTGCATTCATCACTTATTGTACTGACAACTGCATCCTGGTCAAGTGTGGATCTACTCTCCAGAGAACTAGCGTTCTTTCTGATCTTTTTCTGGAGTACCAGTTCATCAAGCTTCTCAAACACAAGCTTCTCATTCCCAGCAAATAGATTCATCTCAGATGCAAGGTTATTTGATAATAAGGATTTGAAGTCTGAAATAACCTGAGATGAAGTCTGGAGTAATCTCTCTAGGTCCGCCACCTTACTTAAAAGGACTTGGACCTCGGCAGAAGATGAAGTGGAGAGACCACTGGGAGGTTCAAGATTGGAAGGCAATCTGGTCATAAGAGGAACTTGTGCCCAGTCCTCTTCAGTTGCAGCTTCAGATGTTGCAACTGCTTTAGGCAAGTGTTTTGGCAACTTTTCTTCCAGTAACTTCTCTACTTGGGGTAACACCCCATCTTGAATGGTACGAAGAACAGTCTCAGAAATCTCTTCAGATAATTCTTTCAGCATACTGATTCTGAACTTATTTGTGCATTCATCACTTATTGTACTGACAACTGCATCCTGGTCAAGTGTGGATCTAGTCTCCAGAGAACTGACCCTGGAAACCAACTTCTGAACTTCTTCTTTCAGACCTGCCAGTTCACCAGTGACTGCAGTCTGAACAGAACTAACCAACCTTGTCTCTAAACCCTGGACTGCCACTTTGAAATTTTCAGTAGTGTTGTTTGTGTCCTGTACCAGTTCATCAAGCTTCTCAAACACAAGCTTCTCATTCCCAGCAAATAGATTCATCTCAGATGCAAGGTTATTTGATAATAAGGATTTGAAGTCTGAAATAACCTGAGATGAAGTCTGGAGTAATCTCTCTAGGTCCGCCACCTTACTTAAAAGGCCTTGGACCTCGGCAGAAGATGAAGTGGAGAGACCACTGGGAGGTTCAAGATTGGAAGGCAATCTGGTCATAAGAGGAACTTGTGCCCAGTCCTCTTCAGTTGCAGCTTCAGATGTTGCAACTGGTGACTCCGGCGCACGAGGTGGAGGTTGAGATTGTGAAGGTTGAGTGGTTGCTGGAGTGAAGTATTGTGTATCTCTAGGAATTAAAGGTGGTGGTGGTGGTGGCATGTTTGATTCTGGTGGTGGTTCATTTGATTCTGGTGGTGGTGGCATTTCAGAAGATATAATTGGTTGGGTGACTGAAGCAATAGCAGATGTGTCAATATTTTCTTCTTCATCACCCAAGAAATTCATGTTTACATCAAAGCCTTCAGACATTGGGGAATCTACATCATCCCATTCTGGAGCCATCCCAACTGTCTGTTCACCAGACTGTTCACCAGTCTCTACATTAACCTGTTCACCAGCCTCTACATTCAAGTCTATTTGAGCCTCTTGCTCACCAGAAATATGTTCATCAGTCTGAACATCTTGTTCAACTTCCTCAACAACCTGCTCAATAATCTGAGCCACATTTTCAATCTCCTCATCAGTCACCTGCCCAACAACCTCTTGTACGTTCTCTTGTTCAAAAATTGGTGACCCATCCAGATTCATAACATCACCAGGATGTCTTTCAGGATTCACCTGAAGTCCAGCTCGCATCAGACGCCTGTTAGTTCTAGGTCGTCTGGAAGGTTCAACAACTTCTGTACCTTGACCTTCAGGAGCAATTTGTCTAATGGGTTGTACAGCTTCTATGATCTGTACATCCTGATCACCAGATGGTCCTTCAACAGCTTGACCTCTATCTGGAGCCATTTTAGCTTCTTCCCTTTGAAAGGAAAGCATGGACTGAGGAATATCTACCTCGTCCAGTGGAGATCTGAGGTTGACCAGATCCCTCATATACTCACTCACAGAAAAGTGAGTAGTATCAAAATCATACTGGTCTCCAAGAGCATTTTTAAACATTAGTGAAAGGAAACGAATATAAGGAACAAACGGTTTTCTTCCTTTCACTCTAAGGCGCTCAACCAGGTCATCAAAAAGAATCTGAGCAAAGTCCACTCTAAGCCAAACCATAAGCAGTAGGCAATCTGGAGATCGGTTTGATTTATCTGGTCTAACCCTCCTGAACTACCTCCCAAACATTCAACAATGTGGGTGAAAAAGTATCTCCATGAGTCTGACAGCTTGCTCATGTAGATAGTTCCTTTCCTGGATAGCTGGCCATGCTCATCCATGATATCTGTGTGCCCCGTTAGTCTGGACACTTCCCTTGTATTGATACCAGAGGGAAGTTCAATAGGCAACTCATTCTGGTCAAAATAGTTCAACTGTAGAACAGACCTGAGTAGACTAGCAGTGAAACCAAGGGATCTGGTACCTCCCTTGAGAGTATAATTGATAGATGAAGTTTCATCATCATATCTTGCAGTGTACCAGAATTCACAGAGGTAATTGTGGTACATCCTTCCTGGATTTAGTGTTAACGCACCATATAATGGGCAAGAGAGAAAAAATGTGTTTAATCTCCCAATAATCGATTGGGCATTATGAACACTGGAAAGAGAGAGTTTGGCCATCCAGTTGTTCATGTTTATTCTTATGGTATTTGCCTCAAGAGTGATATGAGGTGCCCTGTCAACATTTTCAGAAGGATTATATTCAGTGGCAAGCAGATTTTTAGGCAATCTTGACTGTCTAGGTGCCATTTATACAGAATAGATGAAGATGAAATTGAATATATATAGGTTAAGATGAAGATTTGATGAAGGAATGAATGAATGGAAATGGAGTAAATAAGAGAGATAAATATGATTGGAAATTGAATGAAGAAGTAAATGAAGGAATTTGAGAGATTTGGGAGTAAATATGTTCGAAGTAAATGCAATTGAAATTGAAAGTGGGTATTTATAGGAGAAAGAATGTGGAACTCAAACGATTTATTTGAAATTATCAAATATAATTTTGATCGAGGTTCTGAGATCCGCATTAATTACATCACATCACACATAAATGTGTGACGGTTTACAGCCCACAAACATTAACAAGTTGCTCTTTTTCACTTCCCAAGGTAAAAATACCATCATTACGTTGAAAAATTTACTTGCCACGTAGGATAAAATATCTCCAAAAAGATTTGCTTACGTGGCACGCTCGATGACCAAGTATTCAGAAAATATTATGACATACTTCAGTGCATCTGGAGGTTGACTGGACACTCCAGTATCACTGGTGGATTAGTCCAGTGAACATGTATTGATGGTACACTGGAGGGACACTCTAGTAAAGTACCAGTGAAAACCATTTTTGAAAGACTGGTAACCTCAAACGTGCACGTCAACTAATACAGACAAATGAGAGGGACACATTTACAAGGAGACATTAGTCACCTCAAACACGCACTTCAACCTATCCAGTTACCAGTGAGAGGGACACATTTACAAAGCACCAGTAATATTTTCTGAAGAGTTTGTCCAGTGAGAAAATAAATTAATAAATTCCCCCTGAACTTAAAACATTTTTAAGAACAAAAATATCTTTCAAGTCTTTCCCTGGAATGTTGTTCCAGAAATCTAATAATGCAAAGATAGTACACAAAGGCGTTCAATATCTGAGCAGTCACCAGATTTAAGGGTTTAACATTCCCAACTCACCAACAAGATATTCAAAAGTTTTGACATCCAGAGGTTTGGTAAAAATGTCAGCGAGTTGTTTGTCAGTGGGAATAAAATGGAGTTCAATGTTGTTTTTCATAATATGATCACGAATGAAGTGATATCTGAGATCAATGTGCTTCGTTCTGGAGTGCATGACTGGATTGTTTGAGATAGCAATGGCACTGGTAATATCACAAAAGATTGGGGTCTTTGAATATTTAATACCATAATCAAGCAACTGATTCTTCATCCAGAGTATCTGAGCACAACAACTGGCTGCAGACACGTATTCAGCTTCAGCAGTGGACAATGAAACTAAAGTTTGCTTTTTACTGGTCCAGCTACCAGTTTGCCACCAAGGAAATGACATCTGTGAGTCCCAAATATAGATGATTAACTAAACCTGACTGGCAAGTACAACTAATCTTGATGGACAAGTTAAGTTTACGATCCAGATATGGATAACAAGAAGCAATTGACTTAAAGTAAATAACAAGAACTAAATGGCTGAAACTATATAAGATATATATATGTATAATCAAGTATGTAGCATTGAGACACGTTGTTTCCTTTCTAATGTATTTGATTTATTGATATATAAACAAATACAAGGATTGTTGCGGAACAAAGATAAACACCCAAGTGTAAGTATCTAAACAATCCTGAAAAAACAAGTGATCTAAATAACTTGGAAATACTCGTAAGTTTACTTAGAGTATATCTCACAAGTTGCAATGCTAAAGTTTCAAGCCATTTGCAAGTTGTGAGAAGACTTTGTATTTATAGACCAAGTCCATGATGATGTGGACAAGATCGTACAAATGTGGTTGTGAGCATTTAAGGAATTAAACCTAATTCCTTGTATGCTCATACTAGGAAGAGTATATAAGTCAGTTGATGTGACTTATAGTACTATGTTCCAAACCTATACTTTTACCTTGTACCTTTTATTAATAGATAAATCTATTAACTGGGTAAAGGTATGTAAAGTAAAAAGTCTTCCTCGTAATTAGTGTAAAGTGTTGTTAATACTTTATACTGAGATGCTTCAGTCTTTGATCTGGTAGAATCACTTTTTGCTCGCTTCTGAGATGATTCTCTTCTTCATACTTCAGTCTTTGACTTCAGAATGAATGCTTCAGATTTTGCCTTGATCTGAACTGAAGTGAAGCTTCAGTGAAGGAATTCTGAGACATCTCAGAATTCTGTACAAACGTCTTCACTAAACTTCAAGCTATTTCTGAACAAATTATACTTGGTCGATTTCCGACCTAACAAATTCCCCCTATTTGTTCTGAAATAGTGCATGCATCTCAGACTTCTATCTATACATGTTTGTAAGTCTGAAATGCAAGTTTTTGTTTAAGTTGTAAAAATTTTCTAAGTACATCTTATAGATCATTGATGTCTCAGAATTTTACTTGTGGTTTTCTAACTTAAACTTACCATCTACTTATTGGTTACAATTTGCAACATATATATACAAACTGAAATGTTTGTTACAAATGTAAATATATTACAAGTACAAGATAAACTGAAAAGAAACTACTTCTTGGCAGGCCTTGAACCAGAAGGTGCCTCAGTAGGTTTTCTCTTCAGTGGAGAATGATCCTTCTTTGCAAACAATCTTCCTTCAATTTCTACCTTGGCCTGCATCTTTTGTTGTATTCTTGCTAACCATGTACCAATCAAGGTAGATTTAGGCTTCCCCTTCAGAATCTGGATCATCTCCCTTTGCTCAGAAATCCCAAACTCGTGCACTGAAACCTGATGGTATTTTTCAGCTGCCCTTCCTTCTCTTTTAACAACCAAGTCAAAAAGCTTCAATCCATCAGCTTTTGTTACTTCCATATCAACTATTTTGGCTGAATGAGATCGATGCTTCATATAATGCTCATATTGGTCTCTTTCATGTTTTCTTTCAATTTCAGAAGCATCATCAGACATTGGTTTGAAGGTAGAAAGATCAGCATCATGAACACTCTTTCTTGATGATCTTGGTCCAGTCACTTTGGGCTTAATGGTTGGTCTGAGCAACTCTTTCTCAACTTTCAGAACTTCGGCCAGAATTTCCTTCCTTTTGATCGCCATTTCTTTTTCTCTATTTTTCTTTAAGTCTTCAATGGACAACTTAAAGGTCAGACTTTCTAACTTTTGTTCCAGAGGAGAGTAGTTCATCCCATACTCATATTCAAGCATATCAACAATGGCCTTTTGCACTCTTGGATCATTTTTGATTTTTAAGTACCTTTCCAATGATAAACCAAGAGCTGCAGCATCTATATGATCCAGGTCCCCATCTTCAGATGTTGTTCCCTTTCTCTTTCTTTGTTTTCCCTCCACATAATAAATTGATTGGAAACCTGCTTTTGCAATGCTTCCAATTTCTTACTATCAGCCTCAAGATCGTGCAAGGGATAACCATGTTCGTCCACATTCTCACCTATAATGATTCCAGAACCCTTAGAGCTGTTCTTTGGTTCTTCCACTTTTTGAGCCTTGCCTTTGCCCTTGTCTTTCTTCTGAGCTTGTTCCCCCTGAACTGAGGCACTGCCAGATTGTACCTCAGTTTGCTTCTTGGTTGCTTCGATCATTTCTTGAGTACTAGCCAGCAAACCAATAGGCACACCACTTCCCCCTTTGGGAATCTCTGAAGGCATCTTAGCATAAAGGTCAATTGAAGTTTTAATTGCCTTCAGTGGTTCCCAACTTTGTTGTTCTAGGAAATCACAAATACCCTTTGCCATTGTAGCAAACTGAGCCCTTAATCTGAATGAAGAATTAAGGTTCAGTGCTTCTTGATCTTTTAAGTCTTTCAACATCTTTCTATCTTCTTCAGTGAAAGAAGAAGGGGGAGGAGGAGCAATAACAGTTTCTTTCTTCAGAAAAGTTAGAATTTCATCTAACTGTTTAGACTGATTCTGAACTGAACCTTCAAGCTTGGACACTGAATCTTTTACTTCATGTACAGCCTTGTCCACTTTGTCAATTGTGTCTTTGGTCAGTTCAGCAATCATCATTCTAACTTCTGCACCAACCTTTTCAGAAATGGAGTCTGAAATCTGAGCAGTTAAATTCTGAGTTAGCTCAGACTTCAGATTATCCAAAATACCAACACTTATAGAAGCCCCAAGTTCTTTCTCATTTACACTGGGCTTCTGAACCAACTCATTCACTTCTCTTCCAACAGCCATAAAGTCTTGCTTCAACAATTGAACACAAGAGGTCAAATTTGCAACGACCGAAGCTTGTACATCTCTCTTTGTTAATCTAAAGGCTTCTCTGATTGCAGAGCTCACCTTGTTGCAAGTCATCACTAGCTCATTTAGCTTCCCAACTACTAGTCCTTCATTTCCAGCGACCTTGGTTAACTCAGTTCCAAGAAACATCTGAGCACCTTTTATATCAGCCACAGAACTAGTATTGGCAGTTAGAGACTTGGTTAAATCCTCCACCCTAAGAATAAGGCTTTGGACTTTGGTTTGTGTTTTCTCTAACTGTGCTTCCACATTCAAAGGTGGTGGCGGTTGTGCAGAAGCAGGAGCAACAAATGGTAGTTTACCAAGCCCTTTTCAGTACTTTATTCATTTGTAAATCAGTTGGACTCTCAGATTCTGTCTCAGAATCCAAGTCCTTCTCTATTGGGGCATCATAATTGATAGGCGGTGGGATGTTGTGAATTTGGGGGTGAAGAAATTGAAGTGATGGAGTGAAAGTGGGATCGGTGACATAAGCAGGAGTGGTGCCTGGTGGAAAAAATGGATGTTGATGAGATGGAGGTGGTGGAACATAAGGATCATTTTCTTGAATTTGGATTTCTGGGGGAGGAGGAGGGGCATTTGCGAGGATGGTGGCTGGCTCAGAATCGGATTGATTCGCCTCCAATAATCCCTCGTCAAACTCAAAATCAGCAAGAGAATCAAGATTCTTCTGAGGTAGCTCATCGTCATCCCAGAAAGCATTCACTTTTACAATCTGGTCAGATATGCTCTGGTTTGGGTCACTGGTACCCGCACCAGTTTCTGGTTCAACATCTGCAGAAGCAGGTGCATCGTTACCAGATTTAACGATTGTCTCAACCTTATCTTTAGGTCGACTAACGGGTCCCACATTCTTTTGTGGCCCACTTAGTGACCTTTCTGAACCAGCTAGTGTGGCTGAAACAGTTTTATTAAATACCTGAAGCATAGCAGAAGAGAGTTCAGGCTCATTTTCAGCAGTGGATGCCTTTGAGAAATCTCTGCTGTATTCTGGTACTGAAGCTTCAGGTCCAGCTTGATTATATTCTTCACCAAGAATATCTATGAAACACAAGCTCAGAAATCTTGGAAAGGCGATATGCAGACTTCTCTTTCCTTTTAATTTTGTAATAAGCTGAGAAAAGAGAATCTCAGCAAAGTCTGCTTGTATCCCATTCCAAATATAATACCCCATCTCAACTTGGGGTAAAGAAAGTTGGTCCAACTCTCCATGGTTGCCACCAAGACTTTCCACAATCTGGGTCCAGAAGAACCTCCATCAGCATCCTCCATATCGCCATGACCGGTGGCGACTAGAACCTCCCTGAAATTGACTCCTTTGAGTCTTTTAGCAAACACCTGGGAAGGTTCGAGGTATTTCAGATGAAGGGAATTTCTGAACCCCTCAAGAGTGATAACACACTGCTTTGGTGCCCTCATTGAGAGTGAAGGAGATGGATTGTTCATCTTTGCTCACCACAGCAGTATACCAGAATTCAAGCAAGTATCGATGATACAATGCCTGAGGATTTGCGGTCAGAGCATAATGGAAAGGGGATTTCTCCCAAAAATTATTGATTCTTCCCATTAGCGTTTTAGATTTCACATTTAATTGAGCCAAAAAATTGCTCATGTTAAATCGGATTTGTGAAGGAGTGAAATTCTTTGGCCATGTGGCAGATGTTTTCACATCATTTGATGGAGTATAATTGAAATTGATGAGCGATTTAGGCTGCGAAGAAGATGATGATTTAGACATTTTAAGGATCGAAAGATGAAAGTGAAAGGAATATGAGGAGTTAAGGAATTTGAGAGTGAAAAAGAGAGAGATTGATGATTGGAAAGTAAATGAAAAACGAAGTAATGAAAGAATGAAAAAGGAATTTGAATTTAAGATGGAATATAAATGATTTTCCAATTAAAAACAATTTCTGGGGTCAAGTCCGCATTTAATGCAGAGACGTTTGAGTGACCCCACCCTGCAACACTTTTTCAGAAAAAGTACTCATTTCTTCCTCTTTTACGGCGCAACTTGTGTGACACATAAGCATGACCAACGTAAGTTGAAAACATAGTATGCAGTAGGTCACGTGTACACACAATTGACCAAGTATCAAAAATATCTTGAAAAGATTGATGTATTTCAGTGATGACTAAACAAATTCTGAGCATGGTCAGTTCCAAAAAGATCTGAACCATCTCAGTTAATAAAATTCAACTGAAATATTTTTGATTTTCTGAAGTGCTTCAGTTAAATACGTTTTTCTGAGTAAAAGGTTCCCCCTCAAAAATGAAGGTTTATTTTAACGTTTGAAAAATATTTAACATTCCCCCTGAAGTGATGATCCATGAATTAATAAGTGCCAAGATAGTATCACAAAGGCGTTCGATAGCTAGGCGAGCAAAAATTACATGGATCGCTCAGACTGGTGAACTAGATCAGTGTCACTGAGGCGTTCATAACAAGATTACCAGTCTAAGGATTTAACATACCCAACTCACTGACTAGATGTTTAAAGGTTTTGACATCTAAAGGTTTTGTAAAAACATCAGCGAGTTGCTTATCAGTGGGAATAAAGTGCAATTCAATATCTCCTTTCAGAATATGATCGCGAATGAAATGATACCTGAGGTCGATGTGCTTGGTTTTCGAGTGCATCACAGGATTGTGAGATATGGCAATGGCACTAGTGTTATCACAAAAGATTGGAGTCTTTGTGTAAGTAACACCATAATCAGTCAGCTGGTTTTTCATCCATAAAATCTGAGCACAACAACTTGCTGCAGAAATATACTCAGCTTCTGCAATGGATAGTGATACTGCAGTCTGCTTCTTACTGGTCCAGCTTACTAATTTGCCACCCAGGAAATGACACCCACCAGTGGTACTTTTCCTGTCTATCTTGCAACCTGCATGATCAGAATCTGAATAACCCATTAGATCTAGACTAGAGCCTTTGGGATACCAAAGACCCAGTCTGGGGACACCTTTAAGGTATCTGAAGATCCTTTTAACAGCATTTGCATGTGCTTCTCTGGGATCAGACTGAAATCTAGCACAAAGGCATGTTGCAAACATTATGTCTGGTCTACTTGCAGTTAAATACATCAGTGAACCAACCATACCACGATATTTTGTATGGTCCACTGGTTTTCCATGTGGATCAGAATCCAAAGTTAATGGAGCAGAAATAGGAGTATCTTTTGATGAGACTGAATCAAATTGATATTTCTTTAATAAATCTCTGACATATTTTTCCTGGTTTATGAAAGTACCATCTTCAGTTTGTTTTACTTGAAGTCCCAGAAAATATGTTAGTTCACCCATCATACTCATTTCATACTCAGAAGACATGATTTTAGAAAATTTTCACACATCTTCTCATTTGTAGAGCCAAACACAATATCATCAACATAAATTTATACTAGAAGGATATCACTTTTATCATGCAATATGAACAAAGTGTTATCAATTGCACCACGTTTAAAACCATTTTTAAGAAGATGTTTAGTAAGAGTATCATACCAGGCTCTGGGTGCTTGTCTCAGACCATATAAGGCTTTGTTCAGTCTGTACACCCAATGTGGTTTTTCTTCATTGATGAATCCTGGTGGTTGATACACATAAACGACTTCTTCTAGTTCTCCATTCAGGAATGCACTTTTGACATCCATTTGATAGACTTTAAACTGATGATGAGCTGCAAAAGCTAAGAATATTCTGATAGCTTCAAGTCTAGCAACTGGTGCAAAAGTTTCATCAAAATCTATTCCCTCTTCTTGTGCATATCCTTTTGCAACAAGTCTTGCTTTGTTTCTTATGATGTGACCATCTTCGTCCATCTTGTTTCTGAAGACCCATCTTGTCCCAATTGGTTCCTTCTTCAGGTTACTGGGACAAGGAACGAGTTCCCATACATCGTTTCTTTTAAACTGGTTGAGCTCATCTTGCATGGCTTCAACCCAGCTTGGGTCTTGCATAGCCTCGTCAATCTTCTTGGGTTCAATTAAAGATAAGAAGCTGACGTTTAAGCATTGATCGCTTGTGTCTCTTCTGGTCTGAACCCCTCTACTGGACTCTCCAATAATTTGCTCGATTGGATGTGCTTTTGTCTATTTAGAGTATTGACCAGGATGAATACTGATATCAGTGCAAGAACTTCTCTGAGTAACTTCAGGAGGAGCTTCAGAAAATACATTTTCAGCTTCTTCTTCTTCCTGCAGATCATGACTTGCATCATGAAATTCTTCAGAATGAGGTTGCTCAGTGGAGCCTGATATCATAGGAGAAGCAGCATGTACATCTGATCCAATAGTCAGTTCAGAAGGTAGTTTGAAACTGACTGGAGGATAAAATGGAATGTTGTTAGGTTTGTTTATTACTGGTTCTGAACGGAGATGTTCAGAAGCAGGTTCAGGTGACTGATCAGTTTCAGCAATAGGATCAGAATCACCAAAACTTATTGGACTTTCTGAGGGTGGTACAGGAATGGAATTTTTAAAGATTGCAGAATTGGATTCATCAAAGGTAACATGAATTGACTCATCAACCTTTTCAAGTCTCTTGTTAAGACTCTAAAGGCTTTGCGATTTGATGAATATCCTAGGAAGTATCCTTCATCAGCTTTTGCATCAAATTTTCCAAGCTGACTTGAATCATTCAGAATGTATACTGGACACCCAAATACATGGAAGTATCCAATATTAGGCTTTCTATTTCTGAGTACTTCATAGGAGGTCTTCTTGTGTCTTTTGACATAAACAGATCTGTTCTGAGTATAGCATGCAGTTGCAACAGCTTCAGCCCAGAAATTCTTGGGAAGACCAGATTCATTCAACATACTTCTAGCAGCTTCAATCAGCGTGCAATTCTTTCTTTCTACAACACCATTCTGCTCTGGTGTGTGTGCTGAGGAGAAGTTCTGAGATATGCCAGTTTCAGTGTAGAAGGACTCCAGAGTAGCATTTCTGAATTCAGTGCCATTGTCACTTCTGAGCTGACAAACTTTTTGCTTGTGCTTGAGCTCAATTTGTTTGATGAGAGCAATGATTTCAGCAGCAGCTTCACTTTTGACCTGAGGAAAATCACCCAGCAGTATCTTGAATATTCATCAACGATAACAAGGGTGTACTTCTTTCCTGCTCTGGTCTGAACATTCACTGGTCCAAAAAGGTCCATGTGAAGCATATGAAGAGGTTCAGTTATACTAAAGCTTTGCTTTGTCTTGAATGAAGCTCTTTTCTGCTTACCTATTTCACAACCTGGACATGGCTTATCTTTATTGAAAGACATAGAGGGTATCCCATCAACAAGTTGTTTTCTAGACAACTTATTGATGTTCTTGAAGTTTAGATGGGATAATCTCTTGTGCCACAGCCAGTTTGTGTCTTCATCTGCCTTTGAATAGAAACATTGTTCAGAGGTTGAAGGATTCATATCAATGACATAAATGTTTCCCTTCCTTGGTGCAATCAGTACCACCTTTCCATCTCTGTTGAATATGGTGCCTTGTGAAATATCAAATAAAACCTTGAAGTCATAGTTGACTGACACTGATCAGGTTAATATAATAGAACTTGATAGCCATCATCACATAGTTGACTGACACTGATCAGGTTATATTTCAAACCATTCACATATGCAACACGTGTGAATTTGACTTGACCATTATTCACCACACCATATCCCTCGGTTTTTCCATTACCATCATTTCCAAAAACTATTGAGGGCCCCTCTTGCACCCTATATTCCTCTAGCAGGTCTGATAACCAGTCATGGTTCGGCCAGCAGCACTGTCCAGAAACCATATATTCTTCTTTCGGTCTCCCTGCACACAAACAAAGATTAGTTCTTTTGGGAACCCATCTTTGGATGGGTTCACTAGACTCTCCCTTAGCAGTCTCAGATTTCTTTGGTTCATAAGGAACAGAAGGATCAAAGGGGATTTCAGTCATTATTTCAGATGACAAAAAAATAGTTGGTTTGATGGAGTTTTCAACCCTTTTCTTTTCAGATTTCTTCTTGGTTTGCTTAGAAAAAGGTTTTGTGTTTTGTTTAGGTTGAAGAGGAGGAGTTTCAACATTTTTTAAATGTGCATTACACTCTGCACTTGTCTAGCCAATAGTTGAAATTGACTTTCTAACCTTAACAAAATTGATTCTTCATTAGACACCTGAGCCTTACCTGAATCTGAGGTAGATGGCTCAGTGGGGGAGAAATTTTTCTTCTTCTTTAGGTCTTTAGGAACCTTAGATGAAGTCTGAGGGGATGGCTTTTTGGATTTAGCCTTCCTTTCTGAAACAGTTGTCTGAGCTGTTTCAGATATACCCTCAGATTGTTCTTGGGCTTTATTAGTTACAGTTTTCTGCTTGCCAACTTTAGGAAAAATAATTTCAGGTTTTATTTCCTTTGGAAGAGCATCTAAATCAGTGATTATAGATGCCAAATGAAGATCACCAGACTCATATGTTGCTCTTTGTGATGCAAAAGTATTTTTAATTGCAGCATCTGGCCTTGGTGCTTTCATCCAAGATTTAATAACTGCTTGTTCTTTTTCAAGGATGGATTTTAATTCTTCCTTTTCCAATTCTAAAGTTGCAACCATAGACTGATAACTTTTTAGAGCCAATTGAACATCATTCAGTTCTTTTAGTCTGGCATGACTGGCGTTCAGTTCAGAAGCATTATTTTCAAACATTTTTAGACTTTCTGAACGCACTGTCTCAACAAAAGAGATGTCAGCCTCTAAAAGAACCAAAAGGTCCAGTTTGTGTTCCTCATTATTTTCAAAGCCAAAATTACTGACCTTTTTCATTACAATATCCACCCAGCGGCCAGATTTAACATCGGATTTGACCAAATGACCTTGATCTTCTTGTGCCATGAAACACATGTCCCTAACTTCTTCTTCATCATCAGATGATTCATCAGAATCTTCCCATTTTTCAGTTTTGGCAATCATACAACTGTTGCTTGAGTTGTCTTGTGCCAGAAGAGCCATATGTGCCTTTAACTTCTTGTATTTGGCCTTATAGCTGTCATCTGATTTCTGAAAAATAGAATGGTTAGGAGCATATTGTGATGATGATGGTTGACTAGATCTGCATTCCTTCATGAAATGTCCTTTCTTGCCACATTTAAAACATTCAAGATTGGACTTGTCAATAGAAGCGCTGGAAGCAAAAGGTTTGCCAGATCGATTTGACTTGGCCTTAAAACGATTGAACGTTTTAGCCAGCATGGCAACCAGATCATCATTGTCATTCTCATCACAATCATGAGTAACATTACCAGAGACACCAGTTTTTAACATTTCAGAAACCATCTTCTTCATCGAGTCAGAAATGTCACTCTCAGAAGATAGTAGAGCAGTGCTTTGAGGTTCAGAATACTAAACTATACCAGAACTGGTAGAAACATGATTCTTGGCATCTTGCTCAGCCATAGCTCTCTCAGCTTTGTTCTCTTCAGTATATCTGAAGGCTCCATAAAGGGAAGCAAGAGTGTGACTGTGCAAAGTTTTGCCTTGTCTCAAGACCAAGATTAAATTTTCCCATTTGGAAGGTAAAATGTCACAAAATTTTTCCAACAAAATTTCTTTATCTTTGGTTACACCAGGGCTTTCAGTTGATTTACCAGATTTGTGAATCTGATGTAAGTTTGAGTTAAGGTTTCCCAGGGACAGCAAAAAAGACTCATATCTTTTGTTTAAAGCAACTTTTCTTGTGACAATTGTCTCATTTGTGCCTTCAAACTGTGTCATTAGTTCCTCCCACATTAATTTGGAATTTTCAAGTAGGACAAGAGTGGGCATAAGGGTTTCAGGAACTACATATAAAATCATATTTTGTAACTTGGTGTCAAGGTCTACAAGTCTATGATCTTCCTCAGACCAATGATCCTTCTCCTTAGGTGACTGCCTAGGAGTCCCATCGGTATTTCTGACAACAGTAGAAGCATTCATGGGGACAAAGGGTCCTTCTTTTAAGATATCGGGCAAATGTCTTTCAACACCAGCAATATACTTTAGCATGCACGCTTTCCATGTTTGAAAGTTTTCACTGTTCCCATCAAACTTGGGAACAGGATTATTTGGAAAGTGTACGTGTACATTGTGAGATGGTATATTGTTGTTGATGACAGGGGGTGGAGTAGTGTTATTAGGGTCAGGACGTTCTTGTTGAAAGTCAGCCATCTATGTAGATCAAAGGTTAATGAATTGATATAATTCAACCTTTAGGCTCTGATACTAATTGTGAGTCCCAAATATAGATGATTAACTAAACCCGACTGGCAAGTACAACTAATCTTGATGGACAAGTTAAGTTTACGATCCAGATATGGATAACAAGAAGCAATTGACTTAAAGTAAATAATAAGAACTAAATGGCTGAAACTATATAAGATATATATATGTATAATCAAGTATGTAGCATTGAGACACGTTGTTTCCTTTCTAATGTATTTGATTTATTGATATATAAACAAATACAAGGATTGTTGCGGAACAAAGATAAACACCCAAGTGTAAGTATCTAAACAATCCTGAAAAAACAAGTGATCTAAATAACTTGGAAATACTCGTAAGTTTACTTAGAGTATATCTCACAAGTTGCAATGCTAAAGTTTCAAGCCATTTGCAAGTTGTGAGAAGACTTTGTATTTATAGACCAAGTCCATGATGATGTGGACAAGATCGTACAAATGTGGTTGTGAGCATTTAAGGAATTAAACATAATTCCTTGTATGCTCATACTAGGAAGAGTATATAAGTCAGTTGATGTGACTTATAGTACTATGTTCCAAACCTATACTTTTACCTTGTACCTTTTATTAATAGATAAATCTATTAACTGGGTAAAGGTATGTAAAGTAAAAAGTCTTCCTCGTAATCAGTGTAAAGTGTTGTTAATACTTTACACTGAGATGCTTCAGTCTTCGATCTGGTAGAATCACTCTTTGCTCGCTTCTGAGATGATTCTCTTCTTCATACTTCAGTCTTTGACTTCAGAATGAATGCTTCAGATTTTGCCTTGATCTGAACTGAAGTGAAGCTTCAGTGAAGGAATTCTGAGACATCTCAGAATTCTGTACAAACGTCTTCACTAAACTTCAAGCTATTTCTGAACAAATTATACTTGGTCGATTTCCGACCTAACAACATCCACCAGTAGTGGATTTCCTATCTATCTTACAACCTGTATGATCTGAATCTGAATAACCCATTAGATCCATGCCTGAGCCTTTGGGGTACCAAAGACCTAGACTGGGGACACCTTTAAGGTACTTCAGTATGCGCTTTACAGCAAGCATATGAGATTCCTTTGGATTAGACTGATATCTGGCACATAAACATGTTGAAAACATAATATCTGGTCTACTGGCAGTTAAATACATCAGTGAACCAACCATGCCTCTATAGACAGTGGTGTTCACTGGTTTACCATCTGGATCGGAGTCCAGTGTCAGTGGTGCAGAAATTGGAGTTGGTTTAGATGGTGAAGAGTTCAAATCATATTTCTTTAAATGATCTCTAACATATTTCTCCTGATTAATAAAAATGCCATCTTTGTTTTGTTTAATCTGGAGTCCAAGAAAATATGTTAATTCACCCATCAAACTCATCTCATATTCAGTTGACATTATTTTTGAAAATTTCTTGCACATGTTTTCATCAATAGACCCAAAAATAATATCATCAACATAAATTTGTACCATTAACAGATTACCTTTTTCATGAAGAATAAATAAGGTATTGTCAATTGCACCTCTTTTGAAACCATTTTTCAACAAATGTTTAGTCAGAGTGTCATACCAGGCACGTGGGGCTTGTCTGAGGTCATATAGCGCTTTGTCCAGACGATATACCCAATGTGGATGCTTTTCATCAACGAAACCTGGTGGTTGTCTGACATAAACTTCTTCTTCAAGCTTTCCATTCAAGAAAGCACTCTTTACATCCATCTGGTAGACCTTGAACTGATGATAAGCAGCGAATACTAAGAATATTCTGATCGCTTCAAGTCTAGCCACTGGAGCAAATGATTCATCAAAATCGACATCTGACTGGCAGTAGCCTTGTGCTACCAGTCTGGCCTTGTTTCTGATTACGTGGCCATCTTCATCGACCTTGTTCCTGAAGACCCATCTTGTTCCAATTGGTTCTTTCTTTCCAACTGGGAAAGGAACTAGATACCAGACCTTGTTCCTTTCAAGCTGGTGAAGCTCTTCTTGCATAGCAGTCACCCAGCTTGGATCTTCCATAGCCTCATCAATCTTCTTTGGTTCCATCAAAGATAGAAAACTAACGTATAAGCATTGATTACTGGAGGCTCTTCTAGTCTGAACTCCTCTACTGGAGTCACCTATGATCTGATCAATAGGATGAGCTTTTGTCCATCTGGAGTACTGACCAGGATTGTTACTGACAACAATATCAGTGCAAGAATTCAGTTGAGTCTCCTCTGGAGTTGCTTCTGGAGGAGGATCTTGCCAGACTACTTCAGTATCTTCATCTGAGTCATTTAAATCACGATTTGCATCATGAAATTCTTCATTTGAAGGCATTTTCAGAAGTACTGGTTCAGTTTGGAATTCTTCATAAGAAGACATTTCTGGTACATTCTCAACTGACACTGATACTGGGGGAGCAGTACGAACATCTGAACCAATATTAATTTCAGAGGGTAGTTTGAAAATAATAGACGGATAGAATGGAGTACTACTGGAGAGTTTCTTTTTCTGAACAGGTTCCAGATTAGGATGACTGGAAACTGTGTCTTCTGAATCTTCTTTAATGTCGTTTATAGGATCAGATTCACAAAAGACAATTGGAGTTACTGGGGGAGTGTCAAGGGTTGGCTTCTTGTTGATTGCAGCATTTGATTCATCAAATGTTACATGAATTGACTCATGGACCTTCTCCAGTCTCTTGTTGTAGACTCTAAAGGCCTTGCGAATGGCTGAATAGCCTAAGAAATACCCTTCATCAGCTTTGGCATCAAATTTGCCTAACTGACTGGAGTCGTTCAGGATGTAAACAGGACATCCAAAAACGTGAAAATAACTAATATTTGGTTTTCTATTTCTTAAGACTTCATAGGCTGTCTTTTTGTGTCTTTTGTTGTACACTGATCGATTCTGGGTATGGCAAGCAGTTGCAATTGCTTCCGCCCAGAAACTGTTAGACAGACCAGATTCAGCAAGCATACTCCTGGCAGCTTCTATCAGCGTTCGATTCTTCCTTTCCACCACTCTATTTTGTTCTGGAGAGCGGGCTGATGAGAAATTCTGGGAGATGCCAGTGTCAGTACAGAATGACTCTAGAGTTGCATTCTGGAATTCTGTTCCATTGTCACTTCTTAACTGACACACCTTTCGACTGTACTTGAGCTCAATTTGCTTAATAAGACTGATGATTTCAGCAGCAGCTTCACTTTTAGACCTCAAAAAGATCACCCAACAATATCTGGAAAATTCATCTACGATCACCAGGGTGTATCTTTTACCAGCACGAGTCTGAACGTTTACTGGACCAAAGAGGTCCATATGAAGCATATGAAGAGGTTCAGATATGCTGAAATTCTGTCTGGTCTTGAAACTGGTACGTTTCTGCTTACCCATCTCACATCCTGGACATGGCCTTTCCTTTTTGAAGGAAACTGAAGGAATCCCATCTGCAAGTTGTTTTCTGGACAACTTATTAATATTTTTGAAATTTAAATGGGATAACCTTTTATGCCATAACCAGTTTGTGTCTTCATCAGCTTGAGTATAGAAACACTGCTCTCAAGGAGAGCTTTCCATATCCATCACGTACACATTCCCTTTTCTGGGAGCAATCAACACTACCTTCCAGTCCTTGTTGAATACGATACCCTGAGCAATATTGAATAGAACTTGATAGCCATCATCACACAGTTGACTTACACTGATCAGGTTGTATTTCAAACCATTCACAATGCAACACGTCTGAACTTGACTTGTCCATTGTTCAGAACACCATATCCCTCAGTCTTTCCACAATCATCATTTCCAAAAGTAATGGAGTGTCCATCAGAAATGGTGAACTCCTCCAGCAGGGTCTTACATCCGGTCATCGTCCTGCCAGCAGCACTGTCAAGATACCAGATATATTTCTTTCGATCGTCCTGCACATACACCAGATATTTATCAGTTAAATTTGGGAACCCATCGACTGATGGGTTCACTGGACCCTCCCTTATAGGTCCCTGGGGCAATCTGGTTTAGTTCACTTTCTTCAACAGTGGTCTTATTTGAAAGACCACTGGGTTGATAGTTTTGAAACCTTTTTCTTTTTCTCAACTGGAGAAATAGATTTAACTTTCTTAGCAAAAGGTTTTGTATTTTGTCTAGGGTCAGATGAAGTACCCTCAATAAAGTTTAATCTTGCATTAAAACTTTGAGATTGACGAGTCAAAATTTGAATCTGGCTCTCTAACCTGGACAAAATATTTTCTTCAGATGATACCTTAGCCTTTCCAGTTCTAGGCTTAGGTAGGGGATTGGTCTGAGGCAAAGGTTTATTCCGATAACCTCTTTAACTGGAGCAGTCATCTGGAATGCTCCAGTCTTAACCTCTGGGGATTGAACTGGGAAAATATTGGCCTTGGGAGTTACAGGCTCATCATAAACAGTGATGGGCCTGAACCCCTCTGGTAATCGATCGATTACTGGTATTAATGATGCTACATGAGTATTTCCATCTAAATATGCATGTTTTTGAGCAGGAAATTGATTTACTCCAGCATCATATGGCTTTTTGGTTTCTAGCCATGATTTAATTACCAGTTTTTCTTTCTCTAAAATGACTTCAAGATCTTGTTTTTCTTGAATCAATTGTTCAGTTACCAGAACCTGGGCTTGAAATGCCAATTCAATGTCTTGAAGTTCTTTTAATTTTGATTTTAAAGCAGTTATTTCAGAAGAATCTGTTTCTAGACCATTTACACAATCAGATCTAACAGTTTCTACAAATATCAAATCAGAATTAAGAGCTTCAGCAATGTCCAGTTTTAATTCTTGGTCAGTTGCATTATCATAATCACTAACCTTTTTTATAACAATGTCCACCCATCGTCCAGATGTGACATCTTCCTTCACCAGGAGCTCTTCGTCTGCCAAAGCCATGTAACAGCAATCTCTTTCTTCTTCTTCATCAGCAGATGATTCATCAAAAGGAACCCACTTCTCTTCAGTTGTTGCGATCATGCACTTATTATTGTTTTCAATATGTTGTGCCATGAGAGCAATCTGGGCCTTAAGCTTTTTATATTTCAATTTATAGCTATCATCAGGCTTATTATTTGAAGAGAATGGACCAGGCTTGGATACAAACTGGTTGGACCTGCAATTTTTCATGAAATGACCCTTTTTGCCACACTTAAAGCATGTCAAATTGGTCTTATCAGTTGAAGAACTGGATGCAAATTGTCCATATGGCCTATTTGCTCTTGCTTTGAAACGGTTAAACGTTTTAGCAATCATTATAATAAGGTCATCATCATCAGTTTCATCACAACAGTCTGGAGAGATTTGACTGGACTCTCCAGAATCCATGAGTTCAGACACCATCTTCTTCATAGAAAATACATTCTCAGAAGATATCAGTACTGTACTTTGTGGTTCAGTATGACTGACCACATTAGGACTACTGGAGGCATGGTTAAAGGCATCTTGTTCTGCCACCACTCTCTGAGCTTGATTTTCTTCAGTGTACCTGAAAGCTCCATAAAGAGTTGAGAGAGTGTGTGTGTGCAGAGTTTTTCCTTGTCGTAAGACCAGGATCATGTGAGACCATTTGGTGTGTAGAATATCACAAAATTTCTCCAAAAGTATATCCTTGTCCTTCTCAACCCAAGACCTCTCAACTGGTTTATGATACTCATAAATCTGGTGTAAGTACCAGTGAGAGACTCATTAGGCTGAGCAAAAAATGACTCATACCTCTTGTTTAAGGAGACCTTTCTGGTGACAATGGTGTCATCTCCTCCTTCATGCTGGTTTAAAAGTTCATCCCACATGGTTTTAACACTAGGAAAAAGAACTAGTGTGGGAATTAGGGTTTCTGGAATAGCCCCGAGGATCATGTTTTTGAGAAGGGTGTCTAGATTCACCAATCTCCTCTCCTCTTCAGACCAATGTTCCTCCCTCTTTTCCCTTCCTCTTCTAGATCTAGAAGGATCAATAAGGGGATTGAGAGGTGATGTAGGGACATAAGGACCTTCATTTAAAATTTTCATCATGTTCCTCTCAATACCAGTGATATGCAAAACCATCCTAGCCTTCCACGTACCAAATTCATCATTGTTCCCACTGAATTTAGGAACATGATTATTTGAATAGTGCACATGCACGTGTGGAGAAGCAGGAGTAGGAGGAGGAGGTGGATTAGTGTTATTAACAATAGGTGGTTCATTTTGATCATTAATATTAGCATTAGGATCGGGACCAAGATTAAAACTTCCTTGTGTATTTTCTTGGTTAGCCATCAAAGAAACAGATCTAGGAAATGTTTAGCCTTCTGCTCTGATACCAATTGTGAGTCCCTGAAATACGATAGTTAACCAGGAAAGTATAAAATACAACAAGTCTAATAATCACTAGATTGGACTAGTATTACTTAAATATAAATGCAAGTATATAAATAAAGTAATACAAGACTTAAGCAATAAACAAGTAAAGTGGAACATTATGTATTTTTCAATGGTGTATTTTATTTATGATGTTAAATAAAATACAAGGTTGTGCGGAATCAAGATAATACAAATAAGTATGTATCCTAACAACCTATGAATTACAAATGATCTATATTTGTTAAATAACTCTTTTGGATCGAGATACTTAAAGTTGTGAAGTATCCTAGTTTAAGATCGAGAGTATTTAGACAAATTCACTCTAATGCAAAATGTATGCTTAAAAGTATTTATGTCAAGGAAATGACTTTGTATTTATAGGCAACAAAATTCACCAGTGAATTTTGTGCCGTACAAATATGGTTGCATGCATTTAATGATCCGACAAGAACATTAAATGCATTGGATAAGGAATAAGGATAAAGTCACATTAAACGACTTTGTATCCTTTTATCCAACCATCATTACACGCATAAACTTTGGTAAAGAACAAGTGGATTGTTCTTTGGAAAGTGTGTAAAGGCAAAAGTCAATCCTCGATATCAGTGTTTAGACTTGTAAGGTCTAGAACACTGACAATCCTCCAGTGTACAGATCTGGTAAGACTTCCAGTGGACTCCGCCATTTGTAAGTCTTCTTTATTCTGACTTCAGTGAGAATGTCTTCAGTAGAGTTGATCTGGACTGGGGTGAAGTCCAGTGAGCTAATCTGGAGAATACTCCAGATTTCCTATACAAGTATTTGCTCACTGGTCTTCCATTATTTCTGGACAAATCTTCAGAGGGACTCCAGATTCCAAGTCTGGAGTAGGTCCAGTAAAACACGTTTCTGGACAGATCTTCAGTAAGGCTCTAGTAGTCGAGTCTGGAGCGAGTCCAGTAAATCTGGACCTAACAAAGATGATGTCTGAACTAATGGATTCTGGAGTCACTAATGATATCTCTCCAGACTGTGATGAAACTGACAGTGATGACCTGGTTGCAATGATTGCTAAAACATTTAATCATTTTAAAGCAAGAGCAAATAGGCCCACTGGACAACATGCACCCAGTTCCTCTACTGACAAGACCAATCTGACATGCTTTAAGTGTGGCAGAAAAGGTCATTTCATGAAGGAGTGCAAGTCCAATCAGTTTGTCTCTCAGTCTGGTCCATCTACTTCTTATAACAAGCCTGATGATAGCTACAAGTCCAAGTACAAAAAGCTTAAGTCTCAAATTGCTCTCTTGTCTCAACAAATTGAAAATAATAAATTCATGATAGCAACCACTGAAGAAGCTTGGGTTCCCTCAGATGATTCATCAGTTGATGAAGAGGAGGAAAGAGATTGTTGCTTTTTGGCTCTGGCAGATCAAGAGCATCTGGTGAAAGATGATGTCACATCTGGTCAATGGGTGGACATTGTTATAAAAAAGGTTAGTGAATACGATAATGAAACCGATCCTGAATTAAAATTGGACATTGCTGAAGCTCTAAATTCTGATTTAATTTTTGTGGAAACTGTTAGATTTGACAGTCTTAATGGCTTAGAAACAGATTCCTCTGAAATCGCTGCTTTAAAATAAAAATTAAAAGAACTTCAAGATATTGAACTGGCATTTCAAGCACAAGTTCTGGTAACTGAACAACTGGTTCAAGAAAAACATGACCTGGAAATGATTTTGCAAAAAGAAAAACAGGTCATTAAATCATGGCTAGAAACAAGAAAGCCATATGATGCTGGAATAAACCAAATCGAAACAAGAAAGCCATATGATGCTGGAATAAACCAATTTCCATCCCAAAAAGTGTGCTTATCTGGATGGAAATACTCATATTGCAGCATTAATACCAGTTATTGACCGGTTACCAGATGAGGTTAGACCAAGTACTATTTATGATGAACCTTCCACCCCAAAAACTTGTATTATACCAGCTCAACTATCAGAGGTTAAGACTGGAGCATCCCATATGACTGCTCCAGTTAAAAAGGTTAATCAGAATAAACCTTTGCCTCAGTCTGCTTCTAAAGAACCCCAGGTTCAAAAGAAAAAGACCAGTTCCCTTCCTAAGCCTAAAGTCCAGTCAACTGGAAAGGCTCAGGTATCATCTGAAGAATCTATTTTGTTAAGGATGGAAAGCCAGTTTCAACTACTGGCTCGTCAAATTCAAAGTTGTAATGCAAGATTAAACAATTTTGATGGTACTTCATGTGGCCCTAAGCAAAATACAAAACCATTTTCTAAGAAAGATAAAAATATTCCTTTAATTGAGAAAAAGAAAAAGGTTTCTAAACTATCAACTCCATTAGTGTTTTCTACAAAAACTACTGTTGAAGAAAGTGAACTCAACCAGATACCCCCAGGGATCCATAAGGGAGGATCCAGTGAACCCATCAGTCGATGGGTTCCCAAATCTAACTGATATATCTGGTGGATGTGCAGGGCGATCGAAAGAAACATACGTGGTATCTTGACAGTGCAGCTGGCAGGACAATGACCAGACGTAAGACCCTGCTGGAGGAGTTCATAATTTCTGATGGACCCTCCATTACTTTTGGAAATGATGGTTGTGGAAAACCTGAGGGGTATGGTGTTCTGAACAATGGACAAGTCAAATTCAGACGAGTTGCATATGTGAATGGTTTGAAATATAACCTGATCAGTGTCAGTCAACTGTGTGATGATGGCTATCAAGTTCTGTTCAACATTGTTCATGGCATTGTATTCAACAAAGACTGGAAGGTGGTATTGATTGCTCCCAGAAGAGGGAATGTGTATGTGATGGATATGGAAAGCTCTCCTTCAGAGCAGTGTTTCTATACTCAAGCTGATGAAGACACAAACTGGTTATAGCATAAAAGGTTATCCCATTTAAATTTTAAAAATATTAACAAGTTGTCTAGAAAACAACTGGCAGATGGGATACCTTCAGTTTCCTTCAAAAAGGAAAGGCCATGTCCAGGATGTGAGATGGGAAAGCAGAAACGTGCCAGTTTCAAGACCAGACAGAACTTCAGCATAACCTAACCACTTCACATGCTTCATATGGATCTCTTTGGTCCAGTGAATGTTCAGACTCGTGCTGTTAAAAGATACACCCTGGTGATCGTAGATGAATTCTCTAGATATTGTTGGGTGATCTTTCTCAGGTCTAAAAATGAAGCTGCTGCTGAAATCATCACTATTATCAAGCAGATTGAACTCAAGCATAAGCGAAAGGTGTGTCAGTTAAGAAGTGACAATGGAACAGAATTCCAGAATGCAACTCTGGAGTCATTCTGTACTGACGCTTGCATCTCCCAGAAGTTCTCCTCAGCAAGAACTCCAGAACAGAATGGAGTTGTAGAAAGAAAGAATCGAACGCTGATAGAAGCTGCCAGGAATATGTTGGCTGAATGGTCTTCCTACCAGTTTCTGGGCTGAAGCAATTGCTACTGCTTGCCACACCCAGAATAGGTTTGTTTACATCAAAAGACACAAGAAGACAGCCTATGAAGTCTTAAGAAATAAAAAACCAAATATTGGTTATTTTCACGTTTTTGGATGTCCGGTGTACATTCTGAACGACTCCAGTCAGTTAGGAAAATTCGATGCCAAAGCTGATGAAGGGTATTTCTTAGGCTATTCAGCCATTCGCAGGGCCTTCAGAGTCTACAACAAGAGACTGGAGAAGGTCCATGAGTCAATACACGTTACATTTGATGAATCGAATAATGCAATTAATAGAAAGCCAGTCCTTGATTCTCCCCCAGAAAATCCAATTATCTTCTGTGAATCTGATCCCATCAACTGCAAAGATTCATCTGAAGAAGTTTCCAGTCATTCTGACTTGGAACCAGCTCAAAAGAAGAAAACCCCCAGTAGTACACCTTTCTATCCTTCAATAAGTTTCAAACCACCCTCTGAACTTGTTATTGGATCAGATGTTCGTACTACTCCCCCAGTATCAGTATCAGTTGAAATTATCCAGAAATATCAGTTTCAAACCACCGGGTTTACTAGTCCAACCAGTAACACCGGTGTGGAAATGGGAAGAAATTGCTATGGACTTCATCACGAAGTTACCTAGGACGAGTAGTGCTCGGGACACTATTTGGGTGATAATTGACCGGCTGACTAAGTCGGCTCACTTCTTAGCCATCCGGGAGGATGATAAATTTGACACCATGGCACGTTTGTACATCAAAGAGGTGATATCCAAGCATGGAGTGCCGATTTCCGTGATATCCGATCGGGATGCCCGGTTTACTTCAAAATTTTGGAAGGCGTTCCAGAAATCTATGGGTACTCGTCTTGGCATGAGTACGGCGTTCCATCCACAAACTGATGGTCAAAGTGAAAGAATGATCCAAACATTGGAAGACATGTTAAGAGCTTGTGCTATTGATTTTGGTGGTAATTGGGATGTGCATCTTGTAACAACCTTACTTTTTAAATATTATATATGTGCTAGTTATGTTGCCGTTGATCTCACAAGCCATAGTTATACTTGAAGCTAGTAGATAATGCCCCTAAACTAGCAATCTAAAGCTATTGTTCAACTCTAAATGTGAATTATAAAGTACCATTGAACAAAATTTTATTGATGATCAATCAAAGTAGCTAAATAATAATGTAAGTCTCACAAGTTGAGATAACCATCAAAAATTCCTTATAAATGTCCAACAAATCAATCATCAAACCAATTTAAGTAAATATGACATGAGAATAAAGATTTCCATCTCAAAGTATAATTATAAACTAATATGTGCATAAAAGTGGTTAAATAACAACAAGTATATATTTATATGCGTAAAATAAATACAAGCTTATAAATTAAGGGTTATGTAACAAATCAAAAATACAAGAATATGTACATACACACACCTATACATGACATATATACATATATGCACATGCTAGAATAAACATCAACTTATACTACAAACTAATACAATTTACCTTATAATACATACACAAATACATATACATACACCTAACAAATATATATACACCTTATATACATAATTTTTATAAAAAAAAAATACCAAAACCCTTCCCATGCCCTTATGAGGCCGCCCCCCCCCCCTTCACACCTCACATGCCATTTCAAACTACATACACTTCATTTCAAGTCTTGGAACTCACACTCTTCACACACTCTTCACTCCTTTCTCACACACTCTTCTTTTCTCTCAAGAAAAACTCTCCATCTCTTCTTTTCTCCCTCTCATTTTCGGCCACCATCAAGAACAAAGAAAAACACCATCAAAAATCAAGTAAACACTTACTAATAATAAGGGTTTTAAGTTAGATTAATAAAGGGTTAATACAAGCAAGGTTCAAGGGTTGTTCTAGGCTTAGATTCAAGGGATTATAGGGGTTTGAAGGCCACGAAAATCTGCCCTCTTTCTTCATCCAAAACCAAGTTCAAGAGGGTATAATCTTCATCCTTTTTACTAGATCTAATCTCGTTTTTGTTTATATTCAAAGGTTTTATCAAAAACTCATACTTTCTTCTTGTTTTCTTTGTAATATACACTTAATGAGGCAAAGTTGATAGGATCTTTCTTTCCATGCTCATGCATGTCGAATCTAAGAAGAAAGATCCAAGGATTCAACAAGTTTAAGACCCAAAAGTGTGGTTATAGATTAGTAGCTTTTAAAGTGACTTTCTTATTGATAGATCTATATGTTTTTGTATATTTTTGAAGAGTATATTCTGAGATTTTTCATATAAAAGATGTTTTTATATTGTTGAAAGTTAGATCTATAAAAGTTGATAGTAAAAAGTGTTGATTGAATGCATATATGCTAGATTTAAGAAAGTTGGATCTTTTGTTGGATTATGAGATGGATATGGACTTGTTATAAGTGAAAAATATGTAATATTAGTGTTAATATTCTGGAAAAATTGATAAAATATCAAGGATATAAAGCTTGAATCAAAACATGTTAAAATAAGCTAGAAATCACAAACCGAAAACACGCAAAAATGCATTTTGAGCACACACATGCACCATAATCTTATGACCAAGAAAATATGATAAACCTACTGAAAAAATGTTGAAATAAAAGCACAAAACTCAGATCTATTGGTTCATGACAACAACAAGCTCAAAAACCACCTTTTCGGGTCAAATAATCACTAACCGAAAGCACTAAATTGCACATATCACACCACCACCACTATCACGATTTTGGACACCAAAATATGATGAACTTTCTGGAAATAATGAAACAAGAATAAAAATCCATTTTAAAGCACTTTAATTACTTAAGAAATGAGGCTAAAATCACTATTTCGGTAAACGATTTTTAATCATAAAACCCTCAAAATGAGCAAGGCACAAGAGAGGTTGAATTGATATGATTTTGTATGGATAAAAGTTGCCCAAAAGGCCTGAGATTTTTGACCAAAAGGTTTAGTGATGATTTCTAAGAATTTTCATGAATTATTGAATTTAAATGGTAATTAAAAGACATAAAAATCAATAAATAAATTATGTAAATCAAGAATGAAGTTAAATCATCTTAACCATTGATAAAAATAACTAAAACCTACTGGAGAAAAATAGTTAAAAGGCAAGAGACATGTGTTACATAATTTAAAGATAAATAATTAAGTAAAAATAATTAATTAGATATTATTATTAAAATAAATGGAAAATACACAAATAAAAGTATAAATCATGAAATTATAAATTTAGGAGCATATATATCAGAAGATAATTCAAATGAAATTATCCATAATTTACAAAGGCAATTATGACACTTAAAAGTATTTTTAAGGAATTATTTAATTAATAAATCAATAAAATGAATAAATAATTAATTAAATAATATTAAATTAAAATATATAATTACAAATCAGAAAATATACATAAAATATTAATATTATAAGACCACTATTGTCAAATATTATTACTAAGCAAAGTGTGCAATGGAAATCATATAAATCCAAGCCAAACTACCGAAATTCCAATAAACGTACAAAAACGTATAATGAGAAAACGCCTCTTACCACCAAATCTCTTATACCCAAACAATAAGAACATCATAATGCACTTAAATTCCATAATCTAATAACAACCAAATATGGGCAAGTCTACTAGTATACATCTCATGATCTAGCTCACTAGTTCATGTCACGCGAACTTACGCCGTGAATATACGTTATGGTTTAGGCTTGCTTGAGGCGCAACAAATCTAAGCGAAGGAATCACGTTTGATCAGCCCCTATTCACTCTCTAATCAAGTGAGTCATAGCCCCCTTTCAAACTCTTTTATATGTTTTACTTGCGGGGTGAAAAGCATGATTAATTAAAATGACTTTCTCTTATGAAATGATTTTTTGAAATAATGATAATGATATGGGAATTATATTGTATGTTCAATGTATTATATGTTATATGATGAGCTTGAGTACTGTCAAACGGTGGTCCCTTGTAGACTACTATTAACTCATTTGAGGCCTGTAATTAGAGGGTTGCGCAACTAGGACTTGTCCCCTCATCCACTATTATAGGTAACGGTGGGATTTTTGGTCTGCCTTGGTGGCCACCTTCATCGCCAGTCTGGCCTCGCGGTGCTCTAACTACTATATATTTATGGGCGTCTTCATGGCACGACCCTTGGTTATCTTTATGCACGTGATTGACAGCATGTGCTTATCATTTGGGACAATATATTGATTATTGGGACATAACCGGTCTTAGTAGTGGCTCAACAACAATCTCATCAAATTACGTCATGGTAGTCTTACCATTGACCCAGAGGTATTGATATTATATTATGGATGACAATTATTGATTGAACATACGGTTTGGGTATGGACAGTATGATGGAATTCTTGGAAATTTTATGACATATTCTTTCTTGAATTGGATTAAATACATGTGTGTTGTTAGCATAATCCTATGAACTCACTCAACTCTCGTAGTTGACACTTTTTCTTCATGCTTTTCAGGTCTAGGGCAGTAAGTTAGCTTTTTGGACCGCTTCATGGATGATGTGTTTATTTGTTACATGTTGGACTAGTAACGCAAACATTCGATCTTTTGATTATGAATTTGGTTATGTAATGTTTATTATACGTCCACTTGAACTTGTACCCTTTTGAATTTGGATGGCATTTGAAACTTTATGTTGATGTTTTATACTTGAATCTTTTGTACCATGTCGTTCTGTGGCATCTCGTGTTTCCGCTATAGTCGGGGTGTTACAGAAAAATGGTATCAGAGATCAAGGTTATAGAGAATTTTGCTATAACCTACGTATTTTCAAAAACGAGTCGAATATTTCTTAAACAGTTGAGTCGATCATAAAGTATTCTCGTTTTACTTATGAGCCTGATCAACTATGCCTAACTAAAATTTAATATGGAATGATCGAAATGATTGTCTAAGGGATATTCAAAATGAGTCTTTTGAAAATAAGCTTTAAAAACGATTCTTGGTGCAAAAGATACATAACCAAATCCAATGTTTGCATTACCTATTAGAACCCTTAGTTGATACCCCCACTTGGCTAGCATTACTTTGTCCATTTAGGTGTAATACATGAGAGCTATGCACAAGTTGAATTCTAGTCATTACTTTAATTATAAATGGTTATGTCGGTCGTGCGAGTTGAGTTGGTCGTCGGTTGTGAATGGTCATGTCGTTGTTCGGTTGTTAAGCTTGTGAGTCGTTGGTCGAGTTGGTTGGTTGCTTGTCAAATGGTTAAGGTCGTCTCATGGTCCGTCGAGTCGTCTTGCTGTCCGTAAGTTGCCATATGGGTCGTCAATGGTCAAGTCGGTCGTCCATGGTCGTCTAAGCGTCGAGTCAAGTCGTCATCTCACGCCTTTGTGAAACTTGTGTAGGAACATCATGTCACAAGCAAGTGGAGCTTCCGGATCAGCCCCTAGACCAAGGAACTTGTACGGATTTGTGGACTACTTGGAAGAGGAAGAAAGGAGACGCCTAGAGCAAGAGCAACCTCCCCAACCACTCCAAGAAGAAGAAGAAGAAGAGACCGATCCAATGGAAGACCCATCGGAAGACGATAATGCTAGGAGTGTTGCCCCTAGCCAACCTGAACGTCGCTCACCTCGCCACCACCATCACCACCTGCCCCTAGAGCACCTACTCTGCCGAGGCAAGATGCACCTATGAACCTAAGCGATGGGCGATTTCCAGCCCAAGATCCCTACTTTCAGCCGCGTCTTCCTCGTGATCATCCCTGGTACCATCTTGGACATAGGCGTCAAGGAGAGGAGCCACACCGCCCAGTCTATGGAGTACCCCCTCCACCTCCCATTGGTATGACTCGTGAAGAAAGGGAGAGGGTGTGGGGAATAGCTAACGGGTTAAGGGATGCTAGAGTAAAGGTAAGGACTCAAGAGGTGATGATGGAAAGGGCCTTAGGAGTTATGGATAGAACGGGAGACTATGCGAGTTTGGCGATATCAGAAGTCCGACGAGTTAATGAGGTGATATTCATTATGGGATGTGTGCTTACGGCTTTTTTCACTCTCGTAATAGCTCTCATGCTTAGGAAGTAAACCTAAGAGCTACTTATTTATGAACTTATTCGATGTATGAACGTTTGTACTTTGTTTCACTTTCTTGAACTTTCTAGCTTTTGTGTGACGATGATCACATAGTATTTGGCATGTAGCAATTTTGTGAACTCATATTGAATGATATGTATGTAAGCTTGATGCCTTCCTATGGTTACATGATGTTCTATCCTTGTTGTGATAAAGTTATCTCTATTATAAAAGTTATAGTTACAGCAGGAAATCAGTTCTGACCACTTTTAGTAGAACGGCCATATCTGGAGTTCTATTTCGTCTTTTGACCTGATTCCAATTGGAGGTGAAACTTAACTCATAGGGCTACGTTTCATATTTTATGAGTTTTTCCCAGATCGTCCATCTTAAGCCACTTTTACGTGCTCCAAGTTCGTACACAGATTCTGTAATTCTCTTAATTAACCTAGAAAGCATGGTTGATTAATTTTAGAATTTACCTAACCGCTTATTTACTCATAATGACAAGTG
>CM067167.1:184454503-184510088 GCA_034093135.1 Erigeron breviscapus
GAGCTGGCACTTCTTTGTCCAACAATGGTTACACCCGAGTATAAGAAGATTGAGCAGTACATCTTTGTACTTCCACCAAAGATTCATGTAAACAGTAGAATTCGAGTTTTTGTGTGTGTAAGTGTGTGTGTTAATGGCGGTTTCTAGTGAGAGAAAGTAGAGAGAGAGTAGAGAGATGTCCCCCTCCGCTTGTTCCGGCATCAGTACTCAACTGTGCTTGTGAATCCGTGTACCTAGGAGATCTAGACTCTTGTGCACGAAATGAAGGCGAGAGGTGGGGCTGGTTCTCTCTTATTTCAACACTCTCATCCTCCAAATGAGGAGAGTGTGGTGAGCGTGGCTGATCCCCATGCATTTGTGAGACTAACTCCTGTTGTGAGGAGTCAGAATGACTGGGAGAGTTTGGTGCAAGCGAGAATGGGCAGTTCCCGACTTCTACCCTAGGGTAAACAACCCAGCTAGACACATTGGTTTGAACTAATGGAGGGCCAACATTTTTTTTTATGCCCTTGTCCTAACCCGGACCGCACATCCTCTCTGGTATTTTCAACTCCTCCCTCAAATCCGCCTTGTTCCTCCTGCACAACATCATCTCCAGTGCTAACATGCTCAGTTTCAACCTCAGATACAACTATTATGAATTACTTGTTCAGCATCTAATTCTGTCGAGGCACCAATATTTTTAGATCCAGCAGATGTATGCTTTCGTTTGGATTTCTTCTTCTTTGATTTCTTTGGTGACCTACGAGCAGCCATTTTAAGTCTTCTCCCTGGTGGTGGAGTTGGTTCATTAGGGAGTGCTAAAGCAAGCGGTGTTGGATTTAGTACAGGTGAAGAGCGAGGTGGTGTAAAAGTTGGTGGATTAGGTGAAACAACGGATGGTAAAGGTGTAGATTGTGAAGGTGAAGATTGCGAAAAGTGAACGGTTGGTGTAGATTGTGTTGATGGTGTAGGTTGAGAAACAGGTGAAGAAACAGGTTCAGGTGTTACAACATCTTGTTCAAACATAACTCGTTTCGATTTTCTTTTCCTCTGCCCAGAAGTCCCCTCACCACTATCCCCTCTTTTTCTTTTAGATAACCTAGGACCCTCACTTGGCGACCTATGCTCAGCTTGGGTAGGAGTCTGTCGGCTTTCAGACCCCATTGCTGAGACTAACTGTTAGAAATATAATTTAGTGGTGTTTAATTGTAAATGGAGTTACATTTGTGTTGTTCTTAAAGTACAAGGGGGTTAAGTGAAACTTAATGTAATTAGTATAAATACCCCTTGTATCTTAATAATGTAACTAACCCTTGCCATAATAAACATACTTATATCTCACTAAATTACTTTCTCTCTCCTCCCTATCATCTTCAACCTCCCATTCACACACTTACACACATTTCACACACTACCTTAAATCCACCATTAAAGCTTCAATTAAGCTCTAGTTTCTTTATAACAATTGGTATCAGAGCATAATCGGTGTATCCGAACGATCTACAATCATATTCATATCCGATTTTGTTCAAATTTTAGAATTTTTTGAGCTTATTTTGAATCTGAAAAATCTGGTTTTCACGGATTTCGAGGCTGAATTGTGATTCTGATCATTGATTATAGGTGGATTATTGTTAAAATTGATTAATCAAGTGTTTAATTGTTGAGTTTCAGGTCAAAAATGTGTTAAACAGTTGACCTCTGCAAACAGTTGTAATTAGAAAAAGTTCAATTTTTTTTTATTGTCTGCTACTGCTGCTACAGTAACATTACACGTGATTGTTCAACAGTCAAGTTTACATTTTCAATTTTACAATTAATTCAATCAGAAAAAGAAAAATAAAAACATTTTTTGATCTTGAACTTCTCTCATCAATTTCATCTTCGTTTTGCATCGAATCAAGCTGAAAAACATAAGGATTTCTTCGCGGTGTGATTCTGAACAAGGAGATGGTTTTAATTCTTCGATTGGTGCACTTTTGATGTCAGTTACTATTCCGGTCAGAAAGTGAATTTTCCGGCGAGCTTTAATCGGAGTAATTTTCAGTTAGGATTTGTTCACGGTTTTATTTGGAGTATTTTGATGGTAATTTCAAGTGTTAATTCGAAGAAACAAGTGAGTAATTGAATTTTGAAGTTTTCCGGCGAGAAACTATCCATTTGCAGAGGTCGTGAATCAAGCTAGTTGCCTAGCTTAATTCCCTTAGTTGCCGAAGTAACTATCCATTTCCGAAGTAACTCATCGATCAGCATCTTAAATCCCTTAGTTGCCGAAGTGGTTGGTTCATCCTAAATCTTCTATTTGCCGAAGTCGTTTACCAAACACCCATTTAGAGAAGTAACTGATCACAAAACAACCATTTGCCGAGCTCGCTACACGACCAGCATCTTTGTTCTAGTGTTTGCCGAGCTCACCCCCGTGACTAATACTCGTATTTGCAGAAGTAACCGATCACAAAAACTACCATTTGCCGAGCTCAACCCCGTGACCAATACCAGTGTTTGCCGAGATAACCGATCAATCAAAAACACCTTTTGCCGAAGTGAATTCTCGGCCCAAACCACTAACCGTGTCTCGTACTCGTGTTTGCAGAAATTCACGACCAGCATCTCAAACAAGCCATTCGCCGAGCTAATTGCTCTGCAAATCACCATTTCGAGCATTACTTAACCAAATTTTCTCCAGAACCCCCCATTTGCAGAACAAAGTGCTCGGCATCCTTCACAAGTGAAACTTAGAAAAATTTTCAACCAAGATTTTCATTTCAACTATCTGCCGAGCTCATTGCTCGGCATTCCATACAAACAAGAAAATTGTTCATTTTAACCATTTGCCGAGCAATAAGCTCGGCAAACAGTACAAATAAAAAAAAATAAAAAAAAAAAAAATAAAAAAATTTCAAGTCCTTTTTCAAAATCATTTTTGTTACTTACCCTTTGTTGGTGTGCAAATTTGAGAAATCTTGTTTTGAAACCCCCATTTGCAGAGCTAATATCTCGGCAAATAGCACTTTTTGATCTTCAAGGGCTGAAACTTGGATGTGTGGTTGAGTCTTGCTTGGGTCTCTTGCTTTGTTCATAATTCTGGCTTTATAACCGTGTTTGTGAGTGGTCGTTTATGTAAAAGAAGGTATAATTGGTTAAGGTGAATTTGTTCTTTGAAAGAGAGAAACCAAATTGTGATCTATTTTATTTTGTTTGTGAAATTTGTTCGAGAAAGAGAGATAAAAGAGAACCAGAGAGTGATAAATGGATTTTTGGTTAAGTGGTTCTAAAAGAATGAGAGAATTATAATGGTAGAGTGTGAAACGGTTTGTGGAGGTAAAAGGCTCACATAATATTTTTTTTTCTAGTCAAACCGTGTTGTGGAGTTAAAACGCGTATCCTGTTTGAGCTGTCAAGTTCACGTGATCTTGAGTCAAAAGCAAAAAGCAAAAGCAAACATTTGTCATTGTGAAATTGTGAAAGTGTAAGGTGCTTGTGAGCTGTCAAGACTAAAGAAAACGTGTTACAGTGCATAACGCGTAATGTGTGTCGGTCTTCGCGTGCAAATGTCAGATAGAGTGTTTTGTTTGATTTGTCACGTGACTGTGTCAGCATTATGTGTGGTCATTTACTTTTAAGATTCAATTTTCAAGTCACATTTCATTTTTAGTCATCTAATAAATACATTGTAATCCGTAAATTTAGTTTTGTGATAAATTTCTTTTGGACTTCAAATTGGTTTTTAGTTTGGTTTTAACTGGGCTCGTTAATTTTTTTTTGTTGGCTAAGTTTTCATTAGGCTTATAAGTTTAGTAAGTTGGGCTTAAGCGTGATTTAATTTCGTCTAAATTTATTAGTACAATTGGGCTAAATTCATTTTGGGCTAGTAATTGTTTGTTGGGCTTTATTTTTTTTTTATTGGGCTTACGGCTAGAATTTTTTTTTGGGCTGAATAAGATTTGTTTGGGCCAAGATTTCGCACTAGTTGGTTGTTGGACTTAAAATTTTTTTTTTGGGCTAATCATCAAATTTTTGAGTCAAAATGTCAATTAACATACCGGACAAGTTTGTTGCGAGAGTGGTAGATTTTTTAATGGGTGAAGAACCAAGTTGGGAAGAAATACGTCGTCATGACAATAACATTTGTTGGTGTACCAAGAAGAGTAAATGTGCAGTGGTTGTTTTTGAAGAAAACAAAGTTGATGTGAATACTTTTAAATCATTTGTGACAGATCACCAGAGCCTTCAACTTGAAATTGACAAACTCAAATCTGAGAACAACGCGATCAAAACTGCTGATAATTCCAGATTGTCTGTCATGGAAAGTCTTCAATCTGAAGTTGACCGAATCAAATCTGAGAACGAAGAGCTCAAGTCTGGTAATACTCTCAATTTGTCTACTATGGAAAGTTTTCGACTTGAATTTGACCAACTCAAATCCGAAAATAAAGAGCTCCAATCTGCAAATGATCTCATTTTGTTCAACATGGAAAGTCTTCAAAAAGAAAATGATCATTTGCAATCTAAGATTTCCAAATTAACAAATGAGTTGGACAATTCTCTCCAAGAGCTCAATAAAATAGATTTGGACAATCAATCAAAAGAACTTGTTTTGCAACAAAAGATTTCTGAACTTAACCATGAGTTGCGAAATAAGTCCACCATTTTTGTAAGCAAAGAGCGAAAATTTCTCAAAGTTTTTGAACAACTTCGAATTGATGTGAGCGATGTTGAAAAAGAAAGAACAAATTTTTGTGCTCAAATCAAGTATCTTGAAGACAAGTGTTTGCAATTTCAGTCAAATGAAACATCTTTGACCAAGAAAATTTCTGACCTTGAGATTGAATTGAAAACACAAACCAAATCTTTTCAGCGTCAAAATCATTGTTCTGTCTCTCTTGGCCTACATAAAGAAGTTGTTGAAGGTTGCACTGAACCTGATTGTCCTATTTGTGAAGTTGTGAATTCCCCTGTGCAAACTAAATGTGATGATGTTGAGACTACCGAGTCATCAACTCCGACTGATCTTGATTGTGTTTGTGACAAGAGTGAGGTGTCCAAAAGTTTTCCAAAATCTAATTCTTCCAAACCAAAAGTTGATGTTCCAAAGAGGGTTTACACGGGTAAAGCTTCAAAAACTTTTGAAAGAAAGGTGTCTCAGTTTACTAATTACTCCTTACAAAAGGGTAAGAAGTACTCTAAGAAACCTATTTTTGCTGGAACAACTACTTTTGCGTCTTTTCTATCCTTCGAGGATAATTCTGAACATATTTCACAAGCAAAATCTCAATTGACTAAATCTAAATGGAAACCGATTTCAAAAGATAAGTCAGTTGAGTCAAAATCATTCAAATATTCTTTTCGGAACTTTTTGATCTTGCACCAAAACCTGTGAAAACAGTTGTGCAAAAAGTGAATGATTTTGCTTCGAAAAATCATTCTTCAACTCAATCTACCAAGATTGGAAGCTTTTCAAAGAAATCAAATGATTTTTCACCGTTGGTTCCACGAAAACTCTTTTCAACTAAACCACCGGGTTTTAGTTCTCCGTGGAATGCAACATCTATTCATCAAATCGATGAGACTTACGTTTGGACTTTCAAGAATTCAAAAACCATTGGACCCAATCTCAAATGGGTTCCAAAAGTGATTTCCAAGTGATTTGATGAATAGTGGCTTATGCACACTTCAGTGTATAACCCGTTCTAAAACCGTTTTCGTAATTTCTTCATTTTTAGAAAAATCCAAAAAGATTTTCATTTTCTTATTTTGAAAAATCCAAAAAGATTTTCATTTTCTTATTTTGAAAAATCCAAAAAGATTTTCTCTTTTCATCTTTTTGTTTATTTACTTTGTCTTTGAGTTTCTCACATTGTTTTGGATGAGATGCAAGGCATCGAACGCCTTTGTGTACTGCCTTTGTTGTCTCATTTTTAATGTTTGTGAGCAACTTTCAAACTCTTAACTCACCCTTTATATGCAAAAACTTTGTTTATATCATGCATATATTTAGGGGGAGTTTGTTTATAAAACCAAAACTTCCAAGTGTTTAAACTCATTTTCCATTTTAAAACACTTTGGAAGATTTTCAAACCATTTTCGATCATCTTTATTGAAGTTCGGTGTTAGATTTGCACATGAGAGTTTAGGCCACTCATAAAAACTCCATGATCTTGTCATCGCCGATGAGATCTAACCCCGGAGTTATATTCTCAATTTTAGATTGTGAGGGTTTATGAGCGTGGTAATGATGTTTGTGCAAATAGGACATGAGGGAGTAGTCGAAAAGTGAGAGGTTACGGTGAAATGATGTGAGAAAGGGCTAAAAGAAATGAAAGCCCTCCCCAAAATTCTCAAAAAGCCGGGTCAACACGTTTCTATCGGATTTCATATGTTGATTTCTCGATATTGAATAAGACTTCATGGACCCAGTGAAGCAATGCACATCTTTTCCTAACCACTCAAGTATTTCTTAACAAATACTTGTTTTATTCTCACGGAGATTTTCACATTTCTATCGACTCTTCATTTGGAAGATGTTGATATTGAAAAAGGGAGACACTCTGCTCCGGTCCCCGACTTCATTTGATCACTTATCGAGTCTAGAGCGTACTTGAAATATATTTCATTTGATTAGGACACAATGAGTCTTTATATGTCTTTGTGACATCGCATATCTTTGTGATATTGCCGGAACATTCGTAGTGATATCATATTTTTTGATATTCCACGATGATCGAATGGAAATCCTACCAATGCTAACATCTTTTCCAACGTTGAACGTAGGTCTCACATTTTCATTTTATGAATTTGCTGAGTAAACGAGAAGTCTATGTGACCTCGGATTTTTATTTCCCAAAAGTCTTTGAGGATAGTAAGACATGGTCATCGAACGCCTTTATGACACTGACCATGAATTACATTCTTCAAAGCAATCTATCGGTTGAAAAGCCATAGACCGAACCATTTAGAGATAATCTTTGTGCATTTCTCGATGATAATGGGAAGTCCTAAAAATAGTAATCGTATTTTTAGGCCACACCATTAATTATTTTGATTTTTGGTTGTGTTAACGGATCTTTTTTATCCGGATTTCATTTCTCTTCACACAAACACTAAGAACACAAACACCTTATAAAAATCTTTTTCCAACAACGCAACCTCATATTCTAGTTCACCAATAGGTTCATTGGGAATTGGGAATTGGGTTGGGATAATTTGGTTGAATATTGTTTGTTGTGATCTACCGTTGATGCTATCAATCATTATTGTATGATGAAATCGTTTCACATTTTCATCATAAGGGGGAGAAATGATTATATGATTGATAGATAGAGTTCAAGGATATAGGTAGAATTTGATTGATGATATTCATTGTGTTTGGTTGTTCAAAGGATCATAAGTTTAGGTGAAGAGAGTGAATAATTATCATGCCAAGTTAAGAGATTGTTTCGAGAAAGTTAAAGAAAGATTGATTCGAGATCGAGTATATTCAAGATGATGTACATGGTCGATAATTGAAAGATTTATTGAATAATTGACCATTGTTTGATGATTACAAGAGTTTGAGATTGAATTATGTTTGAGAAGGGATGAAAAGTTTGAGATTGAATAGAGATTGTCGTTTGTTAATGCTACAAAGAAAATTAAGTTGGACAGTTAAGTTTGTTCTTTATTTGAAGAGATTGTTCATTTGAGGGGGAGCAAGAGTAAACTCATGATTCGTTAAATATGCTCTGAAATGATTGTTTGTTCGAGGGGGGAGCAAGAGATTAAAGATTTGTTATTGAATAATTTGCTCCGAGATAGTTGTTTGATTGAGGGGGAGCGAATGTTAATTGATCAAAGGATCAAGTGCTCCAAGATGATTGTTGATTCAGAGACAAGTTAGACCAAGAATTGAAGTTTTAAAGACAAAATCAAATTTCCGCATTCCAAAACCAAGCTTCCGCAATGCCAAGAGATTTCAAAGATAATCAAGCTTCCGCATCCAAAAGAATTCAAAGAATTCAAAGTGAAAACCAAGCTTCCGCATGCTACTCAAAGTTCAAGTTACTTCTCCAAGCAACATCAAGTTGAAATCAACATTCAAAAGTTCAAGTTGTGAAAGCTCAAAAGCTACAAAGATTTCAAAGATGCTTCCAAAGTATTCAAAGTTGCAAGAGAAGATCAAGATTTAATAAGTCATCGTCAAATATATTTGTTTGTTGAGAAGATTCAAAGTCAAGGTTGATACAAGACGTTGAAGACAATGAGAAAGCTTCAAAGTCCAATCAACATTGAAGATTTTCAACAAATGGGCTCATCATGTTATTTAAAAACCGAAGACGATGCAACATTTACAATTCAACACCAAGGGGGAGATTGTTAGAAATATAATTTAGTGGTGTTTAATTGTAAATGGAGTTACATTTGTGTTGTTCTTAAAGTACAAGGGGGTTAAGTGAAACTTAATGTAATTAGTATAAATACCCTTGTATCTTAATAATGTAACTAACCCTTGCCATAATAAACATACTTATATCTCACTAAATTACTTTCTCTCTCCTCCCTATCATCTTCAACCTCCCATTCACACACTTACACACATTTCACACACAACCTTAAATCCACCATTAAAGCTTCAATTAAGCTCTAGTTTCTTTATAACACTAACCACTCGAGATAAGCTCTAAGATGAGGACTTTGAGCAGGAACCAGATTTATCAGGAATAGAGGAATTGGAAAAGGTCTTACAGTTTCATAACTTGTGCCTCTCAAGTTGGATTTATACATCGCAATAACACACTTGAAGCTGTTTTCCAATTTTGGAATTTCTTTTGCATTATCAAGAACATCTTCGATAATCAGTGTGAAGAATCTGATAAAGGGAATATATTTTCTCTCTTGTTTATCCTTTCCTTTGACAACTTGAATCATCTTTTTCCATATAATTGCCGCAAAGTCACACTGCACATTGTGAGTGACTGCATAGTAAATTGATAAGGAATCCTTCATCATGAGATCAATTCCTTTCTGTGATGGCATCAAACAGGTGGTTAAAACATTGTACATCGTATGCCAGAGAGTTGCTACATCACTCCTTCTAAAATCTCTCATCGTTGCCAACTCTCCGTCATAACCCAACGAATGAACTCCAGCCAACATTTCTTCAACTGATGGGAGTTCTTCGTATTCTTCAAGTACAGTAAATCCAATTGTTGTTCTAAACTCATCCAAAGTGAATCGACAATTAAACAGTTCATCTTCTGACTCTAGAGAAAATTTGAAGTAGTCTGTTGTGTTATGCCTTTTACTTCCTCGTACATATTCAATTGATTGCCACAGCTCAAAGACATACTTCTCAGGTACAATTGCACCTCCAGTCAAAGCATTATTCAATGGATGATGGCTAAAAATCTCTGTAATAATAGGGAATTTGCAAGCAAAAGGTATATGAAGTGCTTGATTGGCTTGCATCTTCATTGAATCTCCTTCTTTAAACATAGCCATCTTGATAGTTTATTATTTTCTGTTAAGACAAACTGACCAAAGTTTTGACCAGAAAATTCAATTTAATCTCAGAAAAATAATAACACATACTAACATTTAAGAAACACATTTATTACACAAAGACAATGTTTTGCATATATATTAAAAATGAGAAAACAAAGTAGTACACAAAGGCGTTCGATACCTTGCATCTCACCGAAATATATATACAAAACATGACAATATATAGGATCACATAAGTATTAAAAGATAAGAAAAACAAGGTAGTACACAAAGGCGTTCGATACCTTGCCTCTCACCCCAAACACTTATGAAATACTATATATTTACCAACACAATACACAAATACATTTACACATTTTCAAACATAACACAAATAATAACAAAAAGAATAGAATAAAAATAAAAAAAAGAAAAAAAATTTAAAATTCTATTTGTACTGTTTGCAGAGCAAAATGCTCTGCAAATAGCACATTTTGAAAATTTTGCTCAGAAATTGACAAGGACAAAAAAAAATTGGTTTTGGAAAATTTGATTTGTATTGTTTGCCGAGCAAAATGCTCTGCAAACAGTTGATTTGAAAAATTAGTTGAAGTCTTAGTCATTGAAATTCCAATTTGAACTGTTTGCCGAGCAAAATGCTCTGCAAACAGTTGTTTTAAAACTTGAAAAAGTTGGAATTCAAAAAGCCTGTTTGCCGAGCTCAAAGCTCTGCAAATAAGCAGTTCAGATTCACTCCTTTGAAATGTATGAAATTTTCTTTTATTGAACAACAAAAATGTTGTCAATTGATAAAGAACAATTTCAATTTGAAAAATTTCAAATTGTACTGTTTGCCGAGCAAAATGCTCTGCAAACAGTTGGATTTAAAACTTTGTGAAAAATTTTCATTTTATACTGTTTGCCGAGCAAAATGCTCTGCAAACAGTTGGTTTTTAAAAACTTGGTGTAAAATTCACATTGTACTGTTTGCCGAGCAGAATGCTCTGCAAACAGTTGATTTGAAAAATTAGTTGAAGTCTTAGTCATTGAAATTCCAATTTGAACTGTTTGCCGAGCAAAATGCTCTGCAAACAGTTGTCTTTAAAAGCTGGAAAAAGTTTTGACCAAAATGTACTGTTTGCCGAGCAAATTGCTCTGCAAACAGTTGATTTTAAACATGGAAAACTTTTTGGACCAAAAATGGTCTGTTTGCCGAGCAATGAGCTCTGCAAACAGATGTTTTTAAGACTTGAAAAACTTGGAATTCAAAAAGGCCTGTTTGCCGAGCTCAAAGCTCTGCAAACAGTTGATTTTAAGACTTGTAAAATTTTGGATTTCAAAAAATGGCCTTTTTGCCGAGCAAAAAGCTCTGCAATTAGTTGATTTTAAGACTTTGAACCATTTTGAAAAACAAAAAGACTTGTATGCCGAGCAAACATCTCTGCATCAAGTAGTTTTAATACTTGGTGGAAAAAATCATCTGGTTTTATAAAACAAGCATTTGCCGAGCAAAAAGCTCTGCAAATGACACTTTTGATTCAAAAATTTGTTTGGGAAAATGAGAACTTGATAACCAGGCTTAAAGAAGATTTGAAGGTTATTATGAACAAATAACCCAATTGCAGAGCAAATTGCTCTGCAAATGGTATATTTCATCAAGAACACATGACATTACCCAACCCTTGATTAAACAAACCCAGAAACATTTAAATTCATGCAGATTAAGGCATATAATCATATAAACAACAAGTACAATACCTAATCATGCATCTATCATCCTCAAAACATGAATCAAAACATCATATCAAGCATAAGAATTTGAAAAGTTCAACTTGGCATTTAATCAAACAGTTGGTGATCAAAAATAAACAAGAAATCTTACCTCAAATACCGATGATTTGATCGAATAACCAGATGAAAAAGGCCACAAATAAGATCACAAGATTAATCCAACTTTGATTATTATTAAAATGATGATGAAGATTGATTGATTGATGACAAAAGATGATCAGTTTTGAGAGTGAAATAAAGCAAAAATGGATTTGAATTTGAAATGAAATGAAAATGGACCGCCCATTTTGTATATAAATCACAAATCCGGGTCACGGGTCTGGGTTTGACCCGCGTGACAACCCGGATCTCAAGCAAGTCTTGGACTAAACAATTCAGTTGGGCTCATTTTGGTTTTGGGCTTAAACAAAAAACAAAAAACAAACAAAAAACAAACAAAAAAAAAAATTTCCACAAATATTAACAAACAAAATCAAAATCACATACAATTAAAAAAAATTTCAGTAAAAAAAATCTTTTTATCATTTGTAAAATTTATAATTTTGTATTTGGTTTTTCAATTTTAAAACAAACACACATACAAATAAAGAAAAAAATTTAAACAAATAAAACAAACAATTAACAAATAAGCAAACAAATATTCACATGCATTTGCACACTCCCCCTCAAATTAAGCATATTAGACTATACTAAATTTACAAACTCCCCCTAAAATCATGCATTCTACCCTAACCTTTGAGGTTGATTTTGTTGGGCTAAATTTTTGTGTTCTTGTCTTTTTTTTTTTTTTTTTTTTTTTTTTTTTTTTTTTTTTTTTTTTTTTTTTTTTTTTTTTTTTTTTTTTTTTTTTTTTTTTTTTTTTTTTTTTTTTTTTTTTTTTTTTTTTTTTTTTTTTTTTTTTTTTTTTTTTTTTTTTTTTTTTTTTTTTTTTTTTTTTTTTTTTTTTTTTTTTTTTTTTTTTTTTTTTTTTTTTTTTTTTTTTTTTTTTTTTTTTTTTTTTTTTTTTTTTTTTTTTTTTTTTTTTTTTTTTTTTTTTTTTTTTTTTTTTTTTTTTTTTTTTTTTTTTTTTTTTTTTTTTTTTTTTTTTTTTTTTTTTTTTTTTTTTTTTTTTTTTTTTTTTTTTTTTTTTTTTTTTTTTTTTTTTTTTTTTTTTTTTTTTTTTTTTTTTTTTTTTTTTTTTTTTTTTTTTTTTTTTTTTTTTTTTTTTTTTTTTTTTTTTTTTTTTTTTTTTTTTTTTTTTTTTTTTTTTTTTTTTTTTTTTTTTTTTTTTTTTTTTTTTTTTTTTTTTTTTTTTTTTTTTTTTTTTTTTTTTTTTTTTTTTTTTTTTTTTTTTTTTTTTTTTTTTTTTTTTTTTTTTTTTTTTTTTTTTTTTTTTTTTTTTTTTTTTTTTTTTTTTTTTTTTTTTTTTTTTTTTTTTTTTTTTTTTTTTTTTTTTTTTTTTTTTTTTTTTTTTTTTTTTTTTTTTTTTTTTTTTTTTTTTTTTTTTTTTTTTTTTTTTTTTTTTTTTTTTTTTTTTTTTTTTTTTTTTTTTTTTTTTTTTTTTTTTTTTTTTTTTTTTTTTTTTTTTTTTTTTTTTTTTTTTTTTTTTTTTTTTTTTTTTTTTTTTTTTTTTTTTTTTTTTTTTTTTTTTTTTTTTTTTTTTTTTTTTTTTTTTTTTTTTTTTTTTTTTTTTTTTTTTTTTTTTTTTTTTTTTTTTTTTTTTTTTTTTTTTTTTTTTTTTTTTTTTTTTTTTTTTTTTTTTTTTTTTTTTTTTTTTTTTTTTTTTTTTTTTTTTTTTTTTTTTTTTTTTTTTTTTTTTTTTTTTTTTTTTTTTTTAAAATAAATACAAGTTTATAATCAAAGGCATATGTAACATATTAGAAACACAAAAATGTATACATACAAGCATATATACATGACATATATACATATGCACTTATTAGAACAAACACTAACTTATAACAACAAACTAACACATTTAACCTTACAAAATATATACACACTTACACCTAAATTATATATACATTATATACAACAATTTTTATAAAAAAAAAAAAAAAAAACCCTAAAAAAATCAGATACATATTATACTAACAAATAACATGAAATAAAATAGAAAAAACAAAAAAGAGAGAGAAAAAAAAAAAAAAAAAAAAAAAAAAAAAAAAAAAAAAAAAAAAAAAAAAAAAAAAAAAAAAAAAAAAAAAAAAAAAAAAAAAAAAAAAAAAAAAAAAAAAAAAAAAAAAAAAAAAAAAAAAAAAAAAAAAAAAAAAAAAAAAAAAAAAAAAAAAAAAAAAAAAAAAAAAAAAAAAAAAAAAAAAAAAAAAAAAAAAAAAAAAAAAAAAAAAAAAAAAAAAAAAAAAAAAAAAAAAAAAAAAAAAAAAAAAAAAAAAAAAAAAAAAAAAAAAAAAAAAAAAAAAAAAAAAAAAAAAAAAAAAAAAAAAAAAAAAAAAAAAAAAAAAAAAAAAAAAAAAAAAAAAAAAAAAAAAAAAAAAAAAAAAAAAAAAAAAAAAAAAAAAAAAAAAAAAAAAAAAAAAAAAAAAAAAAAAAAAAAAAAAAAAAAAAAAAAAAAAAAAAAAAAAAAAAAAAAAAAAAAAAAAAAAAAAAAAAAAAAAAAAAAAAAAAAAAAAAAAAAAAAAAAAAAAAAAAAAAAAAAAAAAAAAAAAAAAAAAAAAAAAAAAAAAAAAAAAAAAAAAAAAAAAAAAAAAAAAAAAAAAAAAAAAAAAAAAAAAAAAAAAAAAAAAAAAAAAAAAAAAAAAAAAAAAAAAAAAAAAAAAAAAAAAAAAAAAAAAAAAAAAAAAAAAAAAAAAAAAAAAAAAAAAAAAAAAAAAAAAAAAAAAAAAAAAAAAAAAAAAAAAAAAAAAAAAAAAAAAAAAAAAAAAAAAAAAAAAAAAAAAAAAAAAAAAAAAAAAAAAAAAAAAAAAAAAAAAAAAAAAAAAAAAAAAAAAAAAAAAAAAAAAAAAAAAAAAAAAAAAAAAAAAAAAAAAAAAAAAAAAAAAAAAAAAAAAAAAAAAAAAAAAAAAAAAATTGAAAAAAAAAAAAAAAATTTGTTTATGATCAATCGGATTATCTAAATAATAATGTAAGTCTCACAAGTTGAGATAACCATCAAAAATCCTTATAATTGTCCAACAAATCAATCATCAAACCAATGTAAGTGAATACAATGTGAGAATTTAGATTTCCATCGCAAAGTATGTCTATAAACTAAAATGTACGTAAAAGTGCTTAAGTAACAATAAGAATGTACATATATGCTTAAAATAAATACAAGTTTATAATCAAAGGCATATGTAACATATTAGAAACACAAAAATGTATACATACAAGCATATATACATGACATATATACATATGCACTTATTAGAACAAACACTAACTTATAACAACAAACTAACACATTTAACCTTACAAAATATATACACACTTACACCTAAATTATATATACATTATATACACACTTACACCTAAATTATATATACATTATATACAACAATTTTTATAAAAAAAAAAATATTGCAAACCCTTCCCCATGCCCTAAAGAGGCCGGCCCCTTTACCCCCATACACACACAATCTTATTTCAAATTCACACTCTTATTATTTCTATACACATAATACTTAAGACTCTTCCTTTTCCCAACACACACACACATTCCTCCCAAGTAAAAACACACTCTTTTCTCTCTTTTTCTCCTCTTAAACTCGGCAGCCCCAACCCAAGAAGGAGGCAACAAAAACCAATCTTAACACTTAATAAAAATAAGGGTTTAAGTAGCTTAAGCAAGGATTGTTTTAAACTATAAGTTAAGGGTTGTTTCAAGGCTTGAATAAGGGTTATTGGAGCTTGATAGGCCACGAAATTTCTGCATCTTTTCTTCATCAAAAAGTGTTCTTCAAGGGTATAATCTTCATCCTTTTTACTAGACCTAATCTCGTTTTTGTTTATATTCAAAGGTTTTATCAAAAACTCATACTTTCTTCTTGTTTTCTTTGTAATATACACTTAATGAGGGCAAAGTTGATAGGATCTTTCTTTCCATGCTCATGCATGTCGAATCTAATAAGAAAGATCCAAGGATTCGACAAGTTTAAGACCCAAAAGTGTGGTTATAGATTCGTAGTTTTTAAAGTGACTTTCTTGTTGATAGATCTATATGTTTTTGTATATTTTTGAAGAGTATATTCTGAGATTTTTCATATAAAAGATGTTTTTATATTGTTGAAAGATAGATCTATAAAAGTTGATAGTGAAAAGTGTTGATTTGGATGCATATATGCTAGATTTAAGAAAGTTGAATCTTTTGTTGGATTATGAGATGGATATGGATTTGTATTAAGTGAAAAATATGTTAAAAGAAGTATAAATAATCTGGAAATTTGATGTTAAGAGGTATAAAAATAAAGTATGAATCTTGTAAATGATAAACTCAAGTGTTAATAAAGCAAGAATGGTCATTGGTATGTTGTTTGGACCCAAATGTTTCTGACAGAATTAATCTTCTGTCTTTGGACGGATAAACTGGGCATGTGAGGGCCGTTTCAAGAAAAACTTTCAAAATAAAAGTCGTAGATAAAAGAGTTAAGTTTAATCTCCAACTGGAATCACTCAAAAACACTAAACCAATCCAAAGATATGATTTTTCTACCAAAAGTGGTCAAAACTGGATTTTTGTCTTAATGTTGAGTCAACTTTGCCGATTTTTAATTCCTTAACTAATAGGTTTCAGAAGTTTAAACTTGGTATGAACTGAGTTCAAAGTGTCCCTAACTTAAAATAAAATTGGGAGATTTTTCTTAAATGTCCATCATAGAAATCTTTTATAAAACATATTGAGTCGCACAGCAGCAAGCATTCTGACCAACTTTGGTTTTGTAATTTTTAGAGGTAGTAAACAATGTCTAAAAATTTAGCAAAAATTCACATAAATATAGGACACCTATATGTCTCTGTATAAAAATCACCAACGTCCAAATAATTCAACTTAACCAAAAATGACTACTCAACATTTTATGAAAATAAGTGTTAAAACAGAAAAATTCCAAGTAAAAGTTCTTCACAACAAAATAAGCTAAAAGTCACTAGATTGCAACTCTAATCAACTCCAACAATCACGTAACAAAAAGTATCATGAACCTACTGAGAATATGTCAAATAAAAGTTATAAAATTTAACTTAGTTATCAAGTGACAAAGACAAGCCTACAAATCACTAATTCGGTTCATATAAGCACTAACCGAAAGCTTTAAATTGCACACGTCACACCACCACCACTACCACGATTTTGGACACCAAAATATGATGAACTTTCTGGAAATAATGAAACAAGAATGAAAATCCATTTTGAAGCACTTTAATTGCTCAAGAAATGAAGCTAAAATCACTATTTCGGTAAACGATTTTTAAACATAAAACCCTCAAATTTAAACTTGGTGTGAACTGAGTTCAAAGTGTCCCTAACTTAAAATAAAATTGGGAGATTTTTCTTAAATGTCCATCATAGAAATCTTTTATAAAACATATTGAGTCGCACAGCAGCAAGCATTCTGACCAACTTTGGTTTTGTAATTTTTAGAGGTAGTAAACAATGTCTAAAAATTTAGCAAAAATTCACATAAATATAGGACACCTATATGTCTCTGTATAAAAATCACCAACGTCCAAATAATTCAACTTAACCAAAAATGACTACTCAACATTTTATGAAAATAAGTGTTAAAACAGAAAAATTCCAAGTAAAAGTTCTTCACAACAAAATAAGCTAAAAGTCACTAGATTGCAACTCTAATCAACTCCAACAATCACGTAACAAAAAGTATCATGAACCTACTGAGAATATGTCAAATAAAAGTTATAAAATTTAACTTAGTTATCAAGTGACAAAGACAAGCCTACAAATCACTAATTCGGTTCATATAAGCACTAACCGAAAGCTTTAAATTGCACACGTCACACCACCACCACTACCACGATTTTGGACACCAAAATATGATGAACTTTCTGGAAATAATGAAACAAGAATGAAAATCCATTTTGAAGCACTTTAATTGCTCAAGAAATGAAGCTAAAATCACTATTTCGGTAAACGATTTTTAAACATAAAACCCTCAAATTAAGCAAGACACAAGAGAAGTTGTATTGATATGATTTTGTATGGATAAAAGTTGCCTAAAAGGGCTGAGATTTTTGACCAAAAGGTTTAGTGATGATTCCTAAGAATTTCCATGAATTATTGAATTTAAATAGTAATTAAAAGACATAAAAATCCATAAATAAATTATGTAAATCAAGAATGAAGTTAAATCAACTTAACCATTGATAAAAATAATTAAAACCTACTGGGGAAAAATAATCAAAAGACAAGAGACATGTGTTACATAATTTTGAAATAAATAATTTAGTAAAAACAATTAATTAAGTATTATCATTAAAATAAAGGAAAAATGCACAAATAAAAGTATAAAAAATGAAATTATAAATTAAAGAGCATCTATGTCAGTAGATAATTCAAAGGAAATTATTCATAATTTATAAAGACAATTATGACACTTAAAAGTATTTTTAAGAATTTATTTAGCAAATAAATCAATAAAAGTGAATAAATAATTTAGTAAAAACAATTAATTAAGTATTATCATTAAAATAAAGGAAAAATGCACAAATAAAAGTATAAAAAATGAAATTATAAATTAAAGAGCATCTATGTCAGTAGATAATTCAAAGGAAATTATTCATAATTTATAAAGACAATTATGACACTTAAAAGTATTTTTAAGAATTTATTTAGCAAATAAATCAATAAAAGTGAATAAATAAATAATTAAATATTATTAAATTAAATATATATTTACAAACCAGAATAATATACTTAAAATAATTATAATATGAGACCACTTATGTCAAATTTCATTACTAAGCAAAGTGTGCAATGGAAATCATATCAATCCAAGCCAAACTACCGAAATTCCAATAAACGTACAAAAACGTATAATGAGAAAACGACTCTTACCACCAAATCTCTTATACCCAAACAATGAGAACATCATAATGCACTTAAATTCCATAATCTAATAACAACCAAAGATGGGCAAGTCTACTAGTATACATCTCATGATCTAGCTCACTAGTTCATGTCACGCGAACTTACGTCGTGAATATACGTTATGGTTTAGGCTTGCTTGAGGCGCAACAAATCTAAACGGAGGAATCACATTTGATCAGCCCACTCTCACCCTCTAATCAAGTGAGTCATAGCCCCCTTTCAAACTCTTTTATATGTTTTACATTCGGGGTGAAAAGCATGATAAATAAAATGGCTTTATATATACGAAATGATTCTTGAAAGAATGATTATGAAATGGGATATTGTATGTTCAATGTGTTATATGTTATGCGATGAGCTTGAGTTCTGTCAAACTGAGATACTTCAGTACACTACTATTAACTCCGATAGTGGAGGCCTGTAGTTAGAGGGTTGCGCAACTAGAGTCGTCCACTCACCCACTAAATAGGTAACGGTGGAATGTTTGGTCTGCCTTGGTGGCCACCTTCATTGCCAGTCCGACCCGAGCGGTGCTCTAACTATCTTATTATATTATTGGTCGTTTCCATGGCACGACCCCAATTATGATTAAACACTTGATTGACAGCTTGTGCTCTGAAATGAAATATTATGTTGTTGGGACATGTAAAATGGTCGTAGTAGTGGCTCAAGCATATACTCATCGAATTATGTCATGGTAGTCTTACCATTGACCCAAAGGTATTGATATTATATTGGATGGAAATTATTGATTGAACATACGGTTTGGGTGTGGATAATATGATGAAATTCTTGGAAGTTTATGACTTATTCTTTCTTGATTTGGAATAATATATGTGTGTTGTTAGCATAATCCTATGAACTCACTCAACTCTCGTAGTTGACACTTTTTCTTCATGCTTTTCAGGTCTAGAGCAATAAGTTAGCATTTTGGACCGCTTCATGGATGATGTGTTTACTTGTTGTATGTGGACTAGTAACGCAAACATTTGATCTTTTGGTTATGAACTTGGTTATGTAATGATTACTAAACGTCAACTTGAATTTGTTACCTTTTTAATTTGAATGGCATTTGAAACTTTATGTTGATGTTTATTACTTAAATCTTTTGTACCATGTCGTTCTGTGGCATCTCGAGTTTCCGCTATAGTCGGGGTGTTACAGAAAAATGGTATCAGAGATCAAGGTTATAGAGAATTTTTACTATAACCTACGTATTTTCAAAACGAGTCGAATATTTCTTAAACAATTGAGTCGATCATAAAGTATTCTTGTTTTACTTATACATAGCCTGATCAACTATGCCTAACTAAAAATTTAATATGGAATGATCGAAATGATTGTCTAAGAGATATTCAAATGAGTCTTTTGGAAATAAGCTTTGAAAACGATTCTTGGTGCAAAAAGATACATAACCAAATCCAATGTTTGCATTACCTATTAAAACCCTAGTTGATACCCCCACTTGGCTAGCATTACTTGTCCATTTAGATATAATACATGAGAGCTATGCACAAGTTGAATTCTAGTCATTACTTAATTATAAATGGTTATGTCGGTCGTGCGGGTTGGGTTGGTCGTCGGTTGTGAATGGTCATGTCGTCGTTCGGTTGTTAAGCTTGTGAGTCGTTGGTCGTGATGATTGGTTGCTTGTCGAATGGTTAAGGTCGTCTCATGGTCCGTCAAGTCGTCTTGCTGTCCGTAAGTTGCCATATGGGTCGTCAATGGTCAAGTCGGTCGTCCATGGTCGTCTAAGCGTCGAGTCAAGTCGTCATCTCACGCCTTTGTGAAACTTGTGTAGGAACGTCATGTCACGAGCAAGCAGAGCTTCCGGAACAGCCCCTGGACCGAGGAACTTGTACGGGTTTGTGGACTACTTGGAAGAGGAAGAAGGTAGGCACCTCGAGCCAGAGCAACCACCCCAACCGCTTCAAGAAGAAGACGAAGAAGAGACCGATCCATCGGAAGCCCCATCGGACGAGGATAATGTTAGAAGTGTTGTCCCTAGCCAACCTGAACGCCGCTCACCCTCGCCACCACCATCACCACCTGCCCCTAGAGCACCCACTTCGCCGAGGCAAGATGCACCTATGGACATAAGCGATGGGCGAATTCCAGCCCAAGACCCCTACTTTCAGCCGCGTCTTCCTCGTGATCATCCCTGGTACCATCCTGGGCATAGGCGTCAAGGAGAGGAGCCACGCCGCCCAGTCTATGGAGTACCCCCTCCACCTCCTATTGGTATGACTCGCGAAGAAAGGGAGAGGGTGTGGGGGATAGCAAACGGGTTAAGGGATGCTAGAGTAAGAGTAAGGACTCAAGAGGTGATGATGGAAAGGGCTTTAGGAGTGATGGATAGAACAGGAGACTATGCGAGCTTGGCGATATCAGAAGTTCGACGAATCAATGAAGTGATATTCATTATGGGATGTGTGCTTACAGCTTTTTGCACTCTCGTAATAGCTCTCATGCTTAGGAAGTGAACCTAAGAGTTACCTCCATTATAAAAGTTATAGTTACAGCAGGAAATCAGTTCTGACCACTTTTAGTAGAACGGCCATATCTGGAGTTCTATTTCGTCTTTTGACCTGATTCCAATTGGAGGTGAAACTTAACTCATAGGGCTACGTTTCATATTTTATGAGTTTTGCCCAGATCGTCCATCTTAAGCCACTTTTACGTGCTCCAAGTTCGTACACAGATTCTGTATTTCTCTAAATTAACCTAGAAAGCATGGTTGATTGATTTTAGAAATTACCTAACCATTTATTTACTCATAATGACAAGTGAGCCGTAATTATAAAAAGGAATAGGAGTCGGGATATACGTATACATATGTGTGCAAACGAACCCTCTATGCACTAAATAACTTTAGATATACTCGTGTGAGATCAAGAAGTCGTGATTCGAGTTGATGTCATATGATTCAATAAATGAATGACTAAACTATATTATCCTTTGTAGAAACATGGCACCACGAAGGACCACTGGAGAAACAAGCGAAGAAGCTCAGCGAAGAGCCGAATTAGCTGAGCTTATCTCCCAGCAAATCAATGCCGCCATGCCAACCATTGCCACTCAAATTGCGGAGAATGTAACCGCTACACTCAACACGGCTAGAAGACAAGATAGAAGAGAGAATGCTATTGACAGGAACGCCTACAAGGCCTTCACGTCCTGCAACCCCAAGGAGTTTCATGGGACAGAAGGTCCTGTTGGATTGCTTACCTGGTTCCAAAGCATGGAAGCCAACTTGAACATTATTGAGTGTGCACCAGCGGATCGTGTCAAGTTTGCCATATGGGTCGTCAATGGTCAAGTCGGTCGTCCATGGTCGTCTAAGCGTCGAGTCAAGTCGTCATCTCACGCCTTTGTGAAACTTGTGTAGGAACGTCATGTCACGAGCAAGCAGAGCTTCCGGAACAGCCCCTGGACCGAGGAACTTGTACGGGTTTGTGGACTACTTGGAAGAGGAAGAAGGTAGGCACCTCGAGCCAGAGCAACCACCCCAACCGCTTCAAGAAGAAGACGAAGAAGAGACCGATCCATCGGAAGCCCCATCGGACGAGGATAATGTTAGAAGTGTTGTCCCTAGCCAACCTGAACGCCGCTCACCCTCGCCACCACCATCACCACCTGCCCCTAGAGCACCCACTTCGCCGAGGCAAGATGCACCTATGGACATAAGCGATGGGCGAATTCCAGCCCAAGACCCCTACTTTCAGCCGCGTCTTCCTCGTGATCATCCCTGGTACCATCCTGGGCATAGGCGTCAAGGAGAGGAGCCACGCCGCCCAGTCTATGGAGTACCCCCTCCACCTCCTATTGGTATGACTCGCGAAGAAAGGGAGAGGGTGTGGGGGATAGCAAACGGGTTAAGGGATGCTAGAGTAAGAGTAAGGACTCAAGAGGTGATGATGGAAAGGGCTTTAGGAGTGATGGATAGAACAGGAGACTATGCGAGCTTGGCGATATCAGAAGTTCGACGAATCAATGAAGTGATATTCATTATGGGATGTGTGCTTACAGCTTTTTGCACTCTCGTAATAGCTCTCATGCTTAGGAAGTGAACCTAAGAGTTACTTTATTTATGAACTTAATTGATGTATGAACGTTTGTACTTTGTTTCCTTTTCTTGAACTTCTATCTTTTGTGTGACGATGATCACCTAGTATTTGGCATGTAGCAATTTTGTGAACTCATATTGAATGATATATATGTAAGCTTGATGCCTCTCTATGGTTACATGATGTGTTAACCTTGTTGTGAAAGAGTTACCTCCATTATAAAAGTTATAGTTACAGCAGGAAATCAGTTCTGACCACTTTTAGTAGAACGGCCATATCTGGAGTTCTATTTCGTCTTTTGACCTGATTCCAATTGGAGGTGAAACTTAACTCATAGGGCTACGTTTCATATTTTATGAGTTTTGCCCAGATCGTCCATCTTAAGCCACTTTTACGTGCTCCAAGTTCGTACACAGATTCTGTATTTCTCTAAATTAACCTAGAAAGCATGGTTGATTGATTTTAGAAATTACCTAACCATTTATTTACTCATAATGACAAGTGAGCCGTAATTATAAAAAGGAATAGGAGTCGGGATATACGTATACATATGTGTGCAAACGAACCCTCTATGCACTAAATAACTTTAGATATACTCGTGTGAGATCAAGAAGTCGTGATTCGAGTTGATGTCATATGATTCAATAAATGAATGACTAAACTATATTATCCTTTGTAGAAACATGGCACCACGAAGGACCACTGGAGAAACAAGCGAAGAAGCTCAGCGAAGAGCCGAATTAGCTGAGCTTATCTCCCAGCAAATCAATGCCGCCATGCCAACCATTGCCACTCAAATTGCGGAGAATGTAACCGCTACACTCAACACGGCTAGAAGACAAGATAGAAGAGAGAATGCTATTGACAGGAACGCCTACAAGGCCTTCACGTCCTGCAACCCCAAGGAGTTTCATGGGACAGAAGGTCCGTGATTCGAGTTGATGTCATATGATTCAATAAATGAATGACTAAACTATATTATCCTTTGTAGAAACATGGCACCACGAAGGACCACTGGAGAAACAAGCGAAGAAGCTACGGGTTTGTGGACTACTTGGAAGAGGAAGAAGGTAGGCACCTCGAGCCAGAGCAACCACCCCAACCGCTTCAAGAAGAAGACGAAGAAGAGACCGATCCATCGGAAGCCCCATCGGACGAGGATAATGTTAGAAGTGTTGTCCCTAGCCAACCTGAACGCCGCTCACCCTCGCCACCACCATCACCACCTGCCCCTAGAGCACCCACTTCGCCGAGGCAAGATGCACCTATGGACATAAGCGATGGGCGAATTCCAGCCCAAGACCCCTACTTTCAGCCGCGTCTTCCTCGTGATCATCCCTGGTACCATCCTGGGCATAGGCGTCAAGGAGAGGAGCCACGCCGCCCAGTCTATGGAGTACCCCCTCCACCTCCTATTGGTATGACTCGCGAAGAAAGGGAGAGGGTGTGGGGGATAGCAAACGGGTTAAGGGATGCTAGAGTAAGAGTAAGGACTCAAGAGGTGATGATGGAAAGGGCTTTAGGAGTGATGGATAGAACAGGAGACTATGCGAGCTTGGCGATATCAGAAGTTCGACGAATCAATGAAGTGATATTCATTATGGGATGTGTGCTTACAGCTTTTTGCACTCTCGTAATAGCTCTCATGCTTAGGAAGTGAACCTAAGAGTTACTTTATTTATGAACTTAATTGATGTATGAACGTTTGTACTTTGTTTCCTTTTCTTGAACTTCTATCTTTTGTGTGACGATGATCACCTAGTATTTGGCATGTAGCAATTTTGTGAACTCATATTGAATGATATATATGTAAGCTTGATGCCTCTCTATGGTTACATGATGTGTTAACCTTGTTGTGAAAGAGTTACCTCCATTATAAAAGTTATAGTTACAGCAGGAAATCAGTTCTGACCACTTTTAGTAGAACGGCCATATCTGGAGTTCTATTTCGTCTTTTGACCTGATTCCAATTGGAGGTGAAACTTAACTCATAGGGCTACGTTTCATATTTTATGAGTTTTGCCCAGATCGTCCATCTTAAGCCACTTTTACGTGCTCCAAGTTCGTACACAGATTCTGTATTTCTCTAAATTAACCTAGAAAGCATGGTTGATTGATTTTAGAAATTACCTAACCATTTATTTACTCATAATGACAAGTGAGCCGTAATTATAAAAAGGAATAGGAGTCGGGATATACGTATACATATGTGTGCAAACGAACCCTCTATGCACTAAATAACTTTAGATATACTCGTGTGAGATCAAGAAGTCGTGATTCGAGTTGATGTCATATGATTCAATAAATGAATGACTAAACTATATTATCCTTTGTAGAAACATGGCACCACGAAGGACCACTGGAGAAACAAGCGAAGAAGCTCAGCGAAGAGCCGAATTAGCTGAGCTTATCTCCCAGCAAATCAATGCCGCCATGCCAACCATTGCCACTCAAATTGCGGAGAATGTAACCGCTACACTCAACACGGCTAGAAGACAAGATAGAAGAGAGAATGCTATTGACAGGAACGCCTACAAGGCCTTCACGTCCTGCAACCCCAAGGAGTTTCATGGGACAGAAGGTCCTGTTGGATTGCTTACCTGGTTCCAAAGCATGGAAGCCAACTTGAACATTATTGAGTGTGCACCAGCGGATCGTGTCAAGTTTGCTGCTAGCAAGCTTCAAGGAAGAGCTCTTACTTGGTGGAATCTCCAAGCGACTACTAGGGGTCCTGCAGCAGTGAATGCTTTGACTTGGGAGCAGTTTAAGGACGAGTTGAAGCGTGAGTATTGTCCACGAGAGGAGGTGCAAAAGCTGGAGATGGAATTCTGGAACCACGCCATGAGAGGACTAGAGTTGGAGGCCTATGTGATCCGCTTTCACGAGTTGAGCGTGTTGGTGCCAGAGATGGTAACCCCTGTAGCTAAGAAGGTTGAGAGATTCGTCTATGGATTGGCACCTGAAGTTAGGTTGATGGTCACTGCAGCTAGTCCTACCACACTTGAGCAGGCTATAAGCTTGGCAACCAGGCTAGTAAACGATTTGGTTAGGCGTGGGAAGTACGCGAGAGGTGAATCAAGTTCGAGACAAGGTGGAGGAAACCGATTTGGTAATAGGCAGGGTAATGGTCCAGACAAAAGACAAAAAGTAGTGAGAAACTATGGAATCGTTGATGTTAACCCCAACCCAAACGGTGGCATGCCGCCAAGATGTAATCGTTGTGGCAACCCCCATCGAGGAGAATGTAACCGCTACACTCAACACGGCTAGAAGACAAGATAGAAGAGAGAATGCTATTGACAGGAACGCCTACAAGGCCTTCACGTCCTGCAACCCCAAGGAGTTTCATGGGACAGAAGGTCCTGTTGGATTGCTTACCTGGTTCCAAAGCATGGAAGCCAACTTGAACATTATTGAGTGTGCACCAGCGGATCGTGTCAAGTTTGCTGCTAGCAAGCTTCAAGGAAGAGCTCTTACTTGGTGGAATCTCCAAGCGACTACTAGGGGTCCTGCAGCAGTGAATGCTTTGACTTGGGAGCAGTTTAAGGACGAGTTGAAGCGTGAGTATTGTCCACGAGAGGAGGTGCAAAAGCTGGAGATGGAATTCTGGAACCACGCCATGAGAGGACTAGAGTTGGAGGCCTATGTGATCCGCTTTCACGAGTTGAGCGTGTTGGTGCCAGAGATGGTAACCCCTGTAGCTAAGAAGGTTGAGAGATTCGTCTATGGATTGGCACCTGAAGTTAGGTTGATGGTCACTGCAGCTAGTCCTACCACACTTGAGCAGGCTATAAGCTTGGCAACCAGGCTAGTAAACGATTTGGTTAGGCGTGGGAAGTACGCGAGAGGTGAATCAAGTTCGAGACAAGGTGGAGGAAACCGATTTGGTAATAGGCAGGGTAATGGTCCAGACAAAAGACAAAAAGTAGTGAGAAACTATGGAATCGTTGATGTTAACCCCAACCCAAACGGTGGCATGCCGCCAAGATGTAATCGTTGTGGCAACCCCCATCGAGGAGAATGTAGGCAGTGCACGACTTGCAATCGTTTTGGACACCTTGCTGCCTATTGCCGGAGTGGAGCAAGAGTTGGAGGAAACCCCGGAGCATGTCGTGAATGTGGGGCCACGGATCATTGGAGAAATGCTTGTCCTAGGTTGAGAAGAGCACAAGGCAACCGTGGAAATGGGAATGGTAACCGTGGTAACTTCAGGAATGTTGGGAATCGCGGGAACCAAGCAAACCGAGGAAACAATGGAAACCAAGTCAACCGAGGAAATATTGGGAATCAAGCTAACATTGGGAATCAAGGCAACAACGTTAACCAAGGAAATCGTGGGAATCAAGGAAGGGAATCAAGCCATTGGAATCAAGCAACATTGGGAATCAAGCAACATTGGGAACAAGCTAAATTGGGAATCAAGCTAACATTGGGAATCAAGCTAACATTGGGAACAAGCTAACATTGGGAATCAAGCTAACATTGGGAACAAGTAAATTGGGAATCAAGCAACATTGGGAACAAGCAAATTGGGAATCAAGTAACATTGGGAATCAAGCAACATTGGGAACAAGCAAATTGGGAATCAAGCTAACATTGGGAATCAAGCTAACATTGGGAACAAGCTAACATTGGGAATCAAGCTAACATTGGGAACAAGTAAATTGGGAATCAAGCTAACATTGGGAATCAAGCTAAATTGGGAATAAGTAACGTGGCAACTTCAGGAATGTTGGGAATCGCGGGAACCAAGCAAACCGAGGAAACAATGGAAACCAAGTCAACCGAGGGAAATATTGGGAATCAAGCTAACATTGGGAATCAAGGCAACAACGTTAACCAAGGAAATCGTGGGAATCAAGGAGGTCAGGCCCGAGGAAGGGTGTATGCCATGGGAGCAAATGAGGCACGTGATGACCCTAATGTCATCGTAGGTACGTTTCCAATAAATAATGTTTATGCATCTATGTTGTTTGATTCTGGAGCTGAAAGAAGTTTTATTTCCTTTGAATTTAAAGAATTGATTGCTAAGAAACCTAGTGAACTAGAGGAAACTTATTATGTTGAATATGCTAATGGAAACGAGTATAAGACTAAGGAAATTATTGCTGATTGTAAGTTAACTTTGGATGAGAAGGACTATAGTATAGACTTGATTCCCATAGAAATAGGAAGTTTTGATGTGATAGTAGGAATGGATTGGTTGTCGAAAATGCGCGCCGAAATACTTTGTCATGAAAGGATCATTAAAATTCCTTTAGATAACGGCGAGGTACTAATAGTTCAAGGCCATAAGGCGGGGGTACAACCCAAGATAGTGTCATCTATGAAGGTGAGGAAGTACCTGCGGAAGGAATACCACACATACTTGGCACAAGTAGTGGATAAGCGAGTGAAAGATAAGGATCCTCTCAAGGTAGCAGTGGTTAGAGATTTTCTAGATGTGTTTCCGGACGAACTACCTGGACTTCCCCCAGCGAGACAAGTAGAGTTTTCTATCGATTTAGTTCCCGGGGCAGCCCCCGTGGCCAAAGCACCGTACAGGCTAGCGCCCTCCGAAATGCGAGAACTCTCAGAGCAATTGCAAGAGCTGCTTGATAAAGGTTTAATCCAACCTAGTTCTTCACCCTGGGGTGCGCCGATTCTCTTTGTCAAGAAGAAGGATGGATCTTTGAGAATGTGCATCGACTATAGAGAGTTGAATAAATTGACGATCAAGAATAGGTACCCGCTGCCGCGAATAGACGATTTGTTCGACCAATTGCAAGGAGCGTCGCATTTTTCAAAAATTGATCTTAGGTCCGGCTATCATCAGTTGAGGGTACGAGAAGAAGATGTACCTAAAACGGCTTTTAGGACTCGCTATGGGCACTATGAGTTCCTAGTGATGCCATTTGGTCTCACAAATGCGCCAGCCGTTTTCATGGACCTAATGAATAGGATCTGCAGGCCATACTTGGATAAGTTCGTCATAGTGTTTATCGACGACATTCTGATATACTCTAGAAGCAAGGAGGAGCACGAGAAGCACCTGAGGATAATCTTGCAGCTACTTAGGGACGAAAAGCTGTACGCCAAGTTTTCTAAATGTGAATTTTGGCTCCGACAAGTCCAATTTCTGGGACACGTTGTGAACGAAGAAGGGATTCATGTAGATCCGTCTAAGATAGAGGCAATCAAGAAATGGGAGACACCCAAGACACCAACGGAAGTGCGTAGCTTCCTAGGTTTGGCAGGTTATTATAGGAGATTCATTCAGGGATTCTCCAAGATTGCGGTACCTTTAACCCAATTAACCCAAAAGGCAAGAGAGTTCGAATGGGGTGAAGAACAAGAGCAAGCGTTCCAGACACTTAAGAATATGTTGTGTGAAGCACCAATACTAGCATTGCCGGATGGAATGGAAGGATTTGTAGTATATTGTGATGCGTCGAATAAAGGGCTAGGATGCGTACTAATGCAAAGAGACAAGGTTATTGCATACGCATCTAGGCAACTGAAGCCACATGAGAAGAATTATTCGACACACGATTTGGAGCTAGGAGCCGTAGTGTTTGCCTTGAAGATATGGCGACATTATCTTTATGGAACCAAGTGCACCATATTCACTGATCACAAGAGCTTACAACACATCTTCGATCAGAAAATGTTAAACATGAGGCAAAGAAGGTGGATGGAGCTACTTAACGATTACGAGTGCGAAATTAAGTACCACCCAGGGAAGGCGAATGTTGTCGCTGACGCCCTTAGTAGAAAGGTGAGCACTAGGGTGTCGAAGACTAGAATTTATCACTTACAGGTGAAAATGTCTCTAAGGGACAGATTCTTAGAAGACCAAGCAAAAGCTTTTGAAGGGAAGAACATTGAAGAAGAGGCATTGAGTGGAGTAGAAACAAGATTCGACAGGGATGATGAAGGCATCTTGTATTTCAAGGGAAGAGCTTGGGTCCCAAATATCAACGGGCTAAGAGAGGTGCTAATGAATGAAGCTCACAATTCAAAATACTCGATTCATCCAGGAGCGGACAAGATGTACCAAGGTCTAAAAAGGGATTTTTGGTGGCCTGGGATGAAAAGTGATGTAGCACTATATGTGAGCCGATGCATGACTTGTGCGATGGTTAAAGCTGAGCACCAAAAGCCAGCTGGACTTTTAAAGCAGCCGGAAATACCCGAATGGAAGTGGGAGCAAATAGCAATGGACCTAGTAACGAAATTGCCTCGGACAAAGAAAGGTCATGATGCTATATGGGTGATTGTTGATCGCCTTACGAAATCAGCCCATTTCATCCCCATCAAAGAAGATTGGAACACTGAGCGTTTAGCACGTTTGTACGTTGAAAAGATTGTGACATTGCATGGTGTACCTCTGTCCATAATATCCGACAGGGATGGTAGGTTTACCTCACGTTTCTGGGGTCTTGTACAAGAAGCAATGGGCACTACGTTAGCATTAAGCACGGCTTACCACCCCCAAACGGATGGGCAAAGTGAGCGTACAATACAAACATTGGAGGATATGCTAAGAGCTTGCGCATTAGAATTTAGTGGAAGTTGGGATGAACACTTGCCATACGCAGAATTTACTTACAACAATAGTTATCACTCCAGCATACAGTGTGCGCCGTTTGAGGCTCTATACGGACGTAAATGTAGATCACCCATGTGTTGGATAGAGGCGGGCGAGAGAAGCCTAGCTACCGTTGATTTTGTCCAAGAAACAACGGAGCGTTTAGCACGTTTGTACGTTGAAAAGATTGTGACATTGCATGGTGTACCTCTGTCCATAATATCCGACAGGGATGGTAGGTTTACCTCACGTTTCTGGGGTCTTGTACAAGAAGCAATGGGCACTACGTTAGCATTAAGCACGGCTTACCACCCCCAAACGGATGGGCAAAGTGAGCGTACAATACAAACATTGGAGGATATGCTAAGAGCTTGCGCATTAGAATTTAGTGGAAGTTGGGATGAACACTTGCCATACGCAGAATTTACTTACAACAATAGTTATCACTCCAGCATACAGTGTGCGCCTTGAAGATATGGCGACATTATCTTTATGGAACCAAGTGCACCATATTTACTGATCACAAGAGCTTACAACACATCTTCGATCAGAAAATGTTAAACATGAGGCAAAGAAGGTGGATGGAGCTACTTAACGATTACGAGTGCGAAATTAAGTACCACCCAGGGAAGGCGAATGTTGTCGCTGACGCCCTTAGTAGAAAGGTGAGCACTAGGGTGTCGAAGACTAGAATTTATCACTTACAGGTGAAAATGTCTCTAAGGGACAGATTCTTAGAAGACCAAGCAAAAGCTTTTGAAGGGAAGAACATTGAAGAAGAGGCATTGAGTGGAGTAGAAACAAGATTCGACAGGGATGATGAAGGCATCTTGTATTTCAAGGGAAGAGCTTGGGTCCCAAATATCAACGGGCTAAGAGAGGTGCTAATGAATGAAGCTCACAATTCAAAATACTCGATTCATCCAGGAGCGGACAAGATGTACCAAGGTCTAAAAAGGGATTTTTGGTGGCCTGGGATGAAAAGTGATGTAGCACTATATGTGAGCCGATGCATGACTTGTGCGATGGTTAAAGCTGAGCACCAAAAGCCAGCTGGACTTTTAAAGCAGCCGGAAATACCCGAATGGAAGTGGGAGCAAATAGCAATGGACCTAGTAACGAAATTGCCTCGGACAAAGAAAGGTCATGATGCTATATGGGTGATTGTTGATCGCCTTACGAAATCAGCCCATTTCATCCCCATCAAAGAAGATTGGAACACTGAGCGTTTAGCACGTTTGTACGTTGAAAAGATTGTGACATTGCATGGTGTACCTCTGTCCATAATATCCGACAGGGATGGTAGGTTTACCTCACGTTTCTGGGGTCTTGTACAAGAAGCAATGGGCACTACGTTAGCATTAAGCACGGCTTACCACCCCCAAACGGATGGGCAAAGTGAGCGTACAATACAAACATTGGAGGATATGCTAAGAGCTTGCGCATTAGAATTTAGTGGAAGTTGGGATGAACACTTGCCATACGCAGAATTTACTTACAACAATAGTTATCACTCCAGCATACAGTGTGCGCCGTTTGAGGCTCTATACGGACGTAAATGTAGATCACCCATGTGTTGGATAGAGGCGGGCGAGAGAAGCCTAGCTACCGTTGATTTTGTCCAAGAAACAACGGACAAAGTGGCGATTATTAAAGAAAAGCTTAAAGCCGCAAGAGACCGGCAGAAGAGTTATGCGGACAAGAGGAGGAAGCCCCTAGAATTTGAGGTTGGCGACAAAGTACTATTAAAGGTGTCGCCATGGAAGGGAACCGTAAGGTTCGGCAAAAGAGGAAAGTTGAGCCCCCGATACATTGGGCCATTTGAAATTGTTTCTAGAATAGGCCCCGTAGCCTACAAGTTGAAATTGCCCCAGGAATTGGGAGATGTTCATGACACATTCCATGTGTCAAACTTGAAGAAATGTGTGGCGGATGATTCGAAGGTAGTTCCACTTGAAGAGCTACGTGTGGAAGATAAGCTCCAATTTCGTGAGGAGCCAATAGAAGTTCTCGATCGCGATGAGAAACGTCTAAAGAGGAGCAAGATCCCTATTGTTAAAGTTAGATGGGATACGAAACGCGGACCAGAGTTTACGTGGGAGCGCGAGGACTTTATACGCGAGAAATATCCGCACTTACTCCCTAAGCAAATTCAAATTCCGAGACGGAATTCTTCTAAGGGGGTAAGGATGTAACAACCCTACTTTTTAAATATTATATATGAGCTAGTTATGTTGCCGTTGATCTCGCAAGCCATAGTTATACTTAAAGCTAGTAGATAATGCCCCTAAATTAGCAATCTAAAGCTATTGTTCAATTCTAAATATGAATTATAAAGTACCATTGAACAAAAATTTGTTTATGATCAATCGGATTATCTAAATAATAATGTAAGTCTCACAAGTTGAGATAACCATCAAAAATCCTTATAATTGTCCAACAAATCAATCATCAAACCAATGTAAGTGAATACAATGTGAGAATTTAGATTTCCATCGCAAAGTATGTCTATAAACTAAAATGTACGTAAAAGTGCTTAAGTAACAATAAGAATGTACATATATGCTTAAAATAAATACAAGTTTATAATCAAAGGCATATGTAACATATTAGAAACACAAAAATGTTCAATTCTAAATATGAATTATAAAGTACCATTGAACAAAAATTTGTTTATGATCAATCGGATTATCTAAATAATAAGGTAAGTCTCACAAGTTGAGATAACCATCAAAAATCCTTATAATTGTCCAACAAATCAATCATCAAACCAATGTAAGTGAATACAATGTGAGAATTTAGATTTCCATCGCAAAGTATGTCTATAAACTAAAATGTACGTAAAAGTGCTTAAGTAACAATAAGAATGTACATATATGCTTAAAATAAATACAAGTTTATAATCAAAGGCATATGTAACATATTAGAAACACAAAAATGTATACATACAAGCATATATACATGACATATATTGTGACATTGCATGGTGTACCTCTGTCCATAATATCCGACAGGGATGGTAGGTTTACCTCACGTTTCTGGGGTCTTGTACAAGAAGCAATGGGCACTACGTTAGCATTAAGCACGGCTTACCACCCCCAAACGGATGGGCAAAGTGAGCGTACAATACAAACATTGGAGGATATGCTAAGAGCTTGCGCATTAGAATTTAGTGGAAGTTGGGATGAACACTTGCCATACGCAGAATTTACTTACAACAATAGTTATCACTCCAGCATACAGTGTGCGCCGTTTGAGGCTCTATACGGACGTAAATGTAGATCACCCATGTGTTGGATAGAGGCGGGCGAGAGAAGCCTAGCTACCGTTGATTTTGTCCAAGAAACAACGGACAAAGTGGCAATTATTAAAGAAAAGCTTAAAGCCGCGAGAGATCGGCAAAAGAGTTATGCGGATAAAAGGAGGAAGCCCCTAGAATTTGAGGTTGGCGACAAAGTACTATTAAAGGTGTCGCCATGGAAGGGAACCGTAAGGTTCGGCAAAAGAGGAAAGTTGAGCCCCCGATACATTGGGCCATTTGAAATTGTTTCTAGAATAGGCCCCGTAGCCTACAAGTTGAAATTGCCCCAGGAATTGGGAGATGTTCATGACACATTCCATGTGTCAAACTTGAAGAAATGTGTGGCGGATGATTCGAAGGTAGTTCCACTTGAAGAGCTACGTGTGGAAGATAAGCTCCAATTTCGTGAGGAGCCAATAGAAGTTCTCGATCGCGATGAGAAACGTCTAAAGAGGAGCAAGATCCCTATTGTTAAAGTTAGATGGGATACGAAACGCGGACCAGAGTTTACGTGGGAGCGCGAGGACTTTATACGCGAGAAATATCCGCACTTACTCCCTAAGCAAATTCAAATTCCGAGACGGAATTCTTCTAAGGGGGTAAGGATGTAACAACCCTACTTTTTAAATATTATATATGAGCTAGTTATGTTGCCGTTGATCTCGCAAGCCATAGTTATACTTAAAGCTAGTAGATAATGCCCCTAAATTAGCAATCTAAAGCTATTGTTCAATTCTAAATATGAATTATAAAGTACCATTGAACAAAAATTTGTTTATGATCAATCGGATTATCTAAATAATAATGTAAGTCTCACAAGTTGAGATAACCATCAAAAATCCTTATAATTGTCCAACAAATCAATCATCAAACCAATGTAAGTGAATACAATGTGAGAATTTAGATTTCCATCGCAAAGTATGTCTATAAACTAAAATGTACGTAAAAGTGCTTAAGTAACAATAAGAATGTACATATATGCTTAAAATAAATACAAGTTTATAATCAAAGGCATATGTAACATATTAGAAACACAAAAATGTATACATACAAGCATATATACATGACATATATACATATGCACTTATTAGAACAAACACTAACTTATAACAACAAACTAACACATTTAACCTTACAAAATATATACACACTTACACCTAAATTATATATACATTATATACAACAATTTTTATAAAAAAAAAAAAAAAAAAAAAAAAAAAAAAAAAAAAAAAAAAAAAAAAAAAAAAAAAAAAAAAAAAAAAAAAAAAAAAAAAAAAAAAAAAAAAAAAAAAAAAAAAAAAAAAAAAAAAAAAAAAAAAAAAAAAAAAAAAAAAAAAAAAAAAAAAAAAAAAAAAAAAAAAAAAAAACAAAAAAAAAAAAAAAATATTGCAAACCCTTCCCCATGCCCTAAAGAGGCCGGCCCCTTTACCCCCATACACACACAATCTTATTTCAAATTCACACTCTTATTATTTCTATACACATAATACTTAAGACTCTTCCTTTTCCCAACACACACACACATTCCTCCCAAGTAAAAACACACTCTTTTCTCTCTTTTTCTCCTCTTAAACTCGGCAGCCCCAACCCAAGAAGGAGGCAACAAAAACCAATCTTAACACTTAATAAAAATAAGGGTTTAAGTAGCTTAAGCAAGGATTGTTTTAAACTATAAGTTAAGGGTTGTTTCAAGGCTTGAATAAGGGTTATTGGAGCTTGATAGGCCACGAAATTTCTGCATCTTTTCTTCATCAAAAAGTGTTCTTCAAGGGTATAATCTTCATCCTTTTTACTAGATTTAATCTTGTTTTGTTTATATTCAAAGGTTTTATCAAAAACTCATACTTTCTTCTTGTTTTCTTTGTAATATACACTTAATGAGGGCAAAGTTGATAGGATCTTTCTTTCCATGCTCATGCATGTCGAATCTAATAAGAAAGATCCAAGGATTCGACAAGTTTAAGACCCAAAAGTGTGGTTATAGATTCGTAGTTTTTAAAGTGACTTTCTTGTTGATAGATCTATATGTTTTTGTATATTTTTGAAGAGTATATTCTGAGATTTTTCATATAAAAGATGTTTTTATATTGTTGAATGTTAATATGAATTATAAAGTACCATTGAACAAAAATTTGTTTATGATCAATCGGATTATCTAAATAATAATGTAAGTCTCACAAGTTGAGATAACCATCAAAAATCCTTATAATTGTCCAACAAATCAATCATCAAACCAATGTAAGTGAATACAATGTGAGAATTTAGATTTCCATCGCAAAGTATGTCTATAAACTAAAATGTACGTAAAAGTGCTTAAGTAACAATAAGAATGTACATATATGCTTAAAATAAATACAAGTTTATAATCAAAGGCATATGTAACATATTAGAAACACAAAAATGTATACATACAAGCATATATACATGACATATATACATATGCACTTATTAGAACAAACACTAACTTATAACAACAAACTAACACATTTAACCTTACAAAATATATACACACTTACACCTAAATTATATATACATTATATACAACAATTTTTATAAAAAAAAAAAAAAAAAAAAAAAAAAAAAAAAAAAAAAAAAAAAAAAAAAAAAAAAAAAAAAAAAAAAAAAAAAAAAAAAAAAAAAAAAAAAAAAAAAAAAAAAAAAAAAAAAAAAAAAAAAAAAAAAAAAAAAAAAAAAAAAAAAAAAAAAAAAAAAAAAAAAAAAAAAAAAAAAAAAAAAAAAAAAAAAAAAAAAAAAAAAAAAAAAAAAAAAAAAAAAAAAAAAAAAAAAAAAAAAAAAAAAAAAAAAAAAAAAAAAAAAAAAAAAAAAAAAAAAAAAAAAAAAAAAAAAAAAAAAAAAAAAAAAAAAAAAAAAAAAAAAAAAAAAAAAAAAAAAAAAAAAAAAAAAAAAAAAAAAAAAAAAAAAAAAAAAAAAAAAAAAAAAAAAAAAAAAAAAAAAAAAAAAAAAAAAAAAAAAAAAAAAAAAAAAAAAAAAAAAAAAAAAAAAAAAAAAAAAAAAAAAAAAAAAAAAAAAAAAAAAAAAAAAAAAAAAAAAAAAAAAAAAAAAAAAAAAAAAAAAAAAAAAAAAAAAAAAAAAAAAAAAAAAAAAAAAAAAAAAAAAAAAAAAAAAAAAAAAAAAAAAAAAAAAAAAAAAAAAAAAAAAAAAAAAAAAAAAAAAAAAAAAAAAAAAAAAAAAAAAAAAAAAAAAAAAAAAAAAAAAAAAAAAAAAAAAAAAAAAAAAAAAAAAAAAAAAAAAAAAAAAAAAAAAAAAAAAAAAAAAAAAAAAAAAAAAAAAAAAAAAAAAAAAAAAAAAAAAAAAAAAAAAAAAAAAAAAAAAAAAAAAAAAAAAAAAAAAAAAAAAATATACACTTAATGAGGGCAAAGTTGATAGGATCTTTCTTTCCATGCTCATGCATGTCGAATCTAATAAGAAAGATCCAAGGATTCGACAAGTTTAAGACCCAAAAGTGTGGTTATAGATTCGTAGTTTTTAAAGTGACTTTCTTGTTGATAGATCTATATGTTTTTGTATATTTTTGAAGAGTATATTCTGAGATTTTTCATATAAAAGATGTTTTTATATTGTTGAAAGATAGATCTATAAAAGTTGATAGTGAAAAGTGTTGATTTGGATGCATATATGCTAGATTTAAGAAAGTTGAATCTTTTGTTGGATTATGAGATGGATATGGATTTGTATTAAGTGAAAAATATGTTAAAAGAAGTATAAATAATCTGGAAATTTGATGTTAAGAGGTATAAAAATAAAGTATGAATCTTGTAAATGATAAACTCAAGTGTTAATAAAGCAAGAATGGTCATTGGTATGTTGTTTGGACCCAAATGTTTCTGACAGAATTAATCTTCTGTCTTTGGACGGATAAACTGGGCATGTGAGGGCCGTTTCAAGAAAAACTTTCAAAATAAAAGTCGTAGATAAAAGAGTTAAGTTTAATCTCCAACTGGAATCACTCAAAAACACTAAACCAATCCAAAGATATGATTTTTCTACCAAAAGTGGTCAAAACTGGATTTTTGTCTTAATGTTGAGTCAACTTTGCCGATTTTTAATTCCTTAACTAATAGGTTTCAGAAGTTTAAACTTGGTATGAACTGAGTTCAAAGTGTCCCTAACTTAAAATAAAATTGGGAGATTTTTCTTAAATGTCCATCATAGAAATCTTTTATAAAACATATTGAGTCGCACAGCAGCAAGCATTCTGACCAACTTTGGTTTTGTAATTTTTAGAGGTAGTAAACAATGTCTAAAAATTTAGCAAAAATTCACATAAATATAGGACACCTATATGTCTCTGTATAAAAATCACCAACGTCCAAATAATTCAACTTAGTTATCAAGTGACAAAGACAAGCCTACAAATCACTAATTCGGTTCATATAAGCACTAACCGAAAGCTTTAAATTGCACACGTCACACCACCACCACTACCACGATTTTGGACACCAAAATATGATGAACTTTCTGGAAATAATGAAACAAGAATGAAAATCCATTTTGAAGCACTTTAATTGCTCAAGAAATGAAGCTAAAATCACTATTTCGGTAAACGATTTTTAAACATAAAACCCTCAAATTAAGCAAGACACAAGAGAAGTTGTAATGATATGATTTTGTATGGATAAAAGTTGCCTAAAAGGGCTGAGAGTTTTGGCCAAAATGTTTAGTGGTGATTTCTATGAATTTTCATGAATTATTGAATTTAAATAGTAATTAAAAGACATAAAAATCCATAAATAAATTATGTAAATCAAGAATGAAGTTAAATCAACTTAACCATTGATAAAAATAATTAAAACCTACAAAAACGTATAATGAGAAAACGACTCTTACCACCAAATCTCTTATACCCAAACAATGAGAACATCATAATGCACTTAAATTCCATAATCTAATAACAACCAAAGATGGGCAAGTCTACTAGTATACATCTCATGATCTAGCTCACTAGTTCATGTCACGCGAACTTACGTCGTGAATATACGTTATGGTTTAGGCTTGCTTGAGGCGCAACAAATCTAAACGGAGGAATCACATTTGATCAGCCCACTCTCACCCTCTAATCAAGTGAGTCATAGCCCCCTTTCAAACTCTTTTATATGTTTTACATACGGGGTGAAAAGCATGATAAATAAAATGGCTTTATATATACGAAATGATTCTTGAAAGAATGATTATGAAATGGGATATTGTATGTTCAATGTGTTATATGTTATGCGATGAGCTTGAGTTCTGTCAAACTGAGATACTTCAGTACACTACTATTAACTCCGATAGTGGAGGCCTGTAGTTAGAGGGTTGCGCAACTAGAGTCGTCCACTCACCCACTAAATAGGTAACGGTGGAATGTTTGGTCTGCCTTGGTGGCCACCTTCATTGCCAGTCCGACCCGAGCGGTGCTCTAACTATCTTATTATATTATTGGTCGTTTCCATGGCACGACCCCAATTATGATTAAACACTTGATTGACAGCTTGTGCTCTGAAATGAAATATTATGTTGTTGGGACATGTAAAATGGTCGTAGTAGTGGCTCAAGCATATACTCATCGAATTATGTCATGGTAGTCTTACCATTGACCCAAAGGTATTGATATTATATTGGATGGAAATTATTGATTGAACATACGGTTTGGGTGTGGATAATATGATGAAATTCTTGGAAGTTTATGACTTATTCTTTCTTGATTTGGAATAATATATGTGTGTTGTTAGCATAATCCTATGAACCATGTCGTTCTGTGGCATCTCGAGTTTCCGCTATAGTCGGGGTGTTACCTTTCAGGTATCGGAAGATCCGTTTAACGTCCTGGAAATGACTTTCCTTGGGATTGGCCTGGTACCTGGCACACATGCATGTGGCGAACATAATATCCGGGCGAATTGCAGTCAAATACATGAGTGACCCTATCATACTGCGATATTTCTTTTGATCAAAAGATTTTCCATTTAAGTCAGCATTAATCTTTTGTACCATGTCGTTCTGTGGCATCTCGAGTTTCCGCTATAGTCGGGGTGTTACCTTTCAGGTATCGGAAGATCCGTTTAACGTCCTGGAAATGACTTTCCTTGGGATTGGCCTGGTACCTGGCACACATGCATGTGGCGAACATAATATCCGGGCGAATTGCAGTCAAATACATGAGTGACCCTATCATACTGCGATATTTCTTTTGATCAAAAGATTTTCCATTTAAGTCAGCATTAATCTTTGTCCGAGCTTCCATGGGTGTTCCAATTGTTTGACAATCCATCATATCAAACTTTTTCAACATGTCAAGAATGTACTTAGATTGACAAATAAATGTACCATTTGACAACTGTTTTACTTGAAGACCAAGGAAAAAGTTTAATTCACCCATCATGCTCATTTCAAATTTCTTGATCATTAAAGCAGAGAAATTCTTGCAGTATTTAGGATTAGTTGAAAAGATTTTTCGTGGAAGCAACGGTGAAAAATCATTTGATTTCTTTGAAAACTTGTCAATCTTGTGAGATTGAGTTGGAAAATGATTTTTCGAAGCAAAATCATTCACTTTTTGCACGACTGCTTTCGCAGGTTTTGGTGCAAGATCAAAAAGTTCCGAAAAAGAATATTTGAATGATTTTGACTCAACTGACTTATCTTTAGAAATCGGCTTCCATATAGATTTAGTCAATTGAGATTTTGCTTGTGAAATATGTCCAGAATTATCCTCAAATGATAGAAAAGACACATAAGTAGTTGCTTCATCAAAATTTGGTTTCTTAGTGTACTTCTTACCCTTTTGTAAGGAGTAATTAGTAAACTGAGAGACTTTTCTTTCAAAAGGTTTTGAAGATTTACCCGTGTAAACCTTCTTTGGAACATCAGGATCAGTCTCAATAGAAGTTTCAACAGTCTCAACCTTATCACAATTAGTCTGCACAAAAGAATTCACAAACATAGGACAATTAGTTTGAGTACAAACATCAATCATGACTTTGGGAAGGTCAGACTTCATAGATTTGGTTTGTGTTTGCAATTCAATCTCAAGGTTGAAAATTTCCTTTGTCAAAGTTGTTTCTTTTGACTGAAATTGCAAACACTTGTCTTCAAGACACTTGATTTTAGCACAAAAAATGGATCTTTCTTTTTCAAGTGTGGTCTTAAAAATGGTGGACTTGTTTTGCAACTCATGGTTTAGCTCAGAAATCTGTTGTTGCCAAACAAGTTCGTTTGATTGATTGTCCAAAACAATTTTATTGAGCTTTTTGGAAGAATTTTCCAACTCATTTGTAACTTTGAAAATCTTTGATTGCAAATGATCATTTTCTTTTTGAATACTTTCCTTGTTGGACAAAATGAGATCATTTGCAGATTTAAGTGCTTTATTATCAGATTTGAGTTGTTCAACTTCAGATTTAAGACTCTCAAGTTCCTTTCGATGATCTTTGTTTTTCTCAAAATATTACGTAAACTTTTGTAGCATTTGAATAACACAAGCATGACCTCGAAAACATGAACACTCTCGACTTTCATGAAGATGATACGACTCTGTGCTTGGTTTATACTTGAACGTGATAGGCATTTTGAATTTAATCTTGATGACAACCCAATAAAAGAAAATTCAGTCCAATTAAAAATATTTAAGCCCACAAAACAATTTAGCCCAAAAAAAAAAAAAAAAAAAAAAAAAAAAAAAAAAAAAAAAAAAAAAAAAAAAAAAAAAAAAAAAAAAAAAAAAAAAAAAAAAAAAAAAAAAAAAAAAAAAAAAAAAAAAAAAAAAAAAAAAAAAAAAAAAAAAAAAAAAAAAAAAAAAAAAAAAAAAAAAAAAAAAAAAAAAAAAAAAAAAAAAAAAAAAAAAAAAAAAAAAAAAAAAAAAAAAAAAAAAAAAAAAAAAAAAAAAAAAAAAAAAAAAAAAAAAAAAAAAAAAAAAAAAAAAAAAAAAAAAAAAAAAAAAAAAAAAAAAAAAAAAAAAAAAAAAAAAAAAAAAAAAAAAAAAAAAAAAAAAAAAAAAAAAAAAAAAAAAAAAAAAAAAAAAAAAAAAAAAAAAAAAAAAAAAAAAAAAAAAAAAAAAAAAAAAAAAAAAAAAAAAAAAAAAAAAAAAAAAAAAAAAAAAAAAAAAAAAAAAAAAAAAAAAAAAAAAAAAAAAAAAAAAAAAAAAAAAAAAAAAAAAAAAAAAAAAAAAAAAAAAAAAAAAAAAAAAAAAAAAAAAAAAAAAAAAAAAAAAAAAAAAAAAAAAAAAAAAAAAAAAAAAAAAAAAAAAAAAAAAAAAAAAAAAAAAAAAAAAAAAAAAAAAAAAAAAAAAAAAAAAAAAAAAAAAAAAAAAAAAAAAAAAAAAAAAAAAAAAAAAAAAAAAAAAAAAAAAAAAAAAAAAAAAAAAAAAAAAAAAAAAAAAAAAAAAAAAAAAAAAAAAAAAAAAAAAAAAAAAAAAAAAAAAAAAAAAAAAAAAAAAAAAAAAAAAAAAAAAAAAAAAAAAAAAAAAAAAAAAAAAAAAAAAAAAAAAAAAAAAAAAAAAAAAAAAAAAAAAAAAAAAAAAAAAAAAAAAAAAAAAAAAAAAAAAAAAAAAAAAAAAAAAAAAAAAAAAAAAAAAAAAAAAAAAAAAAAAAAAAAAAAAAAAAAAAAAAAAAAAAAAAAAAAAAAAAAAAAAAAAAAAAAAAAAAAAAAAAAAAAAAAAAAAAAAAAAAAAAAAAAAAAAAAAAAAAAAAAAAAAAAAAAAAAAAAAAAAAAAAAAAAAAAAAAAAAAAAAAAAAAAAAAAAAAAAAAAAAAAAAAAAAAAAAAAAAAAAAAAAAAAAAAAAAAAAAAAAAAAAAAAAAAAAAAAAAAAAAAAAAAAAAAAAAAAAAAAAAAAAAAAAAAAAAAAAAAAAAAAAAAAAAAAAAAAAAAAAAAAAAAAAAAAAAAAAAAAAAAAAAAAAAAAAAAAAAAAAAAAAAAAAAAAAAAAAAAAAAAAAAAAAAAAAAAAAAAAAAAAAAAAAAAAAAAAAAAAAAAAAAAAAAAAAAAAAAAAAAAAAAAAAAAAAAAAAAAAAAAAAAAAAAAAAAAAAAAAAAAAAAAAAAAAAAAAAAAAAAAAAAAAAAAAAAAAAAAAAAAAAAAAAAAAAAAAAAAAAAAAAAAAAAAAAAAAAAAAAAAAAAAAAAAAAAAAAAAAAAAAAAAAAAAAAAAAAAAAAAAAAAAAAAAAAAAAAAAAAAAAAAAAAAAAAAAAAAAAAAAAAAAAAAAAAAAAAAAAAAAAAAAAAAAAAAAAAAAAAAAAAAAAAAAAAAAAAAAAAAAAAAAAAAAAAAAAAAAAAAAAAAAAAAAAAAAAAAAAAAAAAAAAAAAAAAAAAAAAAAAAAAAAAAAAAAAAAAAAAAAAAAAAAAAAAAAAAAAAAAAAAAAAAAAAAAAAAAAAAAAAAAAATTCTCTGCAAACAATACTGTAAGTGCACCAGTCTCAAATCAAAAATCCTTGAACCAACTATTTGCCGAGCAAAGAGCTCTGCAAATAGAACAAGTGAAGATCCAGTACTTAGCCAAATTTTCTGAAACACGTATTTGCCGAGCAAAGAGCTCTGCAAATAGAACAAGTGAAGATCCAGTACTTAGCCAAATTTTCTGAAACACGTATTTGCCGAGCAAACTGCTCTGCAAATAGTACAAGTGAAGATCCAGTACTTAGCCAAATTTTCTGAACCACCTATTTGCCGAGCAAAGAGCTCTGCAAATAGAACAAGTGAAGATCCAGTACTTAGCCAAATTTTCTGAAACACGTATTTGCCGAGCAAAGAGCTCTGCAAATAGAACAAGTGAAGATCCAGTACTTAGCCAAATTTTCTGAAACACGTATTTGCCGAGCAAACTGCTCTGCAAATAGTACAAGTGAAGATCCAGTACTTAGCCAAATTTTCTGAACCACCTATTTGCCGAGCAAAGAGCTCTGCAAATAGAACAAGTGAAGATCCAGTACTTAGCCAAATTTTCTGAAACACGTATTTGCCGAGCAAAGAGCTCTGCAAATAGAACAAGTGAAGATCCAGTACTTAGCCAAATTTTCTGAAACACGTATTTGCCGAGCAAACTGCTCTGCAAATAGTACAAGTGAAGATCCAGTACTTAGCCAAATTTTCTGAACCACCTATTTGCCGAGCAAAGAGCTCTGCAAATAGAACAAGTGAAGATCCAGTACTTAGCCAAATTTTCTGAAACACGTATTTGCCGAGCAAAGAGCTCTGCAAATAGAACAAGTGAAGATCCAGTACTTAGCCAAATTTTCTGAAACACGTATTTGCCGAGCAAAGAGCTCTGCAAATAGAACAAGTGAAGATCCAGTACTTAGCCAAATTTTCTGAAACACGTATTTGCCGAGCAAACTGCTCTGCAAATAGTACAAGTGAAGATCCAGTACTTAGCCAAATTTTCTGAACCACCTATTTGCCGAGCAAAGAGCTCTGCAAATAGAACAAGTGAAGATCCAGTACTTAGCCAAATTTTCTGAAACACGTATTTGCCGAGCAAAGAGCTCTGCAAATAGAACAAGTGAAGATCCAGTACTTAGCCAAATTTTCTGAAACACGTATTTGCCGAGCAAAGAGCTCTGCAAATAGAACAAGTGAAGATCCAGTACTTAGCCAAATTTTCTGAAACACGTATTTGCCGAGCAAACTGCTCTGCAAATAGTACAAGTGAAGATCCAGTACTTAGCCAAATTTTCTGAAACACGTATTTGCCGAGCAAAAGCTCTGCAAATAGAACAAGTGAAGATCCAGTACTTAGCCAAATTTTGTGGTCTATTGCGACGCATCTCATCAAGGATTGGGATGTGTGCTGATGCAGAAAGATAAGGTGATAGCCTATGCCTCTCGACAACTTAAAGTGCACAAGAAGAACTACACGACTCATGATCTTGAACTAGGAGCTGTAATATTCGCTCTAAAGATTTGGAGACACTATTTATATGGTACAAAGTGTACTATATTCACCGACCATAAGAGTCTCCAACATATCTTTGATCAAAAAGACAAGAAGTTTGCCTGGGAAGATAAACAAGAAAAAGCATTTCAACTGCTGAAGGAGAAGCTCTGTAGTGCTCCGATTTTGTCACTACCCGAAGGAACGGATAATTTTGTGGTCTATTGCGACGCATCTCATCAAGGATTGGGATGTGTGCTGATGCAGAAAGATAAGGTGATAGCCTATGCCTCTCGACAACTTAAAGTGCACAAGAAGAACTACACGACTCATGATCTTGAACTAGGAGCTGTAATATTCGCTCTAAAGATTTGGAGACACTATTTATATGGTACAAAGTGTACTATATTCACCGACCATAAGAGTCTCCAACATATCTTTGATCAAAAAGACAAGAAGTTTGCCTGGGAAGATAAACAAGAAAAAGCATTTCAACTGCTGAAGGAGAAGCTCTGTAGTGCTCCGATTTTGTCACTACCCGAAGGAACGGATAATTTTGTGGTCTATTGCGACGCATCTCATCAAGGATTGGGATGTGTGCTGATGCAGAAAGATAAGGTGATAGCCTATGCCTCTCGACAACTTAAAGTGCACAAGAAGAACTACACGACTCATGATCTTGAACTAGGAGCTGTAATATTCGCTCTAAAGATTTGGAGACACTATTTATATGGTACAAAGTGTACTATATTCACCGACCATAAGAGTCTCCAACATATTTTTGATCAAAAAGACAAGAAGTTTGCCTGGGAAGATAAACAAGAAAAAGCATTTCAACTGCTGAAGGAGAAGCTCTGTAGTGCTCCGATTTTGTCACTACCCGAAGGAACGGATAATTTTGTGGTCTATTGCGACGCATCTCATCAAGGATTGGGATGTGTGCTGATGCAGAAAGATAAGGTGATAGCCTATGCCTCTCGACAACTTAAAGTGCACAAGAAGAACTACACGACTCATGATCTTGAACTAGGAGCTGTAATATTCGCTCTAAAGATTTGGAGACACTATTTATATGGTACAAAGTGTACTATATTCACCGACCATAAGAGTCTCCAACATATTTTTGATCAAAAAGACAAGAAGTTTGCCTGGGAAGATAAACAAGAAAAAGCATTTCAACTGCTGAAGGAGAAGCTCTGTAGTGCTCCGATTTTGTCACTACCCGAAGGAACGGATAATTTTGTGGTCTATTGCGACGCATCTCATCAAGGATTGGGATGTGTGCTGATGCAGAAAGATAAGGTGATAGCCTATGCCTCTCGACAACTTAAAGTGCACAAGAAGAACTACACGACTCATGATCTTGAACTAGGAGCTGTAATATTCGCTCTAAAGATTTGGAGACACTATTTATATGGTACAAAGTGTACTATATTCACCGACCATAAGAGTCTCCAACATATCTTTGATCAAAAAGATATGAGAATTTTTCTAAGATAGCCCAACCTTTAACGTCGTTGACTCAAAAAGACAAGAAGTTTGCCTGGGAAGATAAACAAGAAAAAGCATTTCAACTGCTGAAGGAGAAGCTCTGTAGTGCTCCGATTTTGTCACTACCCGAAGGAACGGATAATTTTGTGGTCTATTGCGACGCATCTCATCAAGGATTGGGATGTGTGCTGATGCAGAAAGATAAGGTGATAGCCTATGCCTCTCGACAACTTAAAGTGCACGAGAAGAACTACACGACTCATGATCTTGAACTAGGAGCTGTAATATTCGCTCTAAAGATTTGGAGACACTATTTATATGGTACAAAGTGTACTATATTCACCGACCATAAGAGTCTCCAACATATCTTTGATCAAAAAGATTTGAACATGAGGCAACGTAGATGGGTGGAATTGCTCAGCGATTACGATTGTGAAATTCGTTATCATCCGGGCAAAGCAAACATTGTAGCAGACGCACTAAGTCGTAAAGAAAGGGTAAAGCCACTTCGAGTACGAGATCTAAGTATGACTATTCAAACTCACCTTACTTTCCAAATTCGTGAAGCTCAACTTGAAGCATTAAAGAAAGACAATCTCAAAGAAGAAGCTTTGAGGGGAATGGAAGAGCAATTTGAAGTTAGACCCGATGGAACCCGATATTTTTCTAACCGGATTTGGCTACCAAACTATGGAGTTTTAAGAAACTTGGTGATGGACGAATCACACAAGTCAAGATATTCGATACATCCTGGATCAGATAAGATGTATCATGGACTGATATGGCTCAATTTATACATATCTTCCACATCTTATTTGGACGTTTTGTATACGAATTATGGCCGTTTATACATGTTTTGTGGTGCTTTATGGTATTTGCTAGTGTTTTCAGGATTACAGCAGGTACATCGCTCACAAGTGGTAGAAAATAGCTTAAGAATGGTCGATATGCACTAACGATGAAAAACGAAGCTGAAATTCCAAATTCTGCAGCGTTCGCGGCGCGACCAGATAGCCTCGCGGCGCGATACAGCACAAAACTTCATTCGCGGCGCAATCAGGGAATCTCGCGACGCGACAAAAGTCCCTGTTTGGAAAGGCTCCAGTTTTGGTACGACTCGCGACGCGAGAAAGCCACTCGCGGCGCGACCTGACGCTGGACTGACAGATTTCTCTCTCCTGGGGTATAAATACAAACCCCCACTTTACCCTAAAGAGGGTTGTTGGACACCTGAGCCTCCATACTTAACTCCTAGCCGTTTTTGAAGGGTTTTCTAAGGGTTTTCACTCCTCCAACATCATTTTGAAGATTTGAAGACTTATTTTGGCTATAGTTACTTATTGTAGCTCGGTTGTAACCTCGATTTGGATTTCTACTCTATATTTGGTACACTATGTTCTCTTCTATAATTGAATATTTAGTTCTTTTCATTATGAGTAGCTAAATCGCTATACATCTATGAAGATGAAGTGAAACAATTAGTTATGGTTGCATAATATTTTGAATTCAAGTTGGTCTTACTTAACATTTTGTCAAGATCTTAAAGAAGTGATTTCTTATACTTAATCTTGTGTACTTGGTGATATTTGCGTTTTTCGATAGTGGTACTAGTTGAATACAAGTATTATTTTAGTTGTTTGTCTATGAACGACTCTTGCTAGGTCATGGTATGATAGTAAAGATACAAGTTTAATAGAAATTGCTTTGTTAAGTGGATTTAACGGATGGTGGTACCACGTTTCTTTCACAAAGATAGAATTGTTACGTAAATAGTCAAACAAACTAGTTAGTTCAAGGAATTGTAATAGGGTTGGTGGTACCACTTGTTGCAAGAAATTGGATTGATTAGGTGATTGAGTCGATTTTACAAACGGAGTGCACGCCGAATGTGTTCTTGTCTTATCACGATTATGATCACCAACTTATATGAACCATGAGCTTAACCTATATGCAACCTAGACTTTTTGTATAGCGGATTCGACATAGATGGCTTTTTAATTATTTGTTTACACTCAAACTATTTTAGTGTGCTCTCGATTGACCGGTTGAGTACTTTTATCTACTTGTTAATTACATAGCTTTCGGAAACGCAAAGTGACAAGTCGGTCACAAACCAAACTTTCTCTTGTTCTGCATTTTCACAACCTTTAGTACAACATTCAGTCCTTGTGTTCGATCCTGGTCTTGCCAGTTAACTATATTACATACGAACGGGTACACTGCCCGTAAGTGTGTGGTAGTCAGTAAACGGTAGATCTTGTTATAAATTTTTAAAACTAGATTTCACACATCAAGTTTTTGGCGCCGCTGCCGGGGACTTCGGTTTTAAGTACTTTTGGTTAAGATTCTGTGAATCGACCCTTTTTCGTGCTTGCACGGAGAAGTTACTTGTTTTAGTTTATTTTTGTTTTGCTTTGATTTTACCTCAGGTGCTATTAAGGTTTTGCTTGTTGTGCTGTGTTCGCAGATTATTTACAGGTAGTGGATGAACACTCGAGCTTCTAGGAAACCATTAGCCAAGGCCACATCTAACCCCGAAAAACTTAAAAAGCGCACCAAAACACAAACGTCACAACCATCATCATCCGAACCAGTTTTCATAAACACCACTCCTTACCAAACCCACATACTTAACGAGACTTACTACGAGTCGGGAAGTAACGAGTGGGGTTATTTTTCCGAAAAAGGGGAACCCATTTCCGATAAAACACCAACTCCACCCGAATCGCCAAAACCGGACATCAACATGGCCGGTCAACAAAATAATCCGCCCGATCTCTTCAACATGAAAATCGAGGACCTTCCTTGAACCATACCTACAACTCGCCGATCGGCCATCCGTGCACCAGAGATCGACACTTTCGCGGTAAAAGGTAACCATTTACAGATGGTTAAGGATTTGTGCTTTGATGGATGGCATAAAAGAGACCCTCATGAGCATCTTGACAAGTTTGAGATGATTTGCAATCTATTCAACTATGGGGAAAACCAAGCCAATAATGTTAAGATGACGCTTTTTCCTATGTCTCTCACGGGAGAGGCTCACAAATGGTTGAAAGGATTAGCGCCGGATAGTTTGACTACTTGGGGGGCGGTTAAAGAAGCTTTTATAGATAGATTCTTTCCGGCTAATCGGGAAAGAGAGCTTAGGCTGGTTATCCGTTCTTTTAGACAAGACGAGGATGAGTCGATAGTTGAAGCTTGGTTAAGGATGAAGGATCTCTTGTGGGAATGTCCCGGGCATGGGGTGAGTGACACCGAAGTTGTGGGGATATTTTTGGATGGACTGAATAGGGAGAACTACGAGAAGATGGTAATGACTTGTGGGGGTAGTATTAGCTACAAGACCTCAAGTGAGCTTTGGAAGATGTTTGAGGATATGGCAAAAGCTCAAGTCTCTAGACCGTCGAATAGGGATAGGAGATCACGTAAGGTAGTAGCTCGGGTGGATGATGGTGAAACATCCGAAGTAGTTACTGAAATTCGGAAACTTTCAAACCGAATGGATGAAAGGTTCTCTATGGCGGAGAACAACTTTGGTGGGCTTGAGCGTGATGTGAAGATCATGGCGGGGGGATGTCTTCATTGTGGTGGTCCACACCATCCCGATGAGTGTGATTCTATGGCACAAGAAGATGTGAACTTTGTGTAAAACCAACGCCAAGGAAATTATCAATCTCTCTTCCAACGTGGTGGCAACTACCAAGGCCGCCACCAAGGTAACTCTTCGAACTCTTCTAATTTTTATTCTAACAATCGTGGTGGTAATTTTCAAGGTAGGTGGCAAAAAGACGATACTCATGGAACACCTCAACAACAACAACCACCCTCACCTCCAAGGAAGGAGGAAAATCAAGATGAAAGCTCGCCTCTCATGGCCATGATGGCCAAGTTTCTTGATAAACAAGACAAGAGGGAGGAAGCTCAAGAGAAGCGAAACGCTTCAATGGAAAACTATTCCAAGCTTTTGAATGAAAAGATTGGGGGGTTGCATGACAAGATTGACATTAGCAATAGCAACAACCAAGCTTTGATTTCCAACCTGGAAAAGAGAATCGATAGAATGGGCAATCAACAAAGACAACCGGGTACTGTTCCAAGCAATACCCAACAAAACCCAAATCAAGACAAAGGTCAATGGAGAAAGGGGGATGACAAGTACAAAGGACCCCAACACCGGAATGAAACCGTTAATGCCATAACCACATGGTCCGGGAAGGTAACTACACCTCCTATTGATAATTCTCGTATTCATAATGTTTCTCCTTTAGTTGGGCAGTTTGATGAGGAAGACAATGAAGAGGTAGAGATGGAATCACCACCGGTGGTCACTACTTCGGTTCCTAAAGCCACACCAATCAAGGAACCCGAAGTCAAGCCCTACAAGCCCAAGATTCCTTTTCCTCAACGCTTGAGGAAGGAAAAGATTCAAGAACAATACAACAAGTTCTTTGACTTGATTAAAACGGTGACAATCAATGTGCCGTTAGTTGATCTCATTTCGGGCATGCCTAATTATGCCAAGTTTATCAAAGAACTAGTGACGGATAAGAAGAAGCTTGAGGAAGCAAAGGCAACATTTTTCAATGAGGAATGCTCGGCGGTAATCCAAAATAAGCTTCCACCTAAGCTTTCGGATCCAGGAAGTTTTCTCATCACTTGTACTTTTAGTAGGAAATTGTCTTATAAGGCGTTGGCCGACCTAGGAGCAAGCATCAACTTGATGCCTTTTTCAATTTTTAGAAAGCTTTTTTTGGGTAAGTTGAAACCCACCAAAATGAGCATCCGCCTAGCGGATCATTCTTTTCAATACCCGTTGGGGGTGGCCGAAAACTTGCTAGTGCAAGTAGGCCAATTTGTTTTTTTTTTTTTTTTTTTTTTTTTTTTTTTTTTTTTTTTTTTTTTTTTTTTTTTTTTTTTTTTTTTTTTTTTTTTTTTTTTTTTTTTTTTTTTTTTTTTTTTTTTTTTTTTTTTTTTTTTTTTTTTTTTTTTTTTTTTTTTTTTTTTTTTTTTTTTTTTTTTTTTTTTTTTTTTTTTTTTTTTTTTTTTTTTTTTTTTTTTTTTTTTTTTTTTTTTTTTTTTTTTTTTTTTTTTTTTTTTTTTTTTTTTTTTTTTTTTTTTTTTTTTTTTTTTTTTTTTTTTTTTTTTTTTTTTTTTTTTTTTTTTTTTTTTTTTTTTTTTTTTTTTTTTTTTTTTTTTTTTTTTTTTTTTTTTTTTTTTTTTTTTTTTTTTTTTTTTTTTTTTTTTTTTTTTTTTTTTTTTTTTTTTTTTTTTTTTTTTTTTTTTTTTTTTTTTTTTTTTTTTTTTTTTTTTTTTTTTTTTTTTTTTTTTTTTTTTTTTTTTTTTTTTTTTTTTTTTTTTTTTTTTTTTTTTTTTTTTTTTTTTTTTTTTTTTTTTTTTTTTTTTTTTTTTTTTTTTTTTTTTTTTTTTTTTTTTTTTTTTTTTTTTTTTTTTTTTTTTTTTTTTTTTTTTTTTTTTTTTTTTTTTTTTTTTTTTTTTTTTTTTTTTTTTTTTTTTTTTTTTTTTTTTTTTTTTTTTTTTTTTTTTTTTTTTTTTTTTTTTTTTTTTTTTTTTTTTTTTTTTTTTTTTTTTTTTTTTTTTTTTTTTTTTTTTTTTTTTTTTTTTTTTTTTTTTTTTTTTTTTTTTTTTTTTTTTTTTTTTTTTTTTTTTTTTTTTTTTTTTTTTTTTTTTTTTTTTTTTTTTTTTTTTTTTTTTTTTTTTTTTTTTTTTTTTTTTTTTTTTTTTTTTTTTTTTTTTTTTTTTTTTTTTTTTTTTTTTTTTTTTTTTTTTTTTTTTTTTTTTTTTTTTTTTTTTTTTTTTTTTTTTTTTTTTTTTTTTTTTTTTTTTTTTTTTTTTTTTTTTTTTTTTTTTTTTTTTTTTTTTTTTTTTTTTTTTTTTTTTTTTTTTTTTTTTTTTTTTTTTTTTTTTTTTTTTTTTTTTTTTTTTTTTTTTTTTTTTTTTTTTTTTTTTTTTTTTTTTTTTTTTTTTTTTTTTTTTTTTTTTTTTTTTTTTTTTTTTTTTTTTTTTTTTTTTTTTTTTTTTTTTTTTTTTTTTTTTTTTTCCGATGACACTTGTTTTAAGATTGATGTTATAGATGATGCGGTTGAATTAGAGACGTTAGAGCTTGTTGGAATTGATGGTGAGGAAAATGATGGCTTGACTAGTATTGGAGAGGGAGATGTCGCTAGTGACCAAGTTGAGGAGATTGAAGAGATTTTGGCACTTAGCATGGATGATGCTCCATTGGAAGATGAAGGATTTGAAGAAATTGAGGTAATTCCAAGTAGTAAGCTACCCACGTCCATTGATAATCCTTCTACGGATTTAGAGCTCAAACCATTGCCCGATCATCTAGAATATGCATTCTTGGAAGGTACATCTCTACTCCCCGTTGTTATCTCCTCATCACTTTCGGGTGAGGAAAAGGCTAGACTCATGACCATTCTAAAGGCCCATAAAAAGGCCTTTGCATGGAAGACATCCGATATACCCGGGATAAGCCCCGATTTTTGCAAACACAAAATCAATTTAATTGAAAATGTGAAACCGGTTATTCAAAGGCAAAGATGGGTTAATCCTAACATGAAGGATGTTGTGAAAAAGGAAATTGTTAAATTACTTGATGCGGGGATAATTTTTCCAATATCGGATAGTCCATGGGTTAACCCGGTACATTGTGTACCCAAGAAGGGTGGTATGACCGTTGTTACTAATGAGAATAATGAGTTGGTCCCAACTCGGACGGTCACCGGTTGGAGAGTTTGTATAGATTACCGCAAGTTAAATGAGGCCACCAAAAAGGACCATTTTCCTTTACCCTTCATGGACCAAATGCTTGAAAGGTTAGCGGGTAATGAATTTTTCTGTTTTCTTGATGGTTTTTTCGGGTACTTCCAAATACCCATTGATCCTAATGATCAAGAGAAAACAACCTTTACTTGTCCTTTCGGAACATATGCTTATTGCCGCATGCCTTTTGGTTTATGTAATGCGCCGGGAACTTTTCAAAGATGCATGTTGGCCATTTTTCAAGATATGATTGAAACCTCCATGGAAGTTTTCATGGATGACTTTTCGGTATTTGGTGACTCTTTTGAAAGTTGTTTAACAAATTTGGATAAAATGCTTGATAGATGTGAGAAAGCGCATTTGGTGCTTAATTGGGAAAAATGCCATTTTATGGTCAAAGAGGGATTGTGTTGGGTCACAAGGTTTCAAGGGCGGGTCTTGAGGTTGACAAAGCCAAAATTGATGTCATGACTAAATTACCTCCACCTACCAATGTGAAGTCGGTAAGAAGTTTTCTAGGTCATGCCGGTTTTTACCGCCGTTTTATCAAAGACTTCTCTAAAATCACAAGACCCATGACTAAATTGTTGGAAAAAGATGTCCCTTTTGAGTTTAATGATGCGTGTCTTAATGCTTTTTCTATTTTAAAGGACAAATTGACCAATGCCCCAATCATGACTTCACCGAATTGGTCTCTACCGTTTGAACTTATGTGTGACGCTAGTGATTTTGCTTTGGGGGTCGTTCTTGGCCAAAGGGATGAGAAGCATTTTCGCCCAATCTATTTTGCTAGCAAAACCCTAAACCCCGCCCAACAAAACTACACCGTGACCGAAAAAGAGTTGTTGGCGGTGGTGTATGCCTTTGACAAGTTTCGACCTTACTTGGTGTTGAACAAAACCATTGTGTTTACCGACCATTCGGCATTAAAGTACTTGTTCTCAAAACAAGATGCCAAACCCCGCTTGCTTCATTGGGTCTTGCTTTTGCAAGAATTTGATATCGAAATTAAGGACAAAAGTGGGGCTGAAAATGTTGCCGCCGACCATTTGAGTAGGCTCGAAAACCCCCACCTTGAGGAGTTGAAAGAGCATGAAATTAATGATTCTTTTCCCGATGAGTTTTTAATGCAGGTGGAGGATGAGGAGGCACCATGGTATGCCGATATCGCTAACTATTTGTGTGCAGGAGTTTTGCCAAAGGGATGGTCCTCCCAACAAAGGAAAAGGTTCTTTTCAGAAATCAAGCATTACTTTTGGGAGGAGCCATATTTGTTTAGGGTGTGTGCGGATGGTATGATCCGAAGATGCATTTGGGGTGGTGAGACTAGGAAGATTTTGGATGAATGTCACTACGGTCCTACCGGTGGGCATTATGGGGCATCGGTGACGGGAAAGAAAGTGTTTGATGCGGGCTTCTATTGGCCCACAATTTTCAAAGAGGCTCAAACCCTAGTTGAGACATGTGATGCATGTCAAAGGCAAGGAACTATCACCAAACGAGATGAAATGCCCCAACAATCCATTCAAGTGTGTGAAGTTTTTGATTTGTGAGGAATTGATTTTATGGGCCCGTTTCCGCCATCCAACAAGTGCCTTTATATCTTGGTTGCGGTTGATTATGTCTCAAAGTGGGCCGAAGCGAAAGCCTTGCCAACAAATGATGGTAAGGTTGTGATTGAATTCTTAAAGACTTTGTTTAGCCGCTTTGGAATGCCAAGAGCTTTGATAAGTGACCGGGGCACTCATTTTGCCAATCATCAATTGGCGAAAGTCTTGAAAAGGTATGGAGTTACCCATCGTTTCTCAACTTCCTATCACCCACAAACTAGTGGACAAGTTGAGAACACCAACCGTGCTTTGAAGAGGATACTTGAGAAGATCGTTGATGGAAACCCTAAGTCATGGTCCAAGAAGTTAGATGATGCCCTATGGGCGTTTCGAACCGCTTTCAAGACTCCCATCGGTACTACTCCATACCGACTTCTCTATGGGAAGACTTGCCATTTGCCGGTGGAAATTGAGCATAAGGCATATTGGGCTTTAAAGCATTGCAATATGGACTTGGTGGAAGCCGGAGAAACGAGAATGCTTCAACTCCATGAGCTTGATGAGCTTAGACATGGTGCTTACGACAATTCGTTGTTGTACAAAGAAAAGACAAAAGTTTGGCACGACAAGAAGCTCAAAAGAAAGGATTTCAAGGTGGGAGATAAGGTCTTGTTGTTTCTCTCTAAGTTCAAGATCCACCAACCAAAGCTTACGTCTAGGTGGAATGGACCATTTGTTATCAAGCATGTATATCCTTCGGGATATGTCGAGTTGTTTAGAGAGGATGGGAGCTCATTCATGGTCAACGGACATCGGCTAAAACTTTATCATGAACAAGATGTTGCGGAGGGAGCCGTGGTTGAGAAGCTCCAACTTTTTGCTTAGAATTGAGGTTTGATCGAGTCAAGCTAAGGACTCGTTAATAAATAAAGCGCTTCTCGGGAGGCAACCCGTGTGTTGTTATCATTTTTTTTTAGTGTTTTCAGTATTTTTTATTATTTTTTTTTTCTTTTTTTTTTTTTTTTTTTTTTTTTTTTTTTTTTTTTTTTTTTTTTTTTTCTTCCTATTTTTTTTTTTTTTTTTTTTTTTTTTTTTTCACTTCACTTTTTTTTTTTTTTTTTTTTTTTTTTTTTTTTTTTTTTTTTTTTTTTTTTTTTTTTTTTTTTTTTTTTTTTTTTTTTTTTTTTTTTTTTTTTTTTTTTTTTTTTTTTTTTTTTTTTTTTTTTTTTTTTTTTTTTTTTTTTTTTTTTTTTTTTTTTTTTTTTTTTTTTTTTTTTTTTTTTTTTTTTTTTTTTTTTTTTTTTTTTTTTTTTTTTTTTTTTTTTTTTTTTTTTTTTTTTTTTTTTTTTTTTTTTTTTTTTTTTTTTTTTTTTTTTTTTTTTTTTTTTTTTTTTTTTTTTTTTTTTTTTTTTTTTTTTTTTTTTTTTTTTTTTTTTTTTTTTTTTTTTTTTTTTTTTTTTTTTTTTTTTTTTTTTTTTTTTTTTTTTTTTTTTTTTTTTTTTTTTTTTTTTTTTTTTTTTTTTTTTTTTTTTTTTTTTTTTTTTTTTTTTTTTTTTTTTTTTTTTTTTTTTTTTTTTTTTTTTTTTTTTTTTTTTTTTTTTTTTTTTTTTTTTTTTTTTTTTTTTTTTTTTTTTTTTTTTTTTTTTTTTTTTTTTTTTTTTTTTTTTTTTTTTTTTTTTTTTTTTTTTTTTTTTTTTTTTTTTTTC
>CM067167.1:184511088-184613588 GCA_034093135.1 Erigeron breviscapus
GGACACCAGATGATGGAATTGACAATTTTTCCCCTTTGGATTGATCTCTAGTCCTGGACTTCAGATCATTCCACAATTCTTCCATCATGTGCCTGTCCAGTGAACCAAAGGTTCTTCCTTGTTCTGGCAAGGAAGCAGTCATACCAGTCTTGATTGCCAGCACTTCTTTCTGAACATTATCAACAGATGAAAGCAAGTGTTGTGGCAACTTCTCATCCAGGAGCTTTTCCACTTGAGGTAACACCCCATCATAAATACTACGAAGAATGGTTCCAGAAACTTCTTCACATAATTCTTTTAGCATATCGTTTCTGAACCTTCTTGTACATTCTTCACTGATAGTGCGAACAACTGCACTCTGGTCCAGTGTGGGCCTACTCTCCAGAGAGCTTACCCTTGTAACCAGCTGCTCAACCTTTTCTTTAAGACTTGCCAGTGGACGAACAACCTTACTTTCCACTGCAGTTTCCACAGAACTTACCAGTTTTGTTTCCAAACTCTGGACTGCCACTTTAATGTTTTCAGAATTGCGATTGGTGGCCAGTACCAGCTCATCTAACTTATCAAAAACCAACTTCTCATTTCCAGCAAAAAGGTTCATTTCTGACGCTAAATTGTTTGACAGTATTGATTTGAAGTCAGAAATAAACTGGGAAGATGACTGGAGTGATCTCTCCAGGTCCGCCACCTTACTAAGAAGGCCTTGGACCTCGGTTGAAGAGGAAGTGGAGAGACCAGAGGGTTGTTCCAGATGAGAAGTCAATCTGGTCATCATAGGTACTTGTACCCAGTCCTCTTCAGTTTCAACATTTGAGACTGGCACACTTTGTTCGGTTGGGTTAACTGGGGCTTCAACTGGTGGTGATTGAGTTTGTGTTGGTTGAATGAATGGTGTGAAGTATGGAGTTGATTGAGGAATTGATGGTGGTGGTGGTGGCATTCTAGGTTCTGGTGGTGGCATTTCTGGTGTAGGAGTTGGTATTTCTGGTGGAGGTGTTGGCATTTCGGTTTCTGGAGGAGGTGGTGGCATTTCTGGTGAACTTTCAAGTTGTACATTTTCTTCACCCAAAAAGTCCATATTCACATCAAAATTCTGACCTCCAGACATAGGAGAGTCAGCCTCATCCCAAAACGATGCACCAGCAATATCAACTTGTTCACCAACATCAACATTGAGATCAATCTGGGCTTCTTGTTCGCCAGATGCTTGTTCTTCAGTATGAACAACTTGCTCACCAGCTTGAGCCACATCTTGTACAACAGCCTGGACTTCAGTGTCCACTCTCTGTTCAGATTGTACAGTAGAATCAATATTCTCCTCTTCAAAAATAGGAGACCCATCTATATTCATTATATCACCAGGATGGGTTGATGGATTTACCTGGACTCCACCTCTCATCAGACGCCTGGAAGTTCTTGGTTGTCTGGAGGACTCAACATTTTCTGGTCCACCAACTGGAGCCACTTGTCGAATAGGTTGAACCATTTCAACAATTTCAACATCTTCGCTACCAGCAGGTACTTCAACAACTTGGACCTGCCTGGTGCCACATTCTCTTCTATTCTTTGAAGTAACAACATTGCTTGAGGAATATCCACCTCACCATCTCTGGACCTTAAGTTGGTCAGATCTCTCATGTATTCACTCATAGAAAAATGAGTGGTTTCAAAGTCGTACTGGGCTCCAAGAACGTTCTTAAATATTATTGAGAGAAAACGAATATATGGTACAAAGGGTTTTCTACCTTTTATCTTTAGACGCTCTACCAGATCGTCAAACAATATCTGAGCAAAATCAACCCTTAGCCCAAACCACAAACAGTAGGCAATCTGGAGGTGGGTTTGATTGATCTGGTCTAACCCTCCAGAACTACCTCCAAGGCATTCGACAATGTGTGTGAAGAAATATCTCCACGAATCCGTCAGTCTGCTCATATAAATTGTTCCTTTTCTTAGTAACTGACCATGCTCATCCACTATCTCTGTATGCCCCATCAATCTGCATACCTCTCTGAAGTTGATACCAGTAGGGAGTGGTATTGCCAACTCATTCTCATCCAGATAGCCTAATTGAAGAGCTGCTCTGAGAGAATCTACTGTAAAAGCCAAGGGTCTGGTCCCTTGCTCAAGAGAATATTCAATAGATGAATTCGCTTCATTATATTCGGCTGTGTACCAAACTCCGGCAATAAAAGTACATTTGAAGTAGACTATTAGTCTTTTAAGGACTAAGTTACTTGTTAAAAATGAGTTATTAGTCATTTGATCAAGAAGTTGCATTTTTTTACCAACCAAATTTGGGACACTGATCTTAATAAACTCATGGAGCAAACTAGTCATATGCCCGCGCAATGCAGCGGTGCGGTGGTGATGGCGGCGGCGGCGACAGGTGGTGGTGGCGACGGGTGGCGGCGGCGGCGGTAATGGCGTGGTTATTAATATAAAAGTAATTGATGTAAATGGGTAAGGTAGTTATTTAAAGGGTTAAGATATGCATGTTGTAAATAATTCTATTAAGGGTATTATAGGTATCTTATGTGGAGATATTTAAATTAGTAAATAAATGAGATAAGTAATTTGGGTAGATCAAGTTCTTTTTTGAGAAAATAAAAGGGCTAAATGCTTTATAAGGTAGTTAAGATTAACTAAACTCATGATTCATGGTATCGACATTGATGATGAAAATAAATTACAGAAAAGCAACCATTTGGCAATGCTGGAATTTGACTTTTCAGGTCAAACAGATTTAGTTCAAAATTGGTTTTGAATTTTTTTATATGAAGTTTGAATTTACTGTTTCTATATAGAAAGTTTCATTAAGTTCAATGAAATTGTCAAACTTTCAACAAAAATCAAATACTTGAAAGAATTTTGAAATTGAAAACCAATCATCTTGACCTCAAATGTCAAGACTCTTGTTCAAGATCAATCGCAGTCCCAAAAGCAAGTATTATTGCAAATTTGTCTATATGATTTCAACATAGCCGATCACTTTTCTTAAGCTTGAGAAGCAAATCACATTTGAGCAATTGGAACCGCCTTTGTCAAATCCAAGCACTTATTAAAAACAAACAATCTTTCCTGTTTCGGATCTGGATTCCATAGTGAGAACGACCTTTGTTAGCAACTAACTAGCGAGTAGCGACTATAAAGACAATGCTTTTGAGATGATGAACTTGATTAATCTCACCGAAGAAACGGTATGAAAACTAAACGAATGATATCTAAAACAAATGGACATTGATCAAAGATATCTATATCTATACTTCTATACTACTGTATAATGATTACAATTCCGGTGAGAGGGCGGGGCACGGGGGGGCGCCGCGCGCCAACAGCGCGCGAGCGAGGAGGGAAAAAAATATGCTTAAGGGTGATATGAGGTGCTCTAACGACATCTGTAGCCGGAACATATTCAGCAGATAGAAGATTTCTTGGTGAGTTTGATTGTCTAGGAGCCATTTGATTATAGATGAAAGATGAAATTGAATGAATATTTAAGGTTTTATGAAGAATTTAATGAATGAAATTAATATGAGAGTATTATGATTGGAAAATGAATGAAGAAAGAATTAATGAAGGAATTTTAAGATTTGGGAGTAAATGTTCGAAGTAAATGAAATTGAAAGTGAAAGTGGGTATATATAGGATAGAGAATGTGGAACTCAAACGATTAATTTGAAATTATCAAATACAATTTTTTATCGTGTTCTGAGATCCGCATTAATTACATCACATCACACATAAATGCATGACGGTTTACAGCCCACAAAACAGTAACAACTTGTACTTTTTGTTTTCCCAAAGTAAAAAGACCATCATTGCGTTTGAAAATTTTACATGCCACGTAGGATTTATAAGATAAATATCTTTGAAAAAGTTTGCTTACGTGGCACATACAAAGATCAAGTATTTTGAAAATATTATGACATATTTCAGTGCATCTGGAGATTGACAGGACCGTCCAGTATCACTGGTGGATTAGTCCAGTGAACATGTACTGATGGTACACTGGAGGGACACTTCAGTAAAGTACCAGTGAAAACCATTTTTGAAAGACTGAAAACCTTAAACTTGCACGTCAACTAATACAGACAAATGAGAGGGACACATTTACAAGGAGACATAAGTCAACTCAAACACGCACTTCAACCTGTCCATTACCAGTGAGAAGGACATATTTACAAAGCACCAGTAATATTTTCTGAAGAATTTGTCCAGTGAGAAAATTAATTCCCCCTGAACTTAAACATTTTTAAGAGAAAATATTTTTTCAAGTCTTCCCTGGAATGTTGATCCAGAAATAATTTTTGAATCTTTAAATCAAAGATCCTTAGTAGTACACAATGGCGTTCAATACCAAGGTTCCAGATTTAAGGGGTTAACATTCCCAACTCACCAACAAGATATTCAAAAGTTTTTACATCCAGTGGTTTAGTAAAAATGTCAGCGAGTTTTGTTTGTCAGTGGGAATAAAATGGAGTTCAATGTTGTTTTTCATAATATGATCGCGAATGAAATGGTACCTTAGATCAATGTGTTTGGTTCTGGAGTGCATGACTGGATTGTTGGAGATAGCGATGGCACTGGTATTATCACAAAAGATTGGAGTTTTTTGAATATTTAATACCATAATCAAGCAACTGGTTCTTCATCCAGAGTATCTGAGCACAACAACTGGCTGCAGACACGTATTCAGCTTCAGCAGTGGATAATGAAACTGAAGTTTGCTTCTTACTGGTCCAGCTGACCAGTTTGCCACCTAGGAAATGACATCTACCAGTTGTGGATTTCCTATCTATCTTACAACCTGCATGATCTGAATCTGAATAACCCATTAGATCCATGCCTGAGCCTTTGGGGTACCAAAGACCTAGACTGGGGACACCTTTAAGGTACTTTCAGTATGCGCTTTACAGCAAGCATATGAGATTCCTTTGGATTAGACTGATATCTGGCACATAAACATGTTGAAAACATAATATCTGGTCTACTGGCCGTTAAATACATCAGTGAACCAACCATGCCTTTATAGACAGTGGTGTTCACTGGTTTGCCATCTGGATCCGAGTCCAGTGTCAGTGGTGCAGAAATTGGAGTTGGTTTAGATGGTGAAGAATTCATATCGAATTTCTTTAAAAGATCTCTAACATATTTTTCCTGATTAATAAAAATTCCATCTTTGTTTTGTTTAATCTGGAGTCCAAGAAAATATGTTAATTCACCCATCAAACTCATTTCATATTCAGTGGACATGATTTTAGAAAATTTCTTGCACATGTTTTCATCAGTAGACCCAAAAATTATATCATCAACATAAATTTGTACCATTAACAGATTACCTTCCTCATGAAGAATGAACAAGGTATTGTCAATTGCACCTCGTTTAAAACCATTTTTCAACAAATGTTTAGTCAGAGTATCATACCAGGCACGTGGGGCTTGTCTGAGGCCATATAGCGCTTTTTCCAGACGATATACCCAATGTGGATGCTTGTCATCAACGAAACCTGGAGGTTGTCTGACGTAAACTTCTTCTTCAAGCTTCCCATTCAAGAAATCACTCTTTACGTCCATCTGGTAGACCTTGAACTGATGATTAGCAGCGAATGCTAAGAAAATTCTGATCGCTTCAAGTCTAGCCACTGGAGCAAAAGATTCATCAAAGTCGACATCTGACTGGCAGTAGCCTTGTGCTACCAGTCTGGCCTTGTTTCTTATTACGTGGCCATCTTCATCTACTTTGTTTCTGAAGACCCATCTTGTTCCAATTGGTTCTTTCTTTCCAACTGGGAAAGGAACCAGATACCATACTTTGTTCCTTTCAAACTGGTGAAGCTCTTCTTGCATAGCAGTCACCCAGTTTGGATCTTCCAGAGCCTCGTCAATCTTCTTAGGTTCTATCAAAGATAGAAAACTGACATATAAGCATTGATTACTGGAGGCTCTTCTGGTCTGAACACCACGACTGGAGTCACCTAAGATCTGATCAATAGGGTGAGCTTTTGTCCATCTGGAGTACTGACCAGGATTGTTACTGACAACAATATCAGTGCAAGAATTCAGTTGAGTCTCCTCTGAAGTTGCTTCAGGAGGAGGTTCTTCATAGACTACTTCAACATCTTCATCTGATTCATTTAAATCACGATTTGCATCATGAAATTCTTCATATGAAGGCATTTCTTGTAGTACTGGTTCAGTTTGGTCACCAGAAGACATTTCTGGTAAATTCTCAACTGATACTGATACTGGAGGAGTAGTACGCACATCTGAACCAATATTAATTTCAGAGGGTAGTTTGAAAATAATAGAGGGATAGAATGGAGTACTACTGGAGAGTTTCTTTTTCTGAACAGGTTCCAGATCAGGATGACTGGAAACTGTGTCTGGTGAATCTTCAATTTGTCGTTTATAGGATCAGATTCACAAAAGACAATTGGTGTTACTGGGGGAGTGTCAGGGACTGGCTTCTTGTTGATTGAGGCATTTGATTCATCAAATGTTACATGAATTGACTCATGGACCTTCTCCAGTCTCTTGTTGTAGACTCTGAAGGCCTTGCGAATAGCTGAATAGCCTAAGAAATACCCTTCATCAGCTTTGGCATCAAATTTGCCTAGCTGACTGGAGTCGTTCAGGATGTAAACTGGACATCCAAAAACGTGAAAATAACCAATGTTTGGTTTTCTATTTCTTAAGACTTCATAGGCTGTCTTTTTGTGTCTTTTGATGTACACTGATCGATTCTGGGTGTGGCAAGCAGTTGCAATTGCTTCCGCCCAGAAACTGGTAGACAGTCCAGATTCAGCAAGCATACTCCTGGCAGCTTCTATCAGCGTTCTATTTTTCCTTTCCACAACTCCATTTTGTTCTGGAGAGCGGGCTGAAGAGAAGTTCTGGGAGATGCCAGTGTCAGTACAGAATGACTCCAGAGTTGCATTCTGGAATTCTGTTCCATTGTCACTTCTTAACTGACACACTTTTCGACTGTACTTGAGCTCAATTTGCTTGATAAGACTGATGATTTCAGCAGCAGCTTCACTTTTGGACCTCAGAAAGATCACCAACAATATCTGGAGAACTCATCTATGATCACCAGGGTGTATCTTTTACCAGCACGAGTCTGAACGTTCACTGGACCAAAAAGGTCCATATGAAGCATGTGAAGAGGTTCAGTAATGCTGAAATTCTGTCTGGTCTTGAAACTGGTACGCTTTTGCTTACCTATCTCACATCCTGGACATGGTCTTTCCTTTTTGAAGGAGACTGAAGGTATCCCATCTGCAAGTTGTTTTCTGGACAACTTGTTAATGTTTTTGAAGTTTAAATGGGATAACCTTTTGTGCCATAACCAGTTTGTGTCTTCATCAGCTTGAGTATAGAAACACTGCTCTGAAGGAGAGCTTTCCATATCCATCACGTACACATTCCCTTTTCTGGGAGCAATCAACACTACCTTCCAGTCCTTGTTGAATACGATGCCCTGAGCAACATTGAATAAGACTTGATAGCCATCGTCACACAGTTGACTTACACTGATCAAGTTATATTTCAAACCATTCACAAATGCAACTCGTCTGAACTTGACTTGTCCATTGTTCGGAACACCATATCCCTCAGTCTTCCCACAACCATCATTTCCAAACGTGATGGAGGGTCCATCAGAAATGGTGAACTCCTCCAGTAGGGTCTTACATCCGGTCATCGTCCTGCCAGCTGCACTGTCAAGATACCAGATAAGCTTCTTTCGATCGCCCTACACATACACCAGATATTGATCAGTTAGATTTGGGAACCCATCGACTGATGGGTTCACTGGACCCTCCCTTATAGGTCCATGGGGCAATCTGGTCTAGTTCACTTTGTTCAATAGTGGTCTTAGAAGAGAAGACCACTGGGGTTGATGGTTTAAAACCTTTTTCATTTTCTCAACTGGAGAAATAAGTTTGTCTTTCTTAGCAAAAGGTTTTATATTTTGTCTAGGGCCAGATGAAGTACCCTCAAGAAAGTTTAATCTTGCATTAACACTTTGTGATTGACGAGTCAGAATTTGAATCTGGCTCTCTAACCTGGACAAAATATTTTCTTCAGATGTTACCTTAGCCTTTCCAGTCCAAGGCTTTGGTAGGGGATTGGTCTGAGGCAAAGGTCTATTCTGCTTCACCTTTTTGACTAGAGCAGCCATCTGGAGCTCTCCAGTCTTAACCTCTGGGGATTGAACTAGGTCTAAATTGGTCTTAGGAGTTGCAGGCTCATCATAAACAGTGATAGGCCTGAACACCTCTGGTAACCGATCGATTACTGGTATTAATGATGCAGCATTAGTATTTCCATCTAAATATGCACGTTTTTGAGCAGGAAATTGTTTAACTGAAGCATCATATGGCTTTTTGGTTTCTAGCCATGACTTTATTACCAGTTTTTCTTTCTCTAAAATGATCTCAAGATCTTGCTTTTCTTGAATCAATTGTTCAGTTACCAGAACCTGGGCTTGAAATGCCAGTTCAATGTCTTGAAGCTCTTTTAATTTTGATTTTAAAGCATTTATTTCAGAAGAATCTGTTTCTAGACCATTTACACAATCAGATCTAACAGTTTCTACAAAATCAAATCAGAATTTAAAGCTTCAGCAATGTCCAATTTTAGTTCTTGGTCAGTTGCATTATCATAATCACTAACCTTTTTAATAACTATGTCCACCCAACGTCCAGATGTGACATCTTCCTTCACCAGGTGCTCATCAACTTCCAGAGCCATGTAACAGCAATCTCTTTCCTCTTCTTCATCAGCAGATGATTCATCAGAAGGAACCCACTTCTCTTCAGTTGTTGCAATCATGCACTTATTATTGGTTTCCATTTGTTGTGCCATGAGAGCAATTTGGGCCTTAAGCTTTTTATATTTCAATTTATAGCTATCATCAGGCTTATTATTTGAAGAGAATGGACCAGGCTTGGATACAAACTGGTTGGACCTGCACTCTTTCATGAAATGACCCTTTTTGCCACACTTAAAGCATGTCAAATTGGTCTTGTCAGTGGAAGAACTGGATGCAAATTGTCCAGATGGCTTATTTGCTCTTGCTTTGAAACGGTTAAAACGTTTTAGCAATCATTGCAATAAGGTCATCATCTTCAGTTTCATCACAACAGTCTGGAGAGACTTGACTGGACTCTCCAGAATCCATAAGTTCAGACACCATCTTCTTCATAGAAAATACATTCTCAGAAGATATTAGTGCTGTATTTTGTGGTTCAGAATAACTAACCACTTTAGGAGTACTGGAGGCATGGTTAAAAGCATCTTGTTCTGCAACCACTCTCTGAGCTTGATTTTCTTCAGTGTACCTGAAGGCTCCATATAGAGTTGAGAGAGTGTGTGTGTACAGAGTTTTACCTTGTCGTAAGACAAGTATCATGTGAGACCATTTGGTGGGTAGAATGTCACAAAATTTCTCCAGAAGTATATCCTTGTCCTTCTCAACCCCAAGACCTCTCAATTGGTTTATGATACTCATAAATCTGGTGTAAGTACCAGTGAGAGACTCATTAGGTTGAGCAAAAATGACTCATACCTCTTGTTTAAGGAGACCTTTCTGGTGACAATGGTGTCATCTCCTCCTTCATGTTGGTTAAGAAGCTCATCCCACATGGATTTGGCACTAGGAAAAAGAACTAGTGTGGGAATGAGGGTTTCTGGAACAGCCCCGAGGATCATGTTTTTAAGGAGGGTGTCTAGATTCACCAATCTCCTCTCCTCTTCTGACCAATGTTCCTCCCTCTTTTCCCTTCCCCTTCTAGATCCAGAAGGATCAAGAAGTGGATTGAGAGGTGATGTAGGTACATAAGGACCATCGTTTAAAATCTTCATCATGTTCCTCTCAATACCAGTGACATGCAAAACCATCCTAGCCTTCCACGTACCAAATTCATCACTGTTCCCACTGAATTTAGGAACAGGATTATTTGAGTAGTGCACATGCACGTGTGGAGAAGCAGGAGTAGGAGGAGGAGGAGGTGGATTAGTGTTATTAACATTTTGTGGTTCATTTTGATCATGAATATTTACATTAGGATCGGGACCAAGACTAAAACCTTGTGTATTTTCTTGGTTAGCCATCAAGAACAGATCTAGGCAATGATTAGCCTTCTGCTCTAATACCAAATGTGAGTCCCTTTAATTACGAGATGGTTAACCAATGAAAGTGTAAAATACAACAAGTCTAATAATCACTAGATTGGACTAGTATTACTTGTAAATAAAGATGCAAGATATATAAACAAAGTAATACAAGACTTAAAGCAATAAACAAATAAAGTGGACCATTATGTATGTTTCATGGGTATTTCATTTATTGATGTTTAAATAAAATACAAGGTTGTTGCGGAATCAAGATAACACAATTAAGTGTGTATCCTAACAACCTATGAGTTACAATATGATCTATATTTGTCAAATAGCTCTTTAGGATCGAGATACTTAAAGTTGTGAAGTATCCCTGTTTAAGATCGAGAGTATTTGGACAAATTCACTTAAATGCAAAAGGAATGCTTAAAGTATTTTTGTCAAGGAAATGACTTTGTATTTATAGGCAACAAATTCACCAGTGAATTTGTGCCGTACAAATATGGTTGGCATACATTTAATGATCCGACAAGAACATTAAATGTATTGGATAAGGAATAAGGATAAAGTCACATCAAGTGCAAGTGTATCCTTTTATCCAACCACCTTAACACACGTATACTTGTTAAAGAACAAGTGGATTGTTCTTTGGAAAGTGTGTTAAAGGCAAAAGTCAATCCTCGATATTAGTGTTCAGACTTGCAGGATCTAGAACACTAACAATCCTCCAGTGTGCAGATCTGGTAAGACTTTCCAGTGGACTCCGCCATTTGTTAAGTCTTCTTCCTTCAGACTTCAGTCTTTGACTTCAGTCAGAATGTCTTCAGTAGAGTAGATCTGGACTGGGGTGAAGTCTTCAGTGAGCTAATCTGGAGAATCCTCCAGATTACCTATACAAGTAAATGCTCACTAGTCTTCAATTATTTCTGGACAAATCTTTAGAGGGACTCCAGATTCCAAGTCTGGAGTAGGTCCAGTAGTAAAATGTTTTCTGGTCAGATCTTCAAGTGAGGCTCCAGTAGTCGGGTCTGGAGCGAGACCAGCAAAACAAGTTTTCTTAACAAACCTAAATAAGGTTCCAGTAGTCCAGTCTGGAGCCAATCCAGTAAGTCTGGACTAAATCTGGACCTAACAATTTCCGCTACAACGGGGTGTGATGTAAGTCCCCCGGGACTTACCGAACCGAGATTGACTTAAGGATATGTCGAGGTGCGGAATTCCTCAAGATAACCCACGGTTTCTATATCTACCTTTTATGATATATATATATATATTTTGCGTGAATATAAACACTCGTATTTGGTTACAATAGTGAAACGGCTCTCCGGACAAACTTTACCAACCAACGTGGTAATCTAAGTCTACGAGCCGTCCAAACCGTGTGTGTGTTTGCGGTTCGTGCGTGAGTCGGGTACTACCCACAAGATCAACCTTGCGTGTTCTTAGGTTTCTCTCTCTAGGTTTTGCTCGTTTCTCTCTCTACACTCTTGTTAATGAATCACGCATACACACACCCTATTTATAGGCAAGTGACAAGAACTCTCAAATCCAATGGATTTGAGTGTTCTCATGTCAAGCCCATTAGGGTTTTGGCCTGTTTGTGTGTTTCTCAGAACACACAAACTGTTTGAGAGTTCTTATGGACAAGCATGCTTTTGCTTGTTTCCACAGAAACTCTCAAACCATTTGAGAATTCTTATGAACAAGCAAACTTTTGCTTGTTCCTCAGAAACTCTCAAATGACCATTTGAGTGTTCTTTCCACAAGAAAATATTTTGCTCGTTCCCAAGAACCCTCAAATAACACTTAGGAATATTTGAGTTAATGTTTCAACTGCTGTCAAGACGCAGAACCAACATTAACTCAACCAATGTTTATACTGCTGTAAATATACGCAGAACCAACATTAGCTACGACAATGTTTCTACTGCTGTGAATACGCAGAAACAACATTGTCTATATTAACTATTGGAAGTATTGATTAAGTTAATGTTTCTCCTGCTGTTAATACGCAGAAACACAATTAACTTAACTTTCATCTGGAAGTACATTAAGTTAATATTTCAACTGTTGTTAAACGCAGAAACAATATTAACTTAATGACTCTTTACATGTAATGTCTAGAACCTGTAAAACACAAATAATAAACAAACATATAAACATAAATGGATCCCAATATGATCAACAATATATGCCAAGGTAATATTATTGACAAACGGTAATTACAAGATAAATTACAAGACTTGAATATATGTAAATATACGTCACACATCTAGAATGCTTTTGTCACCGAGAAACATGCACCAACATGTGACATGCCTTATCAACAGCCTGGCCAATACGGGCATACATTACATCCAAACTTACATTTTATAACTCCAAACTAGTCAAAATTCAATTGCAAAAAGAATTGATAATAAGATGAAGGTAAAAGATGATGATAAGTAGTCAAATCTGACCTGCTTTGCAAGGTTACAAGCATGGTCAGGTGAATTCAGGATCTCGTGGTAAAACACAGAGAAGTTTAGAGCCAGTCCTAGCCGGATCGGATGGGTGGGAGCCAATTCACCATTTGCAACATTCTGCCAAAATAAATAAGTAACAGTTATTCACTAGTTGCTTTAATCCGGTAAACCAACATCAAATATTTGATTTTTCAACTATTTACTAGTTTTAGATCTGCTCTATTAGTAAATCTTCATACCAACATAATTCCCCCCAACAACTCAGCTTCACCTGCATATAAATATCAATTGTACAAACATAATTATCCCTTTTCTTTTTTAGCATTTCAGTAGTGTTTAGGAGTACATGATTTAAAAGTGTTATTCGTAAAAGTGCAAATCTAAACAACAACCCAATCCCGGCATAAGCGGGGTATAGGGATTGGAGAGGTGGGATGTATACACTCTTACCTCTACCCAAGAGTAGAAACACTGCTTCTTGATTAAAAGTGTAAATCTAAAAAACTAAAACTATATCAACTCTCTATAAAATAAACTAGAAATCCCATGACATCATCAAATTTTAAAAATTGCATGTAGCATCACTACTTTGATTCATAAAACTTTTTTCATATTTATTTTTGTTATTTATGATCATTGAAGAACATACGCGTGTAGCGAGATTGAGGACAGTTATTATTATTATTGGTGTTGTATATCTAGGAACGGATTTAGTCAGCTCTCTCAATTCCAATTTTGATACAATGTAAAATTACTTTATTTTAAGGGTATATTTGAAATTTTGCCCCTAAAAAACTAAACAGGGTATACAAATGAGTATAGGGTTGTCCGCAACCAAGTCGAACTATTATCGAGCTCCCTCTAGAGACCTAAATTCAAGCACAAAATAATTATTGACTCGAGCTCGAGTTTTAGATATCTCGGAGCGAATACCTATCGAGCTTTTAGAGCTTTAATGGGCAAGGGTGCAGTGCCAATTTGTGGCAGATTGGCAAGTTTTAGCCAATTTTAGATCCAATAACAAAGTGCCATCTTTCCAACTTTTGTTTTCCCAAAATTTGCGAATTCTTGCCAAATTTTGTGGTGTAGTGCCAAACAAAAAACTAACCAAATAAACCCTAAACTAAGAAATTGAAACACAGGCTTCATTAAAATTCGAAAACGTACATAAATTGAAATTACAAGTCCAAAAATTGAAATGGCAAGTTTTAGCGCCAACGCGAATCGGTAGAGTCCACGTCACTGTCACCGTCATTGCGGTGGATGTATTCATAGTGTTCACTGTCATTAGGGTTTGACCTAGCCGGGTCAGTCGCGTATTCCTCTCCGGGTCTACTTCGCCGTCACTACTTTGCCAAAATTCCGTGTGTTGAAGCGTCATTGCTAATGCGGCTTCTACAACAGTAAGCTTCTGAAGGGTTTAGTCAAACCAGGCGACCTTCTGTTACAGATACTTAACGTACTGGAGGTCGAGCTCGTTATGGTACGTTCGTCGTTCCTTAATTTCGGCAAGGTGTGTAACACCCCAACAAGGCGGAATCATGGGGTATCACTTAGAAAAGCACAGCACGACATGGAAATTATGTAGAGTCAAACTATATGCATTCATAGGATTGAAACTGTTAGGTCCAGTTCACCTGGAACTGGCCAGTCACCAGTTTTCACTGACCAGTTCACCAGTTGCATCTGGTGACCAGTAAACTGGTGACCAAGAAGATTTGTCGAGAAATATATTGAAGTCCAGTTGCACCGTACAGTTAACGCAACTGAAGACTTCCTCCAGTTGAGAACTGACCAAGTTGAAGAAACATTCCAGGTTATGATGAAACTGACGATGATGATCTGGTCGCCATGATTGCTAAAACCTTTAATAGGTTTAAGCATAAATCTAAAAGATTTAATGGCCCCAACAATGCTTCCAGCTCCAGCTCTCTGGATAAGACCAATCTTACATGCTATAAGTGAGGCAAGAAAGGTCATTTTATGAAGGAATGCAGATCTAGTCAGTTGAATAACCAAACTGGCCCCTCTGTCCCTAATTACAATCGGCCTGATGATAGCTATAAAGCTAAATACAAGCAGCTTAAGGCCCAGATTGCCCTTCTGTCCATGGATAAGAAAAAAGACCAGTGCTTAATTGCACAAACTGAAGGAAAATGGGAGTACTCTGATGACTCATCTGAGGATGAAGAAGAGGAAAGGGACATGTGCTTCATGGCCTTGGAAGATCAACAACAACAGCAGCATGTGGTGAAAGATGATGTCGTCTCTGGAAGATGGGTGGACATCATACTGAAAAAGGTATGTGATTATGATCACCAGGTTGACCCTGAATTGAAACTGGACCTGGCTGAATCATTAAGTGGTGATTTGGCATTTGTAGAAACTATTAGAGCTGATAGTGAAAGATATTTAGACACTATCTTAATTGAATTAAACAATGTCAAACCACAACTGAATGATTTGCAAAGTGTCCAGTTGGCTCTCAAGGAGTCAGTTTTAAAAATTGAGGCATTAGAACTTGATAATCAAAAACTTTCTGATGATTTTGAAAAAGCTCAAATGATTATCAAGTCCTGGGTAAAAGCATCTGGCAAAAACTATGATGCATTTTCAAGAACCATCGATGCCCAGAAAAATGCATGGAAATCTGAAGATCTGAAGATGGCAGCTCTTATACAGATCTTCATGCATTGCCTCCAGCTCTCCAGGTTGAAACACCTTATGATCAACCTGAAGCTGTTGAAACTGAAACCATTGAGACCTCCCCCATTGAGGTTAAAACTGGAGCCAAACAGGCTAAAGCTCCAGTCAAAAAGGCCACTGTTAACAAGCCTTTACCTCATAAGTCTAAGGAGCCCAAGACCCGAAAGACTAAATCCCCAGTTGAACCAATGTCCAAGGTTCAACTGCCTGAACAAAACAATGTTTTGGTTAATTTGGAAGGCAACTCCAACTTTTGTCTCGGCAGGTTCAGAGTTGCACTGCCCGAATTAACAATCTGGAAGGAGGTTCACCACCTCCAGTTTTAAAACAAAACATTAAATCACTCCCTTCTGTACCTAAACAAAAGAATGTTCCATCTGGAACAAAATCTGGTAAACTTAAGGTGAGTAAATATCAAATACCAATCGTTTTTACTTCTGCACCTGGAGCTGGTGATAATGCTCCAGATGTAGCCTCCAGTTCAACACAACAACAATCAACTGTGGCTTCTGTAGAGAAGTCCAGTGGACCCATCAAGAAAAGATGGGTTCACAAAAATAACTAATGATTTTTGTGTGTGTGTAGGGCGATCGAAAGAAGAATATCTGGTATCTGGACAGCGCTGCTGGCCGGACTATGACCGGATGTAAGCCCCTACTGGAAGAGTTCACTGTCCAAGATGGACCGACAGTGACGTTTGGTAACGATCAATCTGGAAAGACTGAAGGATATGGTGTGCTCAATAATGGACAAGTCGAATTCAAAAGAGTTGCATTTGTGAATGGTTTGAAATATAACTTGATCAGTGTAAGCCAACTTTGCGATGATGGCTTCAGGGTATTGTTCGATATTGCACAAGGCACCATATTTAACAAGGATTGGAAAGTGGTGATGATTGCACCAAGAAAAGGGAATGTGTACATCATGGATATGGAACCAGCTCCAAAAGAGCAATGTTTCTATACCAAAGCTGATGAGGACACCAACTGGCTATGGCATAAAAGGTTATCCCACCTTAATTTCAAGAACATTAACAAGTTGTCTCGCAAACAACTGGTTGATGGGATACCCCAGATTTCCTTCAATAAGGAAAAGCCATGTCCAGGGTGTGAGATGGGCAAGCAGAAGAGAGCCAGTTTCAAAACTAGGCAAAATTTTAGCATCACTGAACCTCTTCACATGCTTCATATGGATCTCTTTGGTCCAGTGAATGTTCAAACTAGAGCTGGAAAGAAATACACTCTAGTTGTGGTTGATGAATTCTCCAGATATTGCTGGGTGGTATTCATCAGATCCAAAAGTGATGCACCTGCTGAAATCATCTCCCTTATCAAAAGAATTGAGCTCAAGTATACTCGAAAAGTTTGTCAGTTGCGAAGTGATAATGGTACTGAATTCCAAAATAAGGTACTTGAAACATTTTGCACTGACACTGGCATCTCTCAAAACTTCTCATCAGTTCACTCTCCAGAGCAAAATGGAGTTGTGGAAAGAAAGAATCGTACACTGATAGAAGCGGCCAGAAGCATGCTATCTGAATCTGGTCTTCCCACCAGTTTTTGGGCTGAGGCAGTTGCAACTGCTTGTCACACCCAAAACCGGTCAGTCTACATCAAGAGACACAAGAAGACTGCCTACGAAGTACTCAGGAATCGTAAACCAAATATTGGATACTTTCATGTATTTGGTTGTCCAGTTTATATACTGAACGATTCCAGTCAGCTTGGAAAGTTTGATGCAAAAGCTGATGAAGGGGTATTTTTAGGCTATTCAGATATTCGAAAGGCCTTTAGAGTTTATAATTATAGACTCCAAAAGGTGCATGAGACAATTCATGTCACATTCGATGAATCAACTGAAGCAATCAACAAGAGACCAAGCCTTGATATTTCTCCAGTCATTCCAATCAACTTTGGTGAAACTGACCAAGTTCATCGGTCAGTTGTTTCACCAGAAGATGCTTCCAGTTACAACAAACTGGAACCAGTCAAGAAGAAGAAAAGCACCAGTGACACATCATTTTATCCCTCCATCAATTTTAACTTACCACAAGAATTGGTGATTGGATCAGATGTACGTGCCACTCCAATATCAGCACCAGTTCAAGCCCCTACTTCTCCAGTTGCTCATGAACTACCTTCAACTGAGGAATTTCATGATGCCAATCGAGACCTCATTGACTCTGATGAGGATGTAGAAGCTGTTTGGACTGATCCTTCTCCAGATGCTGCTGCAACTGAAGAAGATCGCCAGGTACCTTGCACTGATATTGTAGTTCACCAGCCTAGTCAATACACTAGATGGACTAAAGCCCACCCAATTGAACAAATTGTGGGTAATCCAACTAGTGGGGTTCAGACTAGAAGAGCCACCAGTGAGCAATGCTTAAACGTCACCTTCTTATCTTTAATTGAACCAAAGAAGATCGACGAGGCTATGGCAGACCCAAGCTGGGTGGAAGCTATGCAAGAAGAGCTCCTCCAGTTTGAAAGGAACAATGTTTGGGAGCTTGTTCCTTGTCCACCAGGGTTAAAGAAAGAACCTATTGGTACCAGATGGGTCTACCGAAACAAAATGGATGAAGATGGCCATGTTGTAAGAAACAAGGCCAGATTAGTTGCCCAGGGTTATTGTCAAGCAGAGGGCGTTGACTTTGATGAGACTTTTGCTCCAGTTGCAAGACTTGAAGCCATTAGAATATTCTTGGCTTATGCAGCCCATCTGCAGTTCAAGGTCTTCCAGATGGATGTCAAAAGTGCGTTCCTTAATGGAACATTGGAAGAAGAAGTTTATGTGAAGCAGACTCCAGGTTTCATCGATGAGAAGCATCCTCATTGGGTTTATAGACTGAACAAAGCATTGTATGGTCTAAGACAAGCCCCAAGAGCCTGGTATGATACTTTAACTAAACATCTTCTTAAAAATGGATTTCAAAGAGGTGCAATAGATAATACCTTGTTTATCTTGAAAGAAAGAGGTAATATCTTATTGGTACAAATTTATGTTGATGACATTATTTTTGGTTCAACTGATGATGCAATGTGTAAAAAGTTTTCTAAAATCATGTCATCTGAATATGAGATGAGTTTAATGGGTGAATTAACATTTTTCTTAGGTCTCCAATGGTTTCAAAGAGGTGCAATAGATAATACCTTGTTTATCTTGAAAGAAAGAGGTAATATCTTATTGGTACAAATTTATGTTGATGACATTATTTTTGGTTCAACTGATGATGCAATGTGTAAAAAGTTTTCTAAAATCATGTCATCTGAATATGAGATGAGTTTAATGGGTGAATTAACATTTTTCTTAGGTCTTCAGATTAAGCAAACTGAAAATGGAATTTTCATAAACCAAGGAAAATATGTCAGAGATTTGTTACGAAAATACAAATATGATTCAATCCCATCGAAAAACACACCTATTGCAGCACCATTGAATTTGGACTCTGACCCAACTGGCAAACCAGTTAATGTAACTGACTATAGAGGTATGGTTGGTTCACTAATGTACTTAACTGCCAGTCGACCAGATATAATGTTTGCAACATGTTTATGTGCCAGGTTTCAGGCTAACCCAAAAGAATCACATTTGCACGCTGTAAAGCGTATCTTTAGATACCTGAAAGGGTGTCCTAATCTTGGTCTTTGGTACCCCAAAGGCTCAGGATTAGATCTAATGGGTTATTCAGATTCTGATCATGCAGGTTGTAAGATTGATAGAAAATCCACAACTGGTGGTTGTCATTTCCTTGGAGGAAAACTGGTGAGTTGGACCAGCAAGAAGCAGACTTCAGTCTCTATGTCCACTGCAGAGGCAGAGTACATTTCTGCGGCCAGTTGTTGTGCCCAGATTCTCTGGATCAAAAACCAGTTACTAGATTATGGTCAGAAGTACACCAAGACCCCAATCTTTTGTGACAACACCAGTGCAATTGCTATCTCTCACAATCCAGTGATGCACTCAAAAACAAAGCATATTGACATCAGGTATCATTTTATTCGTGATCATGTTATGAAAGGTGATATTGAAATTCATTTCATCCCCACTGACAAACAGTTAGCTGATGTTTTTACTAAACCTCTCGATGAGAAAACTTTTAAACATCTCATCAGCGAACTGGGAATGCTAAACCCTTAACTGGAGCTTTCTTTGTTATTGAACGCGTCAGTGACACTGATGAAGTTCTCCAGTTGAGGAGGTCCAGATTATCTTTGCTCGCCAGGCTATCGAACGCCTTTGTGATACTATCTTGGCACTAATTGATATCTGGATCATCATTTTAGGGGGAAAGACTCAAAATAATTTTCTGACTAAAATTCGTTTTTGTTTGAAAATGCAACTGGAGAACTCTTCAGTTGGAACTGGAACTGGATTGATCCTCCAGTTACCAGGTTCGGTCTTTGTCAAATTTTCATAACGTTACAAATACTTGGTCAATTTGTGTGACACGTGATGATACTCGAGTGTTTTAAACCACTTGATATCGTGATCTGACGTGTATGAAACCATTTTTAGTACTTGACAACTGTTTGTGTTGGGAAAACAAAAAGTGTGTGGGGTTATGGGTAAAGTGAGCCGTCGTAGCATTAAATGCTGACATGGTAACATTTAATGCTTACATGGAAAATTATATTTTATTTTCAAAATATCTTCAAAAATATTTGGTTTAATAAAATATGATTTGTGGGTTTACATTGGGATCTTGAATCCCCTTATAAATACCCTTATTTACTTCATAACACATTTACTTTCTTTTTCATTCTCTTCATTTACTCTCTTCATTTACTTCCAATCATAAATATCAAATTCATTCTTCTCTTTGCTTCCAAATTCAAAACCCTAAAAATCCTCAATTTCAATTTCATTCTATGGCACCTAAATCATCCCGCTCAAGAGATGTAAATCTCTTGACTGCTCCTTACAATCCCTCACCAGATGTCGCCCAGGCACCTGGTGCTCCTTATAGTGCGGCCCTCAAATTAAATCCAAACAATCCTTTGGCTAGCCTACAAGGCTCTCAAGGGTCTAGAACCCTTATTGGTAGAATCAGAAAATTTTTAAAGGATTCTCCAATAGGACCCTTATTCACCAGGAACCCACGCAAGATGTACCATGATTACTTGTGTGAGTTCTGGTTCACTGCCACACTTTCCTCCGATTGTTCCTCCATCAGTTTCACTTTAAAGGATGGAACAATCAGGTGTACTCTGGATGTAGAAGTGTTGAGGGATGCTCTTCGCCTCAATTACTGGAGAGAGGGTGAGTCTCCAGTTGTTTTAGCCCCAAATATCAATTTTCGTCAAGTACTCCTTGAGATGGGTCATAAGGAGTGCTTGGACAGTGATGGTATGTTAAAGACCAAGGGGGCGATGACCATGAAGGGCCTTACACCTTCATGGAGGTATTTCTTTGTACATCTGGTTGAAAGTCTGGGTGGTAGTTCAGGTGGTCTTGACCAGATCAACTCTTCACAAGCTGAAATGGCTTATTGTTTGTGGAAGGGGTTGAGGGTGGATTTTGCTGACATATTGTTTAGGAGTCTTGTGCAGAAGCTGAAAGGCTCCAGGGGTGTTTGTATCCCCTTTTCCAGATTTCTATCCTTGTGTTTTAAGCAGATTCTGGGTGAAGAAGAGTATAGGAATACAGACTCTTCGTTCACAAGGCCAGATGTTTTGAGGAATTTAGACTCACTAGTGTCTGAAGCTGGTGAGGTTGAACTTCCTGCGCAGATGCTGCTGGCATTTGCTAAAACTGGTGCACCTTTGGAAAGTGAACCAGAAAGACAATTGGGCGGGCCTCAAAATAATGAGGGACCCTCCAGTTCGTCTCCAGTTGTGGTTGGTGATAGAACAACCATAACTCAAGCCGTTCCTATCACGTCTATCCCTGGTGACGATACTTCGGTATTTGATCCACCAACAGATGTACCCATCCAGGAAACTGGGGAAGGTCATCTGGAGCCTGACCAGGTAACTGGTCAGCCCTCTGTCACATTCATGGATCTGGACATGGGTGTTAACGACGAGGAAATCCTTATTGAATCTTCGGATTCAGAAGGTACAGAAACAGACTTGGAGATTCTTGGTGCTTCTGTACAAGCACAAGACCCTTCATCTCCAGTCTGCCCTCCAGAAGCATCAATTTCACTTTCCCCATCTGAGCAAAATATGCCTACAAATATTTCCTTACCAATATATACCGCTCCTTTACCAACTGGGCAATTCTCCTTTGCTCGAGAAATGCCCCCACCACCGTCGCCGTTGTTCACACCTGAGCTTTCTCAGCATGAACAACACATTGAACTTCCTATCCTTTCTTCTTCTACCACTCCTCCAACATATTCAACTGCTGGCCTGACAACTGGGGAGACTTCCATTAGTTTGCCTCCTCCAGTTGCTCCAGTAGTAACTGCTCGTGGTCCAGTGACACCTTCTTCCTTGTCACTGGACACTCAAGTTGTCTCTATACAATCCGATCTCCAAAACCTTCTAACCAGGGTGGAGGAGATTCAGAAGACACTTGAGAAGAACACCAAGTCCTTCTCCAGATACCACAAAGACTCATTGACAAATATCAAGGTGGTTGATCTGGGGATAAACAAGTTCTCATTAAATGAGGACTTGGTGTTTAATAAATTGAATGAGTTGGTCACTGGCAGCAATAATTTGGCAGGTACATTGAAGGAAGCCTTTGACCTAACTCATGCTAAGGTCACCAGTTCTATCTCAAGTCTACTTACCAATACTGTCAGAACTTCTGAAGTAGACTTGAAGGAAATTGAAAGGCAGGTCAAGGAACTTATTGAGAGACCTGGCCTAGATTTAACTGGCCTTGGTGAGCAGATGGTAGCTTCAGTTGGTCAGAAAATGGAAGATATGTTGGGTGCTAGGGAAGATCGTTTGGTTGAAAGGGTGATGTCTGAGATCACCAAGCTGGCCACTCCTCAGGTTGATCTGGCCCCACTTACCAGTGAGATCAACCAGTTGAGGGGCAGCATTGAAGGTTTGAGCACCCAAGTATCTCTTCACACTGAATCATTGAACAAACTGGCCAATGAAGTGGAGAACTTGAAGAAGAGGGATGATGATTTGAAGGAAAAGGTGGATGCTGGTGTTGATGAATTGAAAACTGGTCAAGACAAAGTTGTTGCAAATGTCTTGGCCCAGTCTAAAGAAACCAGCCACCTTTGGAGGTCCTTCCGTATGATGTGTGGGATATTTAAAGAGTGCAAGGACATGCAGTCGTGGCAGCCTCTTGACCGGTTGCCATCACATCCTTCTGAATGGGAAGCAATAAGGGCAGGTCTAGATGCTGCCAAGGGGGAAAGAAGTACTGTCCTTGCACCACCAGTTCTACCAAGAAGGGAATTAAGCTTAGCTGCCAGTACTGATGCTGGTGAGCAAACTGGTGATGCTAGTGTAAGGGGGAATGTGTTGGACAAGGGAAAGGGCAAGGTAACTGAAGAAGCCCAGCCGGCCACTGAAATGGAAATGCTTGAGACTGGTAATGTTGATGTACTGCCTCCAGTTTCAGACAGTGATAGTAGAAGACTGGCCAGACTTGGTGATAGTGTTAAAGAACGAAAGAAAATGAAACAAAGGAACCAAGCTGAAGCCAGGGCACATCTCACACAACTGGACTTGCTAGATATGAGTGATGCCAATCTTCTAGGTATCACTAAGGAGGAGTATCTCAGTATTAAGAACAATCCTAGGATAGTTGACCAGTTAAATGAAATGCTAGATGTTGAACTGGAAAGACACTATCATGAGGATGAGGCTGAATTTGATGCCAGGAGCTTAAACATTTCTTTGGAGAGGGCTAAGGAGCTAAGGGCCAGTGGGATTCTGAAAAGAATTGCCAATGTAAAGAAGGTTGTGAAGGAAGTGATGAATCCACCAGTTGTACAAAGAAGGATTCCACAACCTAGAAGACCACTGACCAAAGCTGCCAGGGATGCTGATCTTAGCACATTCATTGAACCAACTGGCGAGGTAACAAATGAAGACATTAAGTCCGCCGTACTGGCTGCTGGTGCTGGGAGTATTAAAATCACTAATGAATCTGAAGCAAGAAACTACTACTCCCAGATCATGTCAACCAGGAGACATGGTGGTACTATAACAAATGTCAACATCACAATTAAGCCAGGCACCAAGGTCTTTAGAGTTGAAGTAAAGTATGCTGGTGGGCCACTAGTGAGAACTGATGATCCTGGTGTGTTGCAGTTTGGGTTCAGTGAATGGGTCGAGATGGTGAAGGTGCTGGATGCGAAGGCACAAAAGAATAGGTTTGAGAAGGCATGGGTGAACTTCCTAAAGGGCAAGATTCAACATAAAGAGAATCTGGAGCAAAGGCTGAATATTGACCCTGAAGACACTCAACCTATTTCTCTTGTGACCAAAAGAAGAAGAACTGGCGAAGGGCCATCTGTTTAAGTTCTTTCTTCATTTTTATCTTCTTGTAATTTGTTGTACATTCTGTTGTAACTTGTGTAAATTTTGCTCCTTGTATAAAAGAAGTTACCAGTTTGTAACCACAAGGTAGATAAAAGATTAAAATCTAACAAACACAAAAAGAAAAACCTAAGGCATTTGTTGATCTATAAAAATGCCCTAGATACCTTAGATAGATTTAAATCAAACAAGTCTCTATAGTTTACACTTGTATAGATACAAAAACTAGAAAAGACTTGGACTATATTTCTAGACAAATAGGGGGAATTTGTTAGGTCCAGTTCACCTGGAACTGGCCAGTCACCAGTTTTCACTGACCAGTTCACCAGTTGCATCTGGTGACCAGTAAACTGGTGACCAAGAAGATTTGTCGAGAAATATATTGAAGTCCAGTTGCACCGTACAGTTAACGCAACTGAAGACTTCCTCCAGTTGAGAACTGACCAAGTTGAAGAAACATTCCAGTTGAAGTCGAAGACAACAAATGGAAGAAAGAGAATGACAATGGCAGCGAAGCCCAGTTGACATTCTAGTCAGTTACAAACTGGAGACCTTCAGTGGAAAGCCCTTACAAAGCTTTACACTGATTACGAGGAATTGACTTGTATACTTTATGTACCTTTACCCGGATAATAAGCCTTATCTTATTATTTAAGTATTAAAAGGTACATAAAGGTGGTTGTGTAAAGTCACTGTAACATGCGACTTTACAACACTTTTTAAGGAATTAAATGCTATTCCTTAAATGCTTCCAACCACTTTTGTACGGCTAAAGTTAACATCCATATGTTAACTTTGCCTATAAATACAAGTCATTGCACAACCAAGAAAAGCAAGTTATTCAAGTATTCGTCTAAGTTATTTCTCTCTCAAACGAATAACTTCTTACTTTGCAAACCTGCAATATTCTTGGTGAACTTGTGCAATATTCTCTCAATCGCTAAAAGGAACATTTCACTACTTTAAGTGTTTCGATTGTAGAAGAGAAATTCCGAGTATAGATCAATTGTATTTCATAGGTTGTTAGGATATTTACATTCGTGTATTATCTTGGTTCCGCATCAACCTTGTAATTTGTTTAATATCAATAAATAAATTACACTTGAAAACTACATATTGTCTCATCAAGATTGTTTACAAGTTATTATATGATAAACAATGCGCCATTAAACCGTTACGACTTATATGATAAACAATGCGCCATTAAACCGTTACGACTTATATGATAAACAATGCGCCATTAAACCGTTACGACTTATATGATAAACAATGCGCCATTAAACCGTTACGACTTATATGATAAACAATGCGCCATTAAACCGTTACGACTTATATGATAAACAATGCGCCATTAAACCGTTACGACTTATATGATAAACAATGCGCCATTAAACCGTTACGACTTATATGATAAACAATGCGCCATTAAACCGTTACGACTTATATGATAAACAATGCGCCATTAAACCGTTACGACTTATATGATAAACAATGCGCCATTAAACCGTTACGACTTATATGATAAACAATGCGCCATTAAACCGTTACGACTTATATGATAAACAATGCGCCATTAAACCGTTACGACTTATATGATAAACAATGCGCCATTAAACCGTTACGACTTATATGATAAACAATGCGCCATTAAACCGTTACGACTTATATGATAAACAATGCGCCATTAAACCGTTACGACTTATATGATAAACAATGCGCCATTAAACCGTTACGACTTATATGATAAACAATGCGCCATTAAACCGTTACGACTTATATGATAAACAATGCGCCATTAAACCGTTACGACTTATATGATAAACAATGCGCCATTAAACCGTTACGACTTATATGATAAACAATGCGCCATTAAACCGTTACGACTTATATGATAAACAATGCGCCATTAAACCGTTACGACTTATATGATAAACAATGCGCCATTAAACCGTTACGACTTATATGATAAACAATGCGCCATTAAACCGTTACGACTTATATGATAAACAATGCGCCATTAAACCGTTACGACTTATATGATAAACAATGCGCCATTAAACCGTTACGACTTATATGATAAACAATGCGCCATTAAACCGTTACGACTTATATGATAAACAATGCGCCATTAAACCGTTACGACTTATATGATAAACAATGCGCCATTAAACCGTTACGACTTATATGATAAACAATGCGCCATTAAACCGTTACGACTTATATGATAAACAATGCGCCATTAAACCGTTACGACTTATATGATAAACAATGCGCCATTAAACCGTTACGACTTATATGATAAACAATGCGCCATTAAACCGTTACGACTTATATGATAAACAATGCGCCATTAAACCGTTACGACTTATATGATAAACAATGCGCCATTAAACCGTTACGACTTATATGATAAACAATGCGCCATTAAACCGTTACGACTTATATGATAAACAATGCGCCATTAAACCGTTACGACTTATATGATAAACAATGCGCCATTAAACCGTTACGACTTATATGATAAACAATGCGCCATTAAACCGTTACGACTTATATGATAAACAATGCGCCATTAAACCGTTACGACTTATATGATAAACAATGCGCCATTAAACCGTTACGACTTATATGATAAACAATGCGCCATTATACCACAAGTAATCACATCAACAATCAACCAATAGGCAATTAACATCTTGTTCCATATCATAACAAAGTGAATCAACCGACAACCCTTTAACAACAAGTATTCATACACGAAAGCATAATTAACCGAGCAACAAGTCAACGTGTTAACCAAACAAATAAACAAGTATGTACACTTTTCAGCCCGAACCTCAATTGAGTAGGGAGGGTTTACAAAACTCACCTGAAATGCCTGCCAGACAGTGGGAGGTTTGTAACAGTCTGAAATGTACCCGAATATCCCAAACGTATTAGCCTTCGGTAAAGGAAACTGTATAGAATAACCCATTTTAATAGAATTATCAGTTTAGTAAGAAACTGATGGTCGAAGGACTAAAACTGTAAACAGTTTAACGGCTCAGGACTGAAACTGTCAGAAAATCTAACGGTTTAGGACTGAAACTGTCAGAAAATCTAACGGTTTAGGACTAAAACTGTAAACAGTTTAACGGCTCAGGACTGAAACTGTCAGAAAATCTAACGGTTTAGGACTGAAACTGTCAGAAAATCTAACGGTTTAGGACTGAAACTGTCAGAAAATCTAACGGTTTAGGACTGAAACTGTCAGAAAATCTAACGGTTTAGGACTGAAACTGTCAGAAAATCTAACGGTTTAGGACTGAAACTGTCAGAAAATCTAACGGCTCAGGACTAAAACTGTAAACAGTTTAACGGCTCAGGACTGAAACTGTCAGAAAATCTAACGGTTTAGGACTGAAACTGTCAGAAAATCTAACGGTTTAGGACTAAAACTGTAAACAGTTTAACGGCTCAGGACTGAAACTGTCAGAAAATCTAACGGTTTAGGACTGAAACTGTCAGAAAATCTAACGGTTTAGGACTGAAACTGTCAGAAAATCTAACGGTTTAGGACTGAAACTGTCAGAAAATCTAACGGTTTAGGACTGAAACTGTCAGAAAATCTAACGGTTTAGGACTGAAACTGTCAGAAAATCTAACGGTTTAGGACTGAAACTGTCAGAAAATCTAACGGTTTAGGACTGAAACTGTCAGAAAATCTAACGGTTTAGGACTGAAACTGTCAGAAAATCTAACGGTTTAGGACTGAAACTGTCAGAAAATCTAACGGTTTAGGACTGAAACTGTCAGAAAATCTAACGGTTTAGGACTGAAACTGTCAGAAAATCTAACGGTTTAGGACTGAAACTGTCAGAAAATCTAACGGTTTAGGACTGAAACTGTCAGAAAATCTAACGGTCTTAACGGTCAGATTACAACTTTGTATTTCTTGTTTTGTATTCGTTATGAGAAGCTTATAAGTGACTAAATAACACATTTAGTGATTATTCCAGATGGTTTATGATGGTAGCAAGTGGTGACTCGTAGAGATTCCACGACTTTTATATATATAACGTTTTAAGATTTCGTTTATAAACAACCGAGCATGAGTATATTAAGAAAACCTTACATGCACTCAAGTAACTCCCTTGATGTTACTAACGTCCAGTGGTGATGATGAATGGTGGTTCACGGCTTTCTTGGGTGTTTAGGAGGCAATGGTGATGACTAAAAGAAATATGAACAGTAGCAGTCCATCTGAGAAGATGATGAATAGTAGCATTGCGGTGGTTTGAAGGTGATGGTTTCTTGGTGATAACCGTGGCATAACAACAGGAGTAGCAGTGGTTTGGTTCGGTGGCAGTGAGTAGCAGCAAGCAGCAATAATCGAGCAGTTGCAATGGTTGCTGAGCAGCGGCAGCAGCTTGTAGTGCAGCAGCAGTTGCAGGCAGCTTTCGGTGGTTGTGAGCAGCAGCAACTATTTAATGGTGTAATATTAAACGAACAACAATTCACATGGTGGCAGTGGTGGACGAACAGTAACGAGTTGTAGAGCAGTGGCAGTTCGTTGGTGATAGTAACCAGAAGTGGCAGTAGCTCCAAAGGTGATGGTGCTTGTTTCCGAACAGCACTAACAGAATGGTGGTGGTCGTGGTCAGCAACCAAAACAAGCAGCGGCAGTCGCATGGCAGCAGTAGTGAGCAGCAGCAACTATTTAATGGTGTAATATTAAACGAACAACAATTCACATGGTGGCAGTGGTGGACGAACAGTAACGAGTTGTAGAGCAGTGGCAGTTCGTTGGTGATAGTAACCAGAAGTGGCAGTAGCTCCAAAGGTGATGGTGCTTGTTTCCGAACAGCACTAACAGAATGGTGGTGGTCGTGGTCAGCAACCAAAACAAGCAGCGGCAGTCAGCTTCGTAGTGCAGCAGCAGTTGCAGGCAGCTTTCGGTGGTTGTGAGCAGCAGCAACTATTTAATGGTGTAATATTAAACGAACAACAATTCACATGGTGGCAGTGGTGGACGAACAGTAACGAGTTGTAGAGCAGTGGCAGTTCGTTGGTGATAGTAACCAGAAGTGGCAGTAGCTCCAAAGGTGATGGTGCTTGTTTCCGAACAGCACTAACAGAATGGTGGTGGTCGTGGTCAGCAACCAAAACAAGCAGCGGCAGTCGCATGGCAGCAGCAGTTGCAGGCAGCTTTCGGTGGTTGTGAGCAGCAGCAACTATTTAATGGTGTAATATTAAACGAACAACAATTCACATGGTGGCAGTGGTGGACGAACAGTAACGAGTTGTAGAGCAGTGGCAGTTCGTTGGTGATAGTAACCAGCAGCGGCAGTCGCATGGCAGCAGTAGTAGCAGCATGTCGAAGATGATGATTAATAGTGGCAGTTGTAGTAGTAGTGGGAACCATGGGGTATTGGAGGTCATGGGGGTGGTGGAGCTCGGTGGTCATAATATAGCAACCATCTATATCTCTACTTGTGTATTTATATTATATAGTTATCGAATCTTTCAAATTTAAATTAACCCTGAAATTTTGCGGATGTTACAAGGTGAGCAGACTTTTGAGCGTGTATGTCGTTAATCAGAGACTTGATGCCGGTTTTATGCTTGTCATCGTCAAACATGTGGTGCTGCATCGAGTTTTTAACCTGGAAGAGAGTCATGGCCTGTAGTTTGCCATGGTTGGTAGTAAAATGGATGCGTATGATAGATAGGGACCAAAAGTGGGTATATTGTATGTTGTATGTGGTTTGTTAGATGAATATGTATGTATTTTGATAGTTTATATAGAAGTTGAAATGGAAAAAGAAAAAAAAAACAATAGCACGCTTCAACGTTCAACAAGCTTTAAAAAACGGTCAAAACCCACGTGACCAAGCTCCCAATGTTCACTAGCATCGACCAAAAGAAGCCGATGGAAGGAACCGATGCTAGTTGCCGATTGGAGCCGATGGAGAGGGTGTAATGGAGCCGAAGAGCCGAGTCGTGCCGATGCTACTAGCCGATGGAAGTTGCCGACTTACCCTTACCCTAAGTACATTATGTATATTTGTATATAGAGCTCGAGCCATATTTACCATCAAGCTTGAGCTTGAGCCATATTGTAACTATAACAAGCCGAGATCGAGCCTCCTAGGTGTTTTAGAGTCAAGCTTGGTTGCAACTCTACATACAACTTCTAAATTTGCCCTCATGCAAGAAATTTCTGACTCCATCCTTATATATATATATTTGAAGGAAATATTTTTGTTCTTTTTCTCAAAACTTTCCTACACGGTGTTTTCAGTCATTTAAACAATTTTTTCATAACATATTTTTAAAATTATCTACGTATCAAGCATGGTGAAAAGATCATTTACAAACATTTTTTTTGTGAAAACCAGGAAACTCATCTCAGCCATCCATCTATCAAGATCTACGACCCAGATTAAAGGAAACTCCATACATATAATTTTAACACGGAGGGGTATATCCGTCTTTTCACCTCCTAAACAAAACCCCCAAAACACTTGATGTTTCTCATTCTTTCCCGATCTCCAAAAGTATCTAACCCTAATTCTCTCTCGCTCTCCAACCTCTCCGGCCTCCTTTCCTTCTCCGGCCGCCCTTTTTTCTCCGGTCGTCGTCTATTATCCGGCCTACTTCGCGATTAATCATGTTTAATCGATTCATGATATGAGTTTCTTCTGATCATTGTAGGTATGGAACAAACGGAATGTGTAGTCTACGCTTTTCTTATGTGAATCAGACGGCGTCGTTTTTCCTCTTTATACTATTGAAGAGCATGTTAATGATCGCTCTGTTCTTCCGTTCTGTTTTCACTGTAAATCCGTCGGTATATTCTCTTTGAATCTATATATATCTGTATCTATTTTGATTCTCCGATTTCTGATTTAATGTTATTTCTGCAAATCAGAAGTCTCTGTATCTATAATTATATCTATACATAACTGTGTGTGTATTTGTATAAGTAATTGTGGAATTTTATGTTCCGAATTTAGATTTTATACTGTCACGGTTAATTCGACGTCGTTTTGTTCAATTTGATTATGTGAGTGAATCAATTTTTGTTCAATATCTCATGAATTTGATGTTTTCGAGATTGTGATGTTACTATAGCTCCGATGTCGTTTTTGTCATTAATTGATATACGTGTGTGAATTAGTGTGTGTAACTGCGTGTTCTCAATTGAGTTTCTTTGACGTCATTTTCGTTTAATCTGAATCTGAATATGAGTGTGTGTACTTAACTGCCGACAACATCCCAAATTTCCCTATGAAGTGGGTCACTGTTTTTATAAACATATTTTATGATCATATTAAGTATGAGAACTAGTTGTGACGTTTCCATTATGGACAAAGAATTGTTGGGAAATCTATCAAACCTGTTTTGACTTGGCCTTAAAGTTTACGTGCTGGTTGTTTCTATGCAAAACAGTTTGACTATAGAATATGCGAGCCTATAGAATATATCCTGTAGTATGGTGATATTAAACGTATTTTCTAAAATGTTTGTTAATGTGGTTTTGTAGTTGTAACTGTTGATGGAATTTTATTGACAAAAGCTGGTACCTGGTGGTACAAGTGGTGGAATGGAAGCGAGATCACATAAATGTGATGATAAAAAGATAGACGGTTTGTGTATTATTTTTAGCTAATTACTAGTGTTATTAGTAGTCTGCAGTATCATTTAGTTGTGGCACTATCTTCAGGTCTTAAAAAGAAAAAAGATGGGCTTGAAGCAGAGTTGCAAGAGCTTGGATCTATAAGGGAGATGCAGTTAAAGGAGTCTGAAGCTTCTGGGAAGATCAGTGGGCTCGAGAAGAAGATTCAGTATGCAGAGATTGAAAAGGTTGTTGGAACATGATAATACCATGATTCATCTATGTTGCTGTAGACTCTGCTAACACTTTTGTATTTTTTTTGTTGCAGAAAAATATGGAGGAGAAACTTTCCAAATTGACGGTGGAATACAGCAATATAAAAAATGATAATGGTCATATTGAACCTCAACTTCTTAAGGTGCTGTTGCAGTAATAGAGCCTTGTGATTTTGTTGACGGTACAGTATAAATAGAGTTAACTTCAAACGGTTTATTGTAATTTGTAGATAAAAGATAACATATCTTCAAGACAACGCAAAATATTGTCACTAGAGAAAAGAATCAACGAAATTCTTGACAAGATCTACAAGAGATTCAGCGAGTCTGTTGGGGTGGAAAATATCCGTGAGTATGAAGAGAACCAGCTTGCAGCTGCCCAGGAGCTGGCCGAGGAAAGACTTAGCTTGCGTAATCAGCAATCGAAGTTGAAATACCAGTAAGTCTATCAGTTAACATGCTGTTAATATATTCTAACAGATTGAGAATTTAATGCATAATTGATTGCAAAGCATCAACAACTTTTGTTCAATATCTGATGAATTTGATGTTTTCGAGATTATGATGTTACTATAGATCCGACGTCGTTTTTGTCATTAATTGATATATGTATGTGAATTAGTGTGTGTAACTGCATGTTCTCAATTGAGATTTTCTGACGTCATTTTCGTTTAATCTGAATCTGAATATGAGTGCGTGTACTTAACTGCCGACAACATCCCAAATTTCCCTATGAAGTGGGTCACTGTTTTAATAAACATATTTTATGATCATATTAAGTATGAGAACTAGTTGTGACGTTTCCATTATGGACAAAGAATTGTTGGCAAATCGATCAAACCTATTTTGACTTAGCCTTAAAGTTTACGTGCTGGCTGCTTCTATGCAAAACAGTTTGACTCATCACCCAACCTGCACGACCCCACTAGTTTGTTGCTAAGGAGCTTGTCAGTTTCTTTTTCCTGATTTATTGTCATAGATATTGATTGTTATTGGCATGTGATGATAAAATTGTAGGTGAAGATTATAAAGTGTCTCGTGGAGAATATTGTGGTAGATATTTCCTTTAATCAGCTCGGAGGACTTTGTACACTTTGCTTTCTAGAGGAGGTTAGTGTGATGCTTTCACATATAGTCGTATGTTTCATTTTATAGGTTTTTTAATGAATAATATTGCTAGTGCAGGTTGACGCCTATGAGTTATTATTGTAAAGACCCTCACTTATTTGTATTTGTTGAGGCAAATGGGGCCACATGGAATGCTATATGGGACATCCTGATGAAAATTGGAGCTGTGATCTACCAAGTGAGTCGGGTGAACAAGTTGTAAAGCTGAGGAGGCTAAGGCATCGGTATGCAGCAAAGATTCTGTCTCACGAGATGAACAAGCATTCTAAAATGAATTTGGAACAAGCAACGGAGTTCATCAGTAGTTATGACCAAGAAGAAATTAGAAGGCTTGTTATTGAAGCTCAAAAAAATAGGACCAGCGTAAATTCTAGTCAGATTATTCTTTGATTCTGTTTAAAATCATTTTGTAGTTCAGGTTTAATGCTTTTGCATTCTAGATTTGAAAATTTTTACTTGAAAAGGTCTTCTGATGGGTTTGAGCCCGATGCATAGTTGAGTTGTATAGCACAATGTGGATTTGATTGTTATAAATTGCTTTTCTACTGATTTTCTAGTAATGAATACTTTCTTTTAGTTTTTCTTTAATATGTCAACTTCTGCTTCATTAGCAATACTACTGGAAACCGCAGCACAATGTGTTTTGGATTTGAAACATCTTGTGTATGGCCATTTTATGAATTCTCGAAACCAAAACACAATGTGTTTTGGATTTGAAACATCTTGTGTATGGCCATTTATGAATTCTCGATTTGGACTTGAAACATCTTGTGTATGGCCATTTATGAATTCTCGAAACCAAAACACAATGTGTTTTGGACTTGAAACATCTTGTGTATGGCCATTGCAGGAACTACATGAACCGAAACACAATGTGTTTTGTATTAGAAACACCTTGTGTATGGCCATTTTATGAATTCTCGAAACCAAAACACAATGTGTTTTGGATTAGAAACATCTTGTGTATGGCCATTTATGAATTCTCGAAACCAAAACACAATGTGTTTTGGATTTGAAACATCTTGTGTATGGCCATTTTATGAATTCTCGAAACCAAAACACAATGTGTTTTGGATTTGAAACATCTTGTGTATGGCCATTTTATGAATTCTCGAAACCAAAACACAATGTGTTTTGGATTTGAAACATCTTGTGTATGGCCATTTTATGAATTCTCGAAACCAAAACACAATGTGTTTTGGATTTGAAACATCTTGTGTATGGCCATTTTATGAATTCTCGAAACCAAAACACAATGTGTTTTGGATTTGAAACATCTTGTGTATGGCCATTTTATGAATTCTCGAAACCAAAACACAATGTGTTTTGGATTTGAAACATCTTGTGTATGGCCATTTATGAATTCTCGAAACCAAAACACAATGTGTTTTGGATTTGAAACATCTTGTGTATGGCCATTTTATGAATTCTCGAAACCAAAACACAATGTGTTTTGGATTTGAAACATCTTGTGTATGGCCATTTATGAATTCTCGAAACCAAAACACAATGTGTTTTGGATTGAAACATCTTGTGTATGGCCATTTTATGAATTCTCGAAACCAAAACACAATGTGTTTTGGATTTGAAACATCTTGTGTATGGCCATTTTATGAATTCTCGAAACCAAAACACAATGTGTTTTGGATTTGAAACATCTTGTGTATGGCCATTTTATGAATTCTCGAAACCAAAACACAATGTGTTTTGGATTAGAAACACCTTGTGTATGGCCATTTTATGAATTCTCGAAACCAAAACACATGTGTTTTGGATTTGAAACATCTTGTGTATGGCCATTTTATGAATTCTCGAAACCAAAACACAATGTGTTTTGGATTTGAAACATCTTGTGTATGGCCATTTTATGAATTCTCGAAACCAAAACACAATGTGTTTTGGATTTGAAACATCTTGTGTATGGCCATTTTATGAATTCTCGAAACCAAAACACAATGTGTTTTGGATTTGAAACATCTTGTGTATGGCCATTTTATGAATTCTCGAAACCAAAACACAATGTGTTTTGGATTTGAAACATCTTGTGTATGGCCATTTATGAATTCTCGAAACCAAAACACAATGTGTTTTGGATTGAAACATCTTGTGTATGGCCATTTTATGAATTCTCGAAACCAAAACACAATGTGTTTTGGATTTGAAACATCTTGTGTATGGCCATTTTATGAATTCTCGAAACCAAAACACAATGTGTTTTGGATTTGAAACACCTTGTGTATGGCCATTTTATGAATTCTCGAAACCAAAACACAATGTGTTTTGGATTAGAAACACCTTGTGTATGGCCATTTTATGAATTCTCGAAACCAAAACACAATGTGTTTTGGATTTGAAACATCTTGTGTATGGCCATTTTATGAATTCTCGAAACCAAAACACAATGTGTTTTGGATTTGAAACATCTTGTGTATGGCCATTTATGAATTCTCGAAACCAAAACACAATGTGTTTTGGATTGAAACATCTTGTGTATGGCCATTTTATGAATTCTCGAAACCAAAACACAATGTGTTTTGGATTTGAAACATCTTGTGTATGGCCATTTTATGAATTCTCGAAACCAAAACACAATGTGTTTTGGATTTGAAACATCTTGTGTATGGCCATTTTATGAATTCTCGAAACCAAAACACAATGTGTTTTGGATTTGAAACATCTTGTGTATGGCCATTTTATGAATTCTCGAAACCAAAACACAATGTGTTTTGGATTTGAAACATCTTGTGTATGGCCATTTTATGAATTCTCGAAACCAAAACACAATGTGTTTTGGATTTGAAACATCTTGTGTATGGCCATTTTATGAATTCTCGAAACCAAAACACAATGTGTTTTGGATTTGAAACATCTTGTGTATGGCCATTTATGAATTCTCGAAACCAAAACACAATGTGTTTTGGATTTGAAACATCTTGTGTATGGCCATTTATGAATTCTCGAAACCAAAACACAATGTGTTTTGGATTTGAAACATCTTGTGTATGGCCATTTATGAATTCTCGAAACCAAAACACAATGTGTTTTGGATTGAAACATCTTGTGTATGGCCATTTTATGAATTCTCGAAACCAAAACACAATGTGTTTTGGATTTGAAACATCTTGTGTATGGCCATTTTATGAATTCTCGAGATTAAACATCTTGTGTATGGCCATTTTATGAATTCTCGAAACCAAAACACAATGTGTTTTGGATTTGAAACATCTTGTGTATGGCCATTTATGAATTCTCGAAACCAAAACACAATGTGTTTTGGAATTGAAACATCTTGTGTATGGCCATTTATGAATTCTCGAAACCGAAACACAATGTGTTTTGAATTTGAAACATCTTGTGTATGGCCATTTTATGAATTCTCGAAACCAAAACACAATGTGTTTTGGATTTGAAACATCTTGTGTATGGCCATTTATGAATTCTCGATTTGGACTTGAAACATCTTGTGTATGGCCATTTATGAATTCTCGAAACCAAAACACAATGTGTTTTGGATTTGAAACATCTTGTGTATGGCCATTTATGAATTCTCGAAACCAAAACACAATGTGTTTTGGATTAGAAACACCTTGTGTATGGCCATTGTATGAATACTCGAAACCGAAACACAATGTGTTTTGGATTAGAAACACCTTGTGTATGGCCATTGTATGAATACTCGAAACCGAAACACAATGTGTTTTGGATTAGAAACACCTTGTGTATGGCCATTGTATGAATACTCGAAACCGAAACACAATGTGTTTTGGATTAGAAACACCTTGTGTATGGCCATTGTATGAATACTCGAAACCGAAACACAATGTGTTTTGGATTAGAAACACCTTGTGTATGGCCATTGTATGAATACTCGAAACCGAAACACAATGTGTTTTGGATTAGAAACACCTTGTGTATGGCCATTGTATGAATACTCGAAACCGAAACACAATGTGTTTTGGATTAGAAACATCATGTGTTTAAACAAATGATCATATAAACAACATTTTATATAATCAACACTTTTATAACTAAATGTAGCACTTTTAAAATTAAGAGCAACACTTTTTTATACTATGATGCAACACTTTGTATGACGAAATGGAACACTTTTAACAATTAAAAACAACATTTTATATAATCAACACTTTTATAACTAAATGTAGCACTTTTAAAATTAAGAGCAACACTTTGTATGACGAAATGGAACACTTTTAACAATTAAAAACAACATTTTATATAATCAACACTTTTATAACTAAATGTAGCACTTTTAAAATTAAGAGCAACACTTTGTATGACGAAATGGAACACTTTTAACAATTAAAAACAACATTTTATATAATCAACACTTTTATAACTAAATGTAGCACTTTTAAAATTAAGAGCAACACTTTTTTATACTATGATGCAACACTTTGTATGACGAAATGGAACACTTTTAACAATTAAAAACAACATTTTATATAATCAAATGCTACACTTCCAACAAACTATGACAACACCTTCGTTTATCAAATGCAACACATCAAATCCCGTAATGCAACAACTTAATTTATGTTTAACACTTCCACACAATTCAAATTAACATTTCGTTCCATCATAGCAATAGTTACATATATCAATTATCGAGTTCTATATTCCACTAGAGAAATTGATTGCAGTAGATCGCTTAAGGTCAATTCCAGGAACAACTCTCTGACTTAATCCTGACTTGTATAGCTGAAAGTCGATTTACAAGATAAAATACCATTTCCATCCCCTCTATTGCTACCTTTTGTTCGAAGAATCTTTTTTAGGACTCGCTCAGATGGCTCTTTTGAGGATACGTTGGGTGATTCTACTGGATTCTCTGCATGTATAAAGAGTCATGTATGCATTAGAATCTGATAAAAGTTAGAGGTGGATCCACAATCTTACATGCACTTGCATACCCCGATGAATATTGTACAAACTATATATTTTGGACGTGTTTTTAAAGAAAACTTAATCTAACCTTGCCTATTTTTACCCGTCGCTTAATATGCTATTTGAACCGTTACCCAACCTGCCCAGTTCACCGCCTCTACAAATAGTTATTAATGTAGAGAAACATATATAAACTATTATTATGATATTGCATATTTTGGTCAACTGTACATACCAGGTCATTTAACAGGAGATTTCTTCGATTTTGGTATCAATAAGAACTTCCGATAAAGTAGCTGATTTCATATCATCTCTGTGAACGACCTTGTTCCAAATACTGCAGGACCTTTACCTCCACCGAAAGAATTAAAAGCTAAATTCAAGGCTACCATGGCTGATGCGCTTTGGTTGCTCGACACCTTGATTCCCCTGTCCATGTGTTAACAACACCAGAAGTTAGGACCATTACCTCACCATGGCCTGCTACAAACAGTATTGTAATCTTCTTTTGGAATGCATTCCCGTGAATTTAAATGCATGGAGGAATAATTAAGAAAGATCCAAGTTAATGAGATGATGGATAATCACATTTAATAGTAATGTTTTTGCTGTTTTTTAGGATAAATAAGTAAAAATGAAAGATTGGTAGGTTCATTACCGTCTGTGACTTTGAGTTGACATACCATTCCTTTCAATATAAATGTAAATTCTTTAGCATTATATGTAAGTCCCAACTCGTTAGATGGTACTACTGAAGACACCTCTATGTCGATGGTGGAGTTACTTTGCAATATATGCACTGAACTGGAGACGGCCAGTTGCAGTGTGTATATACCAAGTTCTAGATAGATTACTTATATAAATGACAATAAGTAAAGAACAATGCAATAATACAAATAACTTGTAAGATAACTTGATGAGACAATATGTATTTTTCAATGTGTAATTTATTTATTGATGTTAAATAAATTACAAGGTTGATGCGGAACCAAGATAATACAAGAATGTAAATATCCTAACAACCTATGAAATACAATTGATCTACACTCGGAATTTCTCAAGACAATCGAAACACTTAAAATTGTGAAATGTTCCTTTTAGCGATTGAGAGAATATTGCACAAGTTCACCAAGAATATTGCAGGTTTGCAAAGTGTGAAGTTATTCATCTTTGTGAAATAACTTGATATTCTTGGTGGTGCAATGACTTGTATTTATAGGCAAAGTTAACATTGGGATGTTAACTTTAGCCGTACAAATGTGGTTGGGAGCATTTAAGGAATAGCATTTAATTCCTTAAAAGACAGTGTAAAGTCGCATGTTAAAGTGACTTTACATAACCACCTTTATGTACCTTTTAATACTTAAATAATAAGATAAGGCTTATTATCCGGGTAAAGGTACATAAAGCATACAAGTCAATTCCTCGTAATCAGTGTAAAGCTTTGTAAGGGCTTTCCACTGATGGTCTCCAGTTTGTAACTGACTAGAATGCCAACTGGGCTTCGCTGCCATTGCCATTCTCTATCTTCCATTTGTTGTCTTCGACTTCAACTGGAAAGCTTCTTCAACTTGGTCAGTTCTCAACTGGAGGAAGTCTTCAGTTGCGTTAACTGTACGGTACAACTGGACTTCAATATATTTCTCGACAAATCATTAAGGTCTCCAGATACAACTGGAGACTGGACAGTTCACTGGACAGTTTAACTGGGTCTCCAGGTGCAACTGGAGACTGGCCAGTTTACCAGGTGAACTGGTCCTAACATTATATGTGTTGCTTTTTAATTCTGAAACAAGTTGATCAAAGTTATCAGGAAGCCTTAGATCATCTGGGACTTCTTCATAATGCACTTGCTCAAGAATCGTATAAAATTCTGTAAGATACCTCTGTTACCATCAACATCAAACTGTTTAAGATGTGCTATCCATAATAATGTTCAACACAATTAAATAACGATCTGCAGTTTGGACTGATAAATAAACACTCTAAAGACGATATTAAGTAATATTACCTCCGAATCATCTCCCCTCCCAATAAGCCTTGGCCCCAAACGTCTGCTTAAACAATCTGATGCAAGGAAAACAATCCTTTAATAAGCTACTGACTCCCAGATGCAATATCAGAAGCACTAGCCAAGGATTTCATAAAGATACGCAGCACCAAAGCATAGCTCAATAATGAAAAATCACAAAGATATCGTTGACTACCACAAACATGGAACTCATAAAAGGGTACATAAGATCATATCACATGGTTGGGCGGTACGAGAGCATGCTCATAAGAGTTTGATACAAGAAAAGTTAAAAACAGAACAAAATGATAAAGCATAGAAGTTGTAACATATATGAAGGAAGTGGAAACACAGTCTTATGCAGATACCTACAATGATCAAGTATCGACACACGATATAAGTTTGAACTATATTCACTACTTTGTTTCCACTAAAACTTGTCTCAAAACTATTAAATTATTCCTAAATTACGACTGCTAAGTAGCATGGTTGGATCAAGTGGTTAACACCTTTGCCTATGGAGATAGAGGTCAATGGTTCGATCCTCACCCTATGCAAAGGCCGGGGGTCCTTTTCTATCACTTCAATAGAACCTAGAAGCAGCCTCTCTACTTAGGTAGAGTTAAGGCGGTCTACATTTCAACCTCCCTCACACACCGTCGAGGTATTGAGACCCAAAATCCGTGGAAGACGGCATTCGGTATTTACTTACTTTACTTTCTAAAATACGACTACTAACTAAAAGTAGAAACTAGATCCCAATAATCAAAACCTAAAACTAATCTACATCTAAATCATAACTACTAACAGGATGCAATGAACTGAAGCGAGATCACAATCAAAATCACACATTATTATAACGAAGAGAAAGAAAGCGTCGTACCGATAGACGAGCAGTGGTTGACACCTTCAAGAGTAATAACAGCAGTAAGAATAAAAACAAAAGGCAGTAAAAAAGCCAGGATTAATATCGTATGAAATATATTACGAAACGAAATATGTCGATGACCACTTCTGATCTTCATCAACTCATTAGTAATGAATAACAATAATCCATTATTGGATATTATTTTTATAATATTATTCATTATATATATATATATAGATATATACTCCTATATCACTATTACTGTAGCTTCTTCTGCACAGTAACAAACCGCACCGACATTAAAATCCATCTGTTTCAATGCTATTACTAATCTCCTTCTCATCTTAATACTAATTATTATAATAATAAGAAGAATCAGAATCAGATCGTATTATATAGATACAAACTTTTGTATGTATATATTGGTTGGTGATTGAAATAATATATCTTCTAATAACAATTTCTGTTTCATCGCTTACCATATCATCTTCCTCTATTGATTAACAAAACGAAATCAAAAGTTAGTGTTTTAATTGACGGCGGCGAGGTTAATTGATGTTGAATTCCGCGTCGATGAACCATAGATCGTACAAATAGAAGCAACGACGATGAAGATGACGGCGGCGGGAGTGTTTGAAGTTGATTACCGATGGAGATGAACAATATTAGTATAATAAAGATGACGGCCGGCGGTGGTTTGTGGAGGTTAGGGTTTTGGTCGACGGAGGAGAACGGGAGTGAAGGAGGAGCATTGTGTTTTTTTGGTTTATATAGGCTAGTGTAAATTTACGTTTTTGCCCCTCCGTGTTATTTTTTCCTAATGAATTGTGGCCTTAGATTAAATCTGATCCAAGGGACCAGATCTGTTTTATGGTTTTCACCAAAAAACAAATTTCCACATGAATACAACTCAGTTGATAATTAAACTAATATTATTATAAACAAAAAGGGAAAACCTGAGCAGCCTTGTAAGCAAAAAGAGCATTATCAGCAGCTTCTTTGAGTTCTTTCCGATGAGATCCAGTTTTAAACTCAGCCAAATATCTAAAATAATCGCCTTTCATTTGCAAATAAATCACTTTGGAATCACTAGTGACATCACTCCGTATAAGCTTCGTATCCAACACTTTCAATATCCCATCACATATATTTGACAGCTCTTTTTCAATCTTATATCTACTAGTCTTAATACACGTACGATATACGGATTATATAATATATGATGATGATACAATTATATTTATTTAGAGAATAGAAAATATGTGGCTATTAGATACCTAACTTTGAATACAAATCCTTTCACATATTATATGAAACCCCATTAATTGTATAATATATATTTGTTTAATTAGATGTTTAAAACTTAGCATATATCTTATCTTTTAAGATAGTTGTGTTCCGTATTGATATATATAGTTGTTAACATTATTAATTTTTTTATAAATCATATATATGGAAACTTAGTATAATAAAAATAAAATATATAATGAGATATATGCATTAAATCTAAAGATTACTATTTAAATACAATTAGGTAATTATGAATTATGAATCTTTTTTGGATCAGGATTCCCTAAAGTTGGAGAACTTGACTAATCAAGTTAAGGAATCATGACCCTTGGATTAAAATCAAGGGCCAAGATTCAAATATCTTCTTTGAATCTTGGCCCTTGATTTTAATCCAAGGGTCATGATTCTCTTAACTTGACTCATCAAGTTGTTTTCAACTTTAGGGGATCTCCATCCATCTTTTTTTAGTTACACCAAAGTGACACGTGTCGTGCAAGGAATGCGCCAAGTGTTGATCAAATTTTTTTTTATATTAAAAAGAAAGATTAGTATTTGATTACAATTAGGTAATTATGAATTAGTAATCTTTTTTTTAATTACACCAAAAGTGACACATGTCGTGCAAAAAATGCGCCAAGTGTTGATCAAAAAAATACACAATCCTGTTTTAGTATATTAGTAGATACTCACGGATGCTTGACACGCGTCCGCCTTCATTTTCTTCTTTCTGTTCAATCGACGATATTATTCTCCGTGAAGCACGTCTCGATCCGATGACGTTTTTTAATGCAACTGCTAGCAGATTTCGTTCTTCTATTGTTAGTAGTGCCTTTTCGTTTCCTTCTCCGGCTGACGTCACCACTTTTTCCATGAATTCCAGCATTTCTTCGTAACGTTCCGCTTGTTCCGCTAGCTTTGCCATGTACACGTTTTGTTCATGTGTTGCTGCTGCTGCCGCTGCCATTTTTGTGTGTTTAAAAGAGATTGTGAGATTTTAAATGTAAGACTTTAAATTTTGATGAGAGAGTAACAAGGGTGTTGATACACCAATGAGATGATTATCAAAGCATTTTCTGCAAAATAAGTCATTTAATAGCTAAATTTAATTCTTACGTTTTTTTTTGGAAAGGCAAATCTTAGTCAATTACTCAATTGGTCCGGTTTTGAATTATGCTCTTATTGAAATGAAAGCTATGATGAATCGGTAAAGTTACAAGTATAAACGTAACTTTGATAGTCCTATCATGATGCTATACTACAAGATTCATAAGATTTCAAATTATGCAATTTCTTGATTCCATTATACATATCATTATATATATTAAACTTGTACTAATACCCGTGCATGTTGCACGGTTTGACTCATAATTATATATATTTATACTTCATTTTATTTATAATTAACTTTATATATCTATTTTGATGCATAAACAATTGAACGCAAGTTGAAACATTTATAAATAATAATTGTATTAAGTTTGTTACCATATTTATACAATTGATGTTACTTTTCAAAAAAAAATTATACAATTGATGTTTAGGCAATGAAACACAATTCATATATATTTTTTTAGTATATTAATATTTATATTAATATTTGTAGTAAAAGTCACTCTAGTTTATACTTTTTAATTTGTTTTCCATCAATAATTTTTACTTTTTAGCTTCGTTAAATACTTAATTCACAATTATTACATTTTATAGTTATCAACTTGAGATTTTTGTATTTTTTCATTAGTTATTTAATTAAAAAATCTTCAACCTAACTATAACTTTTTTTCACACAATATTAAAACTATATGTTAACTTCTATTTTTAATAGTATATAAATCAAAAATATTAATAAGTTAGAAAATTATTTAAATATTGTAATAGTTTAATTTTGTAAGATTAAAAATAGAAGATTATAGGATTGTAACAATTAATATAATCAAACTATGTTAATATTAAAAATAACCTATTTTTCTTGAAATTTGGAACCATATTCTCGATCATATTAATTTAACTAATCCTATATATTCCGTACGTTTTAATGATTATAAATTCTATATATGTTTTAAATATAGCTTCCTATTAAGATTCAAATACGATTACATAGCTTTATATTTTTAACTATAAATATAAATATAAATATAAATTTAGTATGTCACAATAATTTAATTTAATTAATTTGATTTTTTTTAATAAATATGACTAAGGACACTGTGTCGTTTTAATATACGCCACATGTCGTTTAAAGAGATCTAAAATCCTGTTTTAGTTTATTGGTAGATAATCATTCATAACACATCTCTCACATTATTAAAAGAAATTGATAGTCCTATCACGATGAAAGTTGACGGATCCATTAAAATAGATAGTCATACACCTGCGCGATGCGGCGGTGTGATGGCGGCAGCGGCGGGTGGTGGTGGTGGCAGCGGCGATGTTGATAGTGACGTCATTATTAATATAAAAGTAATTGATATAAAGAAGATATTGTAGTTATTTTAAAGACGTATGTTGTAAATAATTTCATTAACAATATTATAGGTATATATTAGATGAAGATTAAATTAGTAAATAAAAGAGATGAGTAATTTGGGTAAATCAAGTTATTTTAAAAAAAGATTATAAGGTTAAATGCTTTATAAGGTAGTTAAGATTGAGATACAATAAACCAGGCTAAAGGATAAAGGCATGGATGCTAGGAAACGTAAAAAACTGCCATGATATAATAGACAAACCATAAATACCAAACTCAACATTTAACTCTAACTTTTAAATAAGCTAAACTTTATTTGAGATGATTGACTTATTGGATGGTGATATGTATATTATTACAAACAATATAAGATGACATTTTGGATACTAAGTGTTCGGAAAATGGATATTTAGAATATCTCTATTTAGTTAACAACAAAAAACTTAAGTCCTACGTTAAATATATTGTAAACTAGCTAATCAACCCGGGATCATCCCGGGTCAATTAATTAAAGTTTTAAAACCAAAATTGTTCATACATTGCAATTTGAAATGGATATAGTAAATCATTTATTTAATACAATTATTTGCAAAATAAGAGCAATTATTACATTAGCATAAAATATAAAGGCAATTCACAATAATTTTATTAATGTACATGATTAAACACACAATTTAATTAATTAATTTGATTTTTTTTAATAAATATGACTAAGGACACTGTGTCGTTTTAATATACGCCACATGTCGTTTAAAGAGATCTAAAATCCTGTTTTAGTTTATTGGTAGATAATCATTCATAACACATCTCTCACATTATTAAAAGAAATTGATAGTCCTATCACGATGAAAGTTGACGGATCCATTAAAATAGATAGTCATACACCTGCGCGATGCGGCGGTGTGATGGCGGCAGCGGCGGGTGGTGGTGGTGGCAGCGGCGATGTTGATAGTGACGTGTTATTAATATAAAATAGTAAGATTATAGGATTGTAACAATTAATATAATCAAACTATGTTAATATAGAAAATACCCTATTTTTCTTGAAATTTGGAACCATATTCTCGATCATATTAATTTAACTAATCCTATATATTCCGTACGTTTTAATGATTATAAATTCTATATATGTTTTAAATATAGCTTCCTATTAAGATTCAAATACGATTACATAGCTTTATATTTTTAACTATAAATAAAAATGAAAATATATTAATATATTTACCAAAATATTGGGGAATAATATGGATATAAATATAAATATAAATATAAATATAAATATAAATATAAATATAAGTATAAATATAGATATTAGATGATTAAATAAAGAATTTAATTTAATTAATTTGATTTTTTTTAATAAATATGACTGAAGGACACTTATCGTTTTATTATAGCGCCACATGTCGTTTAAAGAGATCTAAAATCCTGTTTTAGTTTATTGGTAGATAATCATTCATAACACATCTTAACATTATAAAAGAAAAACACGATCTATCCTTGTACAATTCACCTTCGACCTCATCTCTATTCATATATAAATGCAACCAGCGCTTGATCAAGCTCTGGACCTACAACATTAAAGCAAATATGAACTTAGAGAACTCTTGACTTTCGCGTAGTTGTACCCAAAAGAATAATATGCCAAGACATAACATAAAAATTTCATACAAGTTCAATATCCTCCTGTGAAACTTTTCATTATCATTACTCGAAATGGACACTGTCCAGAGTCTAAAACAGGAGCCACTATTGCATTACTATCTTGGTCACTTTGAGACTCGTGTGAAGCTTGGGCCAAATGTTGTGTTATTGGTGTATCCAAGGACTCCTGCATAGATTCTCACGTTCAGCCATTACATTTATAATGTTATCACCTCCTATTGGATATAAGAATAGTTTATATTTTATCAATGATACAAGGAGTGATATATGAAAATCTAAAGGAGATATAAACTAAATATGGTCTAAGCTTTTGAAAATGATCAAACTATAGCCATAAACATGATATATTTATCCAACATCAAACTTCAAATGGGTCAAATGCTTATAAGGATATATAAACATCAAAGCACATACAGAAGTGACCATGCCAAACATTCTAAAGTAATTAAATATCAAAGCAATAAAACTATATAAGTCATGTTTGAACCCGTTAAGTTTTCTTTTTTTATATACTTTTTTTTAGATATTGCAAGTATTTAATATTAAAGTGAGCTCGATAACTTGCCATGTTTGAGCTACAGATAAGGACATCAGCATTTAGAGTACTGTAGGTCCTTGTAGACTGATCGTCAACGAGAACGCTTATAGTTATGACGAGAGTGCGGAATCCTCTCGTGATAACCTGTTTGCTTAATAAAATTATCGTCTTTCGTTGTTAATACAACCTAAGACCTTAAACGCGCGCGGGTTTGCAATAGGACAGAGTTTAGACGAATTAGCTTAATTAACTGTTACTAATTACGTATTAAGTGTGTGTATTTATACTATACTGTTCATAAACGCGTGCTAATTATGGACCGTATGTCTTAAAGCCCATAGCCCATTAACAAACGCGTGTTAATAAGTAAACACGTGATGACCACGTGTTTAGACAAACTCGTGTTACTGTAGCACGAGTTTAGGCAAACTCGTGTTACTGTAGCACGAGCTTGTACACACTTCCTTTTGTCATCTTTTAAGTATACTTTAATTACTTAAAACGTGACTAGTTTATCACTTGTATCTGTATGTTATTTATAATCACATTCATACAAGTCGTAAACATTAAACATACCAAAACTCTGATCAATATGTAATCATTCACATTACTTAAGTCCAAATAACAAGTTTAAACATAACATAAGTCTATGATTACATATTACAAAACATGAACATATACTGATCAAATCGTTGTTGCTGTTGTCAACAGAATCATGCACTTACAGTCTCCCCCTTGACATCAGCTACACGATTTCTTCAGTCTTGTAAAAAACACTATCCATCAAATAACAATCTCCTGCTATTTGCATGAATATTAGCATGTAAACAAATACGCAAAATCTTCCTATATCTGCTTTCCTCAGTAGTCCATGAAGGTCTAAACAGACATTCAGTGTCATATAACCTTCTCTGATCATCTCTGGAAAGATTCACAATCTGCATAGGATCAAATACACGTAACAAAATAATTCTCTTATCTCTATCTCCATACATCAATGCTTCACCAGTGTCCCTGTGAATCTCCCAGTGATCAAGTGTACTCAAAACATCTTGAGGCCATTTCTTGACTGGAACCTTCAGTACACGCTTAATTGATCTTTGAATAAATTCTATCGTACCATCATCCTTTGTAACTTTCTTCAAGGATCTTGGCGTTATGTACACACTGGTTTTATCAAAATTTTCATAGAACCTTTTCCTATAATCATCTTCCAACTTTCTACTCCAGTAAGTTGCATAACCATTGCCACTTGGATTAACAAGCCTTTTCCTTCCTAAATCCATTAAATCGGATTCACCAAGGCTTTTAAAATATTTCTTCATAGGCTTTAAGTACTGACAACCATCATCTCGTTTAATAATAAACAATTTCAGCTCATCATCAAAAAACCAACTCAAAATAGTAGTAACATACTTATGAGCATCTCTATCACTAACAAAATCCCAAAAGATAGATGGTTTCATACTTTCTCCTACCAACCCTCTTGCCGGTACTCTTCTATCAATTTGATGTAGGTGATCTTCATCCCTACTTGGCACTGGATACTCTGTCACATCAAATTCCTTAGAATCTTCAATATTCCAGCTTAGAGTAATTCCATCTTCATCATCTCCAACTTTGGCAAAAACCGTAAAGTGTAGAGTTCTTGAACTTGGAATAAAAACTCGTTCAGCTTGAACCTCTTGTTGATCATCTGGAACTTGTTGATCTTGAGCTTGTGCTTGTTGTTGCACAAAAACATCATCTTGAAAAACATTAGCCCAGTCCAAATCAGGAATCATTTCACCTTCTTCCAAACCTTCATCATCATCAGAATCATCATTTTGAACCTTAGATGTACCTGTACCTATCTTTTGAAGCTTATCTAAAATTTAAAAGTTCAAATATGCAAAGACAAACAACATCAAGACATAAAAGATAGCATAAATAAAATAAACTATATCATAAATATAATGTAACAATTAAGTACACCAATATTTATCTTATAATTTTTATCTTATTTACATCTAAAGTACACAAATTATTAAGCTCTTTAAGGTTCAAAATCCGAATCTGAATCCGAATCCGACTCTGACTCTGAGGGTGTAAGAGTTAACCCTAACTGCTCTTTCATTTGATCCTTATGTGATCCTGGATCATAATAATCATCAGGATCCATAAAATCTGCCATAGCTCTCAAATGAGCTTGTGAATCATATCCCAATCTCCTCTCTAGTCTATGCACTATTAATGGATGCAACTCTGACTCTGAAGACTTATTTGTAGTAGGATCAGAATTGGAGTTACCTGAATTGGAATCACTATCATCATCATCAGTAAGAACTACATCTGGAGCAACCATCACAGCTTTTCCTGAATCTTTCTGAGTCCCAGACGTACTAGCACCAGCTGTACCAGCAATCTCTGACTCTCTTTGTTTTGGTGTCTCCCCCTGAGTCGATGCTTCTGCTTGAGCTTCAGTTCTTGGCTCACCATCAGCATTTGCATCATCATCATGATCTTCATCCTCTTTCCTCTTCAACTCTGTCTCCCTACAACCATCTCCCCCTTGAGCCAATAACTGCCTAAGCTGTTCTCTGAGTTCAGCACTTTGACGCTTTTCATCTGCTAAATCAGCAACTAACGTCCCTACTAACCCTTGCATTGCCTTCATCTGAGCTTCCAATGTCATAACTCTTGTCTCCAAAAGATTAATCTTGAATTGAGGCAACATAATCTGCGCAGGTTCAGAAGGAGACGCAACTGTTGGTCTAAAGTGTGCAACTCCAGAAGGTCTGGTAGGAGGTCTTGGAGGAAACGGCGATTGAAGTGGACGAAGAAGTGTCGTAAACGCAGTGCTGACAGGAACAACAGATCTAATCAAAGCACTCTGCGTCTGTTGAGGAATTGACACTGGACTTGATTCAGCTTGAGTAACTGCAACTGAAGGTCGACGAATCCTTTTTCTTCTATAAAGCAGAGTACCCTGTGTAGATGACGCAGACACAGTAGCAACAACAGGTACCTCTGATCGTACAGATTCATCAGCAATTGAACTTTCCGTCACCTCAGTTCTCTCAGACTCCTCTTGCTGTCTGTGTTTCTCAAATGCCTCAGCCAAGTGAGCAGGTAAAACCTTTCCCGACCTAGGCACTTTCCTTCGTCTGATCAAAGGAATCTCCTCTTCCTCTGGTTCATAAGTAGGATCACTCTCATCTTCAGTGCGAAACCTCTTCAAAATTCTTTCAACAGGAGAAGAATCACTTGCACGACCCGTTCTATCAACATCTGAATCACTCTCTGTAGCATCTGGGTCAACAGCCTTTCCTCTTGAACTTTCTGCAGCAGCACCAGCAACATCAGCCCTAGCAAAGTTCAGAGGATCATCTACATCCTCCAATAATCTATCCAACTCTTGATCTCTTTCAGCATTTGACTCTACAAACAACTCTAAATTATCCAACGGTTGAAAATTATCCACTTGCGCAATCACATCATTCGGATTTAACGCAGCATTCACAAAAGCTTCACCAATCTCAGGATTAGCACACACCGCCTGATCTAACAAATCTTCCATTGCTTCATTATCAGCCCGAACATCTTCAGTAGCAGCTTGTACTGGCTGAACCTCAGGTTGAACCTGCGGTTGGACACGAGGTCGAACTCGTCGTTGTCGTTGAGCCTGAATGCGAACTTGAACTTGAGGTCCTGGTGGTGGTGGAGGTGGTGCATCATTATTTCCTCCTCCTTCGACCTCATCTTCATCTTCCCAACCAACTGCTGGAGCTCTATAGTTTGGATTTATCAAATGTCCAAACAATGGAACAATCTGTGGATTTGGATAATTTTCTTTAACTTTCAGCATCATCGACCAAATCCTATTTGGTGGAGAAACAATCTCATATATATCTTGCAAGACTGGCAGATTCTGTACAAAATGATTAATGATCGCCATCGTTATCCTTGGCAACATCATAAACCTCTGCGACCCCGTCTGAGTAATCTGGGTCTTCAAAATATCAAAGAAGTAATCCGAGAATGAGTATGGTCTATTCAAAGTCAAGGCCACCATCTGCGAACCTACTTGCTTATTGAGCTGATCAAACCCTGCATGACGGTTACTGATCGCCACAATCAATACATGAGCCAAAAACCTCCATTGGCCATAGAATCCTGCCTTCGCAATCGGCCACTTAGCACCTGGCGTAGCATGTCCCATTCTTCCAAAACAACCTCTAATCAACGTCTCATCTAGCTCTATTGGACCATTTTCTTCTTCAACAGTCCCTAAATGCAGTATATCTCGCAAATCAGCCGCAGTAAATGAAAACGCCGTGACCCAAACGCGTGTAAAGTACGTCAAACACGCGATCCAAATCCAAACGCGTGTAAAGTAAGTCAAACACGCGATCCAAATTCAAACGCGTGTAAAGTAAGTCAAACACGCGATCCAAATCCAAACGCGTGTAAAGTAAGTCAAACACGCGATCCAAATCCAAACGCGTGTAAAGTAAGTCAAACACGCGATCCAAATTCAAACGCGTGGTCAAATCCAAACACGTGTGATCAAAGGTAAACGCGTGTGATCAAAGGTAAACGCGTGTGATCAAAGGTAAACGCGTGTGATCAAAGGTAAACGCGTGTGATCAAAGGTAAACGCGTGTGATCAAAGGTAAACGCGTGTGATCAAAGGTAAACGCGTGTGATCAAAGGTAAACGCGTGTGATCAAAGGTAAACGCGTGTGATCAAAGGTAAACACGTGTGATCAAAGGTAAACGCGTGTGAAAGGTTCCCAAACGCGTGAAAAACCAAAAAACTTGAATTTTGATTTCTAATTTTCAAACGCGTGTGATCAAAGGTAAACGCGTGTGATCAAAGGTAAACGCGTGTGATCAAAGGTAAACGCGTGTGATAAAGGTAAACGCGTGTGATCAAAGGTAAACGCGTGTGATCAAAGGTAAACGCGTGTGATCAAAGGTAAACGCGTGTGATCAAAGGTAAACGCGTGTAGAGTAAACGCGATAAACAAACGCGTGTGATCAAAGGTAAACGCGTGTGATCAAAGGTAAACGCGTGTGATCAAAGGTAAACGCGTGTGATCAAAGGTAAACGCGTGTGATCAAAGGTAAACGCGTGTGATCAAAGGTAAACGCGTGTGATCAAAGGTAAACGCGTGTGATCAAAGGTAAACGCGTGTGATCAAAGGTAAACGCGTGTGATCAAAGGTAAACGCGTGTGATCAAAGGTAAACGCGTGTGATCAAAGGTAAACGCGTGTGATCAAAGGTAAACACGTGTGATCAAAGGTAAACGCGTGTAAAGTACGTCAAACACGCGATCCAAATCCAAACGCGTGTAAAGTAAGTCAAACACGCGATCCAAATCCAAACGCGTGTAAAGTAAGTCAAACACGCGATCCAAATCCAAACGCGTGTAAAGTAAGTCAAACACGCGATCCAAATCCAAACGCGTGTAAAGTAAGTCAAACACGCGATCCAAATCCAAACGCGTGTAAAGTAAGTCAAACACGCGATCCAAATCCAAACGCGTGTAAAGTAAGTCAAACACGCGATCCAAATCCAAACGCGTGTAAAGTAAGTCAAACACGCGATCCAAATCCAAACGCGTGTAAAGTAAGTCAAACACGCGATCCAAATCCAAACGCGTGTAAAGTAAGTCAAACACGCGATCCAAATTCAAACGCGTGTGATCAAAGTAAACGCGTGTGATCAAAGGTAAACGCGTGTGATCAAAGGTAAACGCGTGTGATAAAGGTAAACGCGTGTGATCAAAGGTAAACGCGTGTGATCAAAGGTAAACGCGTGTGATCAAAGGTAAACGCGTGTGATCAAAGGTAAACGCGTGTGATCAAAGGTAAACGCGTGTGATCAAAGGTAAACGCGTGTGATCAAAGGTAAACGCGTGTGATCAAAGGTAAACGCGTGTGATCAAAGGTAAACGCGTGTGATCAAAGGTAAACGCGTGTGATCAAAGGTAAACGCGTGTAAGAGTAAACGCGTCAAATAAACGCGTGTGATCAAAGGTAAACGCGTGTGATCAAAGGTAAACGCGTGTGATCAAAGGTAAACGCGTGTGATAAAGGTAAACGCGTGTGATCAAAGGTAAACGCGTGTGATCAAAGGTAAACGCGTGTGATCAAAGGTAAACGCGTGTGATCAAAGGTAAACGCGTGTGATCAAAGGTAAACGCGTGTGATCAAAGGTAAACGCGTGTGATCAAAGGTAAACGCGTGTGATCAAAGGTAAACGCGTGTGATCAAAGGTAAACGCGTGTAAAGTCGAGTAAAAGTGTAAACAAACGCGTGAAATCTGCTACAAAAACCTAAACACGTGAACCAATCTTCAAACGCGTGGTATCATGGCAAACGCGTGTGATCAAAGGTAAACGCGTGTGATAAAGGTAAACGCGTGTGATCAAAGGTAAACGCGTGTAGAAGGGTAAACGCGTGTGACCAAAGGTAAATGCGTGTAGCAGGGTAAACGCGTGTGATCAAGAATAAACACGTGTATAAAGGTAAACGCGTGTGATCAAAGGTAAACGCGTGTATAAAGGTAAACGCGTGTGAAAGGGCTAAAACCTAAGTTGTAAACACGTTAAAAGTAAACGCGTGAAAAACCAAAAAACTTGAATTTTGATTTCTAATTTTCAAACGCGTGTAAAGTACGTCAAACACGCGATCCAAATCCAAACGCGTGTAAAGTAAGTCAAACACGCGATCCAAATCCAAACGCGTGTAAAGTAAGTCAAACACGCGATCCAAATCCAAACGCGTGTAAAGTAAGTCAAACACGCGATCCAAATTCAAACGCGTGTAAAGTAAGTCAAACACGCGATCCAAATCAAACGCGTGTAAAGTGTAAACCCGTGATTTCCCAAACGCGTGAAAAACCAAAAAACTTGAATTTTGATTTCTAATTTTCAAACGCGTGTGAAATCCAACCCTAAGTTACTGTTCATCGTCATCTAAATTCAGAAACAAACAAATATATCTTTGAAAATCAAACAAAATCAAGGAAAACATACCTGTAATTAACACGAAGATGGTCGATGAATAATAACAAATCACGAAGTACAAATACTAATCACAAACAGTAACCAATTGCACGGTTTTGACAATATGCACGATTTTAGCTAAACGCGTGTTTGGGGGTAAAAGTAGGGTAAAAAGTGAAATTAAAGAAAAATTGAAAATGGTGAATAAGGAACGAGTTTGATCATGGTATATATATACCCGTGACCCAAACGCGTGTAAAGTAAGTCAAACACGCGATCCAAATCCAAACGCGTGTAAAGTAAGTCAAACACGCGATCCAAATTCAAACGCGTGGTCAAATCCAAACACGTTGTAGACAGCCAAACACGTGAAGGAAACTCCAAACGCGTGTTTCCTGTAGCATCAAACACATTTTCAAAAACACTTAGATAAATTTCATACACTTTACCTTCAAACCTGAATAACCAGCTAATACACAGGAAAGAGATAACCTGTATGAATCTCAATGATTTAACCCCCTGAAAATCAAGTCATCATTAGCAGATAAAATTTTAACAATCAAACCTGATAATCGTGACTTTATTATATACCTGTATCAACTGAAAAACCATTACATAAACTTTGGTAAACTTACACAAAGTATAAAACCATAAAGTAACGGACATTTAAAACATCGATACCAGGACTTGATTTGGACTCAATTCATTCACCGATAATCATTAGCAATCGAAAGCCTGCAAAAGCAAACTCCCCCTTAACTAATGATACCGTGTAAGATACTTTTTAACAACTTTGGAAAAACACACAATTCCAATATCGAAAGTCCTGCACACTTAAAGGAAACTCATCAATGCATCAATATCAACAGATGACATTATTTTAAGCGTGCAAAGAAAATATCGAAATGAAAACCTATGGTCAGTCAAGAATCATCGTCAAGCATATCTTTTCACCAAAAAAAAAACAAATTCTTGAATCGATCGGTCCCCGGCACTTTCACCAAAAACAAATTGAAATCTCAAAAACATATCAAACTAATCTTGACTATATTTTGACTTTTCCAAAACAACAAAATTCAGAAAGATCATTTCCGTAAACTTAAACAAATTAATGTCCATATCAGAAAACAATCTTTTAACATACTACTTCAAGCAATAAAGACTCATATAATCCAGTTAAGGACCATATAGCTGAATAATAGAATCATTAGATGCTTATCAACTCTCTCGTGCAATTAGAACTAGTTTTGACACAACTACTTGACACATAAGATGGAAGTACAAAAATAAAAATAAAAATAAAAATAAAAACTTTAAATTTAAACCACATTATTTATTTACAAGAAATTCTAAGTTTCTGCGGATTAGATCAGATTAGCAATTACATAAGCCTGCAAGTGAGAAATAGTTCTCTTATTATTAGTTATGAACAATGACTCAACCACGATTACCGGTATGTTTGTCCTCTTAAACACTCGGTACTTCCAGTTTCCTTTGGTTTGTGGCACTTTCGTATTACTTGAGCCAAGGACAGTCACCATGTAACCTAGTAAGTTACTCATGCCACACATTTTATTAGCGAACTTATGTGACCCATATTCAGATACACTCTCACAATCGACACATGCACTAAAATTTAGACATTTGGTGAGTAAGGTAAGAAAGTCTTTAAGAATCAAGCCAGCGGTGACAGGTCGGTGATTCCTCACACGCAAAGCGACATAACTTGACTCACGTACGGAAATATACTCAACATTGCATAATGCCAAGTACTTGCATATTTGTGACATTTATTTTAAGCATTTATGAAAACCCGTGACTTTCGATGAGACCCGTGTAGCGAACTTTCTGACAACCTATCCCAAGTTGGAAACTTTAGGTAGGCTAGGTATACAAAGACACCCCAAGGACTTACTTGTTCGAATCTCAAAGGCCACATTAGCTTCATATTTTCAACATATTTATTTGATATTTGTATATCTTGTCACAAATATACATCCAAAAAAGCAATACATACACATATATGTATCCGAGACCTTCCTTTTAAAGACCAAATATACATAATGACAATGCAAGATCTTTCATAAGATTTAAAGGACTTGTCTCTTTTAGGAACAAGCATTCTCAGCCATATATCTGAATACGTTTCCCACAAGTACATTGTATAAATTAAGTTCGGATTATAAGGAAACCTTGGTACTTTATGTCTACCGATACATCATAAATTGTAATCACTGAACTAAGCAATTATATTACGATTAAGCAGGCTTAAAAGCTAAATTATCCTCACTTCTAATCGTTAGAGCAAATTTTTTTTTACATCTGAATTTATCTCCTGTTCATATTGATTTCGTATTCATATATATGTGATTCATTCAATTTCCTCAATAACGATTATGTTTGGATTCCGCACTTACATAGTCGTAGGAATCGCGAATCGATCGGTCCCCGACACTTTCAATTGGTATCAGAGAAGGAGAGGCTTTATGTCTCTGATTCGTGGTTCGTTTTTGAGGTTTAAGGATGAAGAACAAGATCAGATCTGCAAACACGTTTTTGATTTCTCCAAATCGCGCGTGTTTGGCAAATCGTGCAGATGAGATCACGTGTTTGGTTTTTCCGCGCGTTTAGAAATTTTGAAGTCAAAACACAAGTCTTTTGATATTCCACGCGTTTGGGAAAACACGCGTTTACAAACCCTAGTTTCACGTGTTTGGGATCTGCAAGCACGCGTTTACACGATAGCACGCGTTTGATCCAAGCACGTGTTACTAGCACGCGTTTGAGTTTGGAGCTTAGCACGCGTTTAGGTTCTTAAACTCGTGGCACTGTTCACGAGTTTGCCGAAAAACGTGTTTAAGTTGTCGAAATGGAATCGAGGTTCAAGTATGTTTCGGTGTGGAAGGATCACAGCAGAAGACAACGATACATTGAAGCATAGAAGACAGGGTTGTAGAAAAGCTATAAAAAAAAAAAAAGTATTTTGGCGGGAAAAATAATTTTTGTCCATGGTCTTAAAATGGCATGATTCATGGAGATTTGAAGTTTGGTAGCGTTCGAAAAATTTTCGGTCCGTTTTTGTGCGATTTCGGCACGTTTTGGATGAAAATTTTCGGCAATTATCAAATTTTTCCCACAGCCTTAGAAATAAAATTTACGTGAATACCAATGTTTCACGTAAATGTGTTTTTCCTCGGAAATTTGGAGGGAAAACGAATATACCCTGTTTGGCGAAGAGCTGATGCTGTAATGAGCTCTAGGCCATTTTGAAGAACCTCTATGAATAGGAGATCCTGTAACCTAAGCTTATACTACCTTTCCAAGTTTTGCAGAGAAAAGGGGGGGGGAGATACTTTTATCAACCAGATTTCTGAGCTGAACTGGTAATTGGTATATCACAGAAGGGCTAGATTTCAGAATTTTGCAGAGAAAAGGGGGAGATAAAAAATTTCAGATTTCTGAGTAAAATTCTATGCTACTTGAGAGACAAACCAAGATCTGTGTTTAGATGATGGTGTGCTTAATGTGAAATATGCTCAAGTATCAAATAGATGGCAGTTGTGGAAACTTTGTCGAAATATTAAGAGCAACGAAGTTGGTCATCTGTTGTTAAGTAATTGAAGATTGAACCTATTTATATTCCAAGAATAGAGATGATTATCAGGCGATCATTTATTGTGATTGCGAGATTAAAGATCTTTATATTTGGTGGTGTATACAACTGAAGGGGAGATCTGATAGGAAAGACTTCGGGTGGTTGGTGGAATTGTGAAGGTACAAGACAAAGTCAGATGCTGCTACTTGAGACAGGATTTTTGGTACTGCAGTTTGTGATTCAAGCTACAGAGTTTCTTATTTTTGTGAGAGCTGATTGATTTGATGCTGATTGTTGGAAATTCAACTTCTCTATTATATGCCGGTTAAGCAAGTCGAGGAATGTCTCGAGCAAAGTTCCAAGCAGGAAGAAGATTGCATATGTTTAATTCGGAGATGGCTACTGTTGAGGGGGAGAACTACAATGAGATGTGTTAGGTTAGTTGGTTGTCACAGAGATACAGAGATTTTGGAGTTTGAAGATCAGAATGTTGTGTCAGAAGATCGAGTCTCAACAAAAGAAGACCCGGTATCATTAGTTAAGGGGGAGTTTGCTTTTGCAGGTTTCGATTGCTAATGATTATCGGTGAATGAATTGAGTGCATCGGTCAAGGGGGAGACTGTAAGTGCACGTTTTGGTGCACAATTTGTGTCCGATGCATCTCAATTAAAGGGCTGTTACTTTACAGAGATTATCCAGATAACTGGACAAACTCGTGTGAACAGTACCACGAGTTTGGACAAACTCGTGTGAATAGTACCACGAGTTTGGACAAACTCGTGTGAACAGTAACACGAGTTTGACTAAACACGTGTTACTGTAGCACGTGTTTGGAAGCCCACGAGTTTGAAGCCCAACCCATTTGTAGCCTATATATATTGTTCTTAGGTTTCGGTTTTAGGTTGATGATTTTAGTTGCAACAGATTTCATTCACTAGGTTCTCGAGGTAGAGATCTATACCTCGAGATGCCGCCCAAAGAATCAGATGTCTACTCGTTTTATGTATTGTAATCTTATGATTAATACAAGATATGAGTTTTTTTTACATCTGAATTTATCTCCTGTTCATATTGATTTCGTATTCATATATATGTGATTCATTCAATTTCCTCAATAACGATTATGTTTGGATTCCGCACTTACATAGTCGTAGGAATCGCGAATCGATCGGTTCACCTGCACTTTCAAGTACCTTCGGGCCTTGGCCTTTGGAAAGCTCTTCATATAGACCCGGGTTCACTTCCTTGGGAAAAGCCGTTTCCAGTTCGGTTGTTAGCTGCTGGATTTTCGCAGCAGTTCAAGGTCACTTTTCTCACTGCAAACAATCAAGCCGTCATAGATGGAAACCTGAATTCACCTACGTACACGGTCATGTGTTGAACACCACAAGCACACTCATTTAGCATGTGAACCGAACTTCGGTTACACTATGATTATTCTATCAATAGGCTTATATATCATTTATATATAAATATACAAAAAAAGGTAGTCTTGTCGGATCTTTTTAAAACCATACAAAAAAAAGTCCATATAACTACTTTAGTTAAGACCATTTCAAAGCAAAAATAAAATTAAAAAACACATTCAACTTGAGCTACTGAGATAGCACCTTTGACACCTCTAAGCAATTCTTGTATTTGTAAAACAATATACAATTTCATTTCTTGGTATTCAACTAAAGCTCATAAATTAGCATTTTAGAATATCACAAATTTTAGAATTAGAGCTCATAACTGAGAACAAAAAACACTTGCCTTTTATTCAAACTTTTTTTTATCAAACACCTGGCATTCACAAAAAACACATATAAACAAAGTAGTGTTAAATTCAAACTAAATAATTGAGGATCTATTAGATAAAATGACCAAAGATTACAGATTATGATATAAGTAATTTCACTTCTTAAAAGCTGATAACTTGACCCCTAATAATCATATATAACTAAAACGAAAACATGCTCAAGCAAACACTAAAACATCATATTATTTGCAATAATAAAATGAACAGATGATGAGTTTTTAAATACAAATCCGAAAACACCCCAAATCCCTTATTCTTGCTTTGTTGTTGTTCGACCACCAAAACGAAGGCCACCAAAAAATGATTTTATTGTCATAATTTTTTGTTGATTATCAATAAGAATAAAGGAAAGAAAACAGTTTTTGGGGGTTAACCTTTATTTTCTTTATGCGGCTAGGCAAAACGGATAACAAATTGCAATTAAATCCTTAGATCGAAGAGCATTGAAAAAAAGAGATGAAGATCGATGATGAAGCATAGAGCGTGCTGGAAAACCCTAACTGCCAAAAAGAAAAAAAGTCTGGAATCCCAAAATTTGTATGCAATCGGTTCACCAAAAATAAATGAATGATTGTTTTCCCTTAAAAAAAACCCTAACTGCCAAAAAGAAAAAAAAAACCTAATTTTAAATGAGAATATACCTGATATGGCTTGAACATAATATCTAATCATCAATATTCCCATCGATGGAGATGAAAAGGTTGAGAAAAAAAATGAAAATAAGATATGAATCAGAAATCAGAAAGAAAGAAGAACGTAGCTGGAAAAAAACTTTGGGTGGGCTTTTTTTAAACAGAGGGAATGGCTGCCACGTGGCAAAATTGTGAAGTTTTATTTGTTTTGGGATCCTGTTTTATTAGGAAAAAAATGTAAAAGTTTATATAAGCAACGTTAAGTTATTTCTTTGTAACTACAAGAAGAAAAATTACCACGTGCACCACTACAATTCATAACACACTATTAAAATTGAGAAATGATATTAGTACTATAAATAATGATTAATTTATCACATTATACAATTTTTATAGCATACTGTACAAGTCACTAAAAGATATATGTGGTTAATTCATCAATTGTTTTGGTACGAAGATCACTTCCCATTTAAATTGTATGGTTATAAACATCTAAAATATGTCGTAGGCGGTATAGTAATAGATTGGAACCACCCGAGAAAATCCTGCAAAGTATATAGTATTCTGGTGTTGTTTCGGACTCAATCCTAAAAACCAACAAAAATGAATATGGGTCCCAACCTCGAATGGAATTTGATGCCACTATTTGGTACCGAGATCAACACGATTGAGATTTTTTCTCATACGTATACCCAATCCATACTAATCATCTTTAAATTGCAATAAAAAATAAAAGTCTTAGCTAATGATAAATAGTTCACCCTAATGACAATTTTTGCACTATAGTTAGCCTTTTCCAAAAAAATTATTAGCACTTTTTTATGTCATTTATAATAAAGGGTTTTGTTAAATGTGGCACTTAGAATTGTAGTTAAGGTACATTATATAGTTGTATTTTACGATAAAATTCAAAGGTGAACATTTGATATGGAAGGTACAATTTTTCTATACACGTTAAATACAACTTTAAGTATTGAGTTTAACAATTTCCCATTATAAATTTAAAAATTAAAATTAACTTTTCAAAATAATCACTGTATAACACCATACAAATGAGCCACGCAACGGTTGTTATTCAATTATTAAACCGAAAAAGGAAATAATTTACTGTCAAAATCGAAAGGTTGCCATGTTCAATTTCCATATCTATAAATATATTCATTCTTTCTTCCTGTGATTTCGTTTCCTTTCATATCATCTTCTGTCTATACATACATAGATACATACATACATCCCACGTTTCCCCCCTTCTATTTTAAAATCCATAAATCAATCAATCAAATCGCGCATTTTCCGATCACCGCGATTATCTCAGATCGCCGGCAATCTCTCACTACACACATAGGTACCTTCAACTATCTATCTACATACAATTCTAGTTTGAGATTTGATCTTATTCTCAAAGTAATTACTTTGTTTTGTGATATTATAGATGCTGTAGATTTGAAATTTAGTTACTTTTTAGTTTTTAACCACCGTAGTTTTACAATTTCACTATTTACTGACTCGCAATTAATCGAATTCGTTAGCAGTTGGAGAAATGTGATGCCTATGTTGTTGGAATTTAGGTGTTTATTCATTTTTATAATTATGGTGTATCTAATATCTATATTATCATTATTATGCATTATTATTATTATATTTATATAGAAAGTATGTGATCTTAGATTTGTTGAATTACTGATCGGTGGTTCAGTTCTGCATTGTTTACAAAAGTATAAGTTTTCTCACTTTGTAAGCGTAGTAGTAAATGATAAGCAATATTGAAACGCTGGTCCCTTTTAAGATTGAAATGTCAGACACTTTATGGGGTTTAAAGCAGTTATTGCGATGGTAGTGTTAGGTTTGTTGGCTATAGCATTTATATCGGTTAATATAATGCTCTATATAGTTGTTTAGATAATGCCAATTCGGACAATGTTTCTTGTTATTGAAGCACCTTGTATTCAATAGATTGTTTCTTTTGTTGCTTGGTTTTGTTTTGGTTTCTTTGCTTCTTTCGGTGTGGTGACTGTGTAAGGTGATCAAGGTCTACATATTTTGCTTGGTCGTGTCATAATTTTTTAGTTATGTGGAGACTTATTGTTTTATCCTTTTGTGCTGTAATTAGTTGAGGTACAAGCTCTAAGATTTGAGAGTTAGATTTGGTATATCTTGTAGACTTTTTTTGGTGTATAAGACATGTGAAATGTGGTTTTTATCATGTTTATGTGAATTTTTTATGTTGTCACATGCTGATTTGAATGCATAAAAGAGGGATCAGAAGCGTAGACAGAATTCTGACTATAGAAAGACCGGGATAGGAAAGTGTCATGTTAAATAGGCAAGTGAATTATTTATGAAGTGATGTGGAAGTGTATACCTTTATGTATTACTTAATTCTTTAGATTCTTACTTGCATATATAGAGCATCCAAGGAAACATGAAAGCAAGATGCTTAACTGTCTTTAGTTATTATCTCATTGTTAACATTGATGATCATTTCTTGAAACTATATTGGCATTTCCATAAGAACTTATCGGAAGTATTACAAATCTTTTGTAAAGTCTAGTTTGAAGTTGAAAAGAGGTTATTAGTTATGTACTTATATGCATATTGACAGGCTCTATGGAAATATTCTTTTAGTTTAATTTTGAATGTTTATCTAATTCCCTTCCATGTACTACAGGTGGATATTCCTGTGTATGGAGGAGTTGATTTATTGGGGGAGAAGCTTTCGCCTCTAATACAGCTTCTTGTTAATATTTTAGATTTCATACAATCATGAAACTGGACCCCCATAAATCAATGTCTGCATATCCCAAGACGATTCTACCAATTGCAGCTTCAGTTGGGGGACTTGCCTTCTTTTTGGCTTTTGCTTCCTTGCTTCTAGTCTACCAGCCAATTGGTACTAAAGTTAGTGGGTATTTTTATAATGTAGATCAAGCCCCCAAAATCGCTATCGTGTCGTCTTACAATGAAACCAGTATAATAGAGAACCCGGTGAGTGATACAGAAACAAAAGGAAAGATTGTTGAATCAAATACCAGCAACACTATTGACTCAGGTCTTGAAAAGACTATCGACTCAGAAACTAAAAAGACTGCTGATTCAAGTAAAGACAAGACGATTGATTCAGATACTAAAACAAATGCCGATTCAAGTAATGACAAGACTATTGATTCAGATACCAAAGGGAGTGCTGATTCAGCTCCTGACAAGACTGTTGATTCAGATACTAAAACGACTATTGATTTAGGTCCCGATAAGATTGTCGATTCAGATGTTAAAATGTCCAATGATTTAAATGCCGATGAAACTGCTGGATTAGATACCAACAAGACTGTTGATTTAGATATGAACAAGACTGTTGATTTAAGTATCAACAAGACTCCTGATTCGACTACCAAAAAGATTGTAGATTCAGGTACCAAAATAATATTTCCATCCATCCCTAAACTATATTATTGATGTGTTTACAGTTCTTAGGTGCTACACATTTATATATTTTGTGCTTTTTAACTCCACAGAACTTGTCAAAGTAGTGTTTGTTATACTGAAATCAGAGAATGAACTGAAGGTTTTCACTCCATAAGAGTGTAAAAATAGAAGATTGTATGAGGGTCGTACAAAATTAAAATGTTTACGTTACTCAAAAAAGATGATTAATTGATAAGGGCGCTACATTTTTTCTAAGTTCATGATTTTGAGGCTTGAATTTGCAGGCTGTGATTTGTATCATGGGAAATGGGTATATGATTCAGCTGGACCGCTATACTCAAACAACTCATGCCCTGTGTTGTCACAGATGCAGAACTGCCAAGGAAATGGTAGGCCTGACAAGGACTATGAGAATTATCGATGGAAACCCACTGAATGTAACCTCCCCAGGTTTGACCCCAAAAGGTTTTTGGAATTAATGAGAGGAAAGACGTTAGCATTTATAGGTGACTCGGTTGCCAGAAATCAGATGGAGTCGATGTTATGCATACTTTGGCAGGCAAGTGTTTCTTTTCTATTTTGTAATATAAGTACCATATGCACTTAGTGTTACTCTTATAAGTACTATACACGCTGTATTTTACTAGAAGTGGCAATTCGGTCCATTTACTCCCACTGTCTAAGTTTATTGCGTGCAAGATACAACCTCCTAAAATCGCAATCTTTTAGATTTTGATTATTGTTGATTATATTATTTTTGTGATCATTGTTAAATGAAGTAGAAAATAGGGCTATAAGTGTTTTTGAGTCAACCTGAAGTATGAGTCACTTCAACTGAACCTGTTCTGAACATTATTGAGCATGTACATTATCAAGAATATAAATTTATTAAAAGTTTTGGTTCCAGAAAAATGATTGCAATGTAAATCCAAAGCTATCCTCTTTTCTCGCCCTTTGTTATTTTTTTCAACTTTCTGCTCCTTTAACCTGTGAAAGTAACATATAGAATATTAGTAGGCCTAGTTTAATGAGATTTTGGGGTGTGATATTGCATGAAATCATGACAAGTAAACATTGATATTTTCTTCCATCATTCATTAAGAAATAACAATAAACCACCATGTTCATTGTCACCGTCTGCAATTTGTTATAATGTTCAAAAACAGTTTACGGGTGCGTCTGACGGGTTAGGTAGGTTTTTTGTCTTCAATTTTTAACCAAAATGGATCTGGTCGAGTTGATCAGAAACCTTTTAAAATTCTTAATAAATAAGTAATGTGTTAAACTGTTAATTATTAGTAGATATAACTCTATTATTACTATAATCATCTGTTCTTTAGTAAAACAATGTAAGGGGTTATATACATCCAAAGTATATTTTGAGTAATGTTTGCTTTTTAATTGACCTAGGTCAAATTGCCACCCTAGTTCTGTTATATCTTTTAAAAATTGTTTTGAAATGCAACTGTGACTAAGCAGTTCCATTTGTAAATTATAGGCTGAAGTTCCAATAAACCGTGGGAATAAAAGAATGCAGCGTTATTATTTCCGGTCAACATCCACAACAGTTATTAGGATATGGTCATCGTGGCTTGTTCATAAAACAACCGAGAAATTTGATTTTGCTCCCGATGGTGTAGACAAGCTCCATCTTGATGCCCCAGATGAAAATTTCATGGATGTCATTCCCAGCATTGATGTTCTTGTACTTTCCTCGGGTCACTGGTTTGCAAAACGATCCGTTTACATTTTAAATAACGAGATCGTGGGTGGACAGTTATGGTGGCCTGATAATTCTCGCAAGAAGAAAATCGATAGTACGGAAGCTTTTGAGATATCTGTAGCAACCATTATCACTTCCCTCGTGACAAACCCTGACTACAAAGGTTTGACCGTGGTGCGATCATATTCACCTGATCACTATGAAGGTGGAGCTTGGAATACAGGCGGGTCATGCACTGGGAAGGTAATGAGTAGCTTACATCTCGGTCGACCGCCGATAAGCGATATATCGGCCGAGCTAACCGAGATTTACAACCATGTTCTTTTGGCAAAATGGATATATCCGGTAATGGGTCGGGTAAAAGTAGGTGATTTTTTGTTTTAGCAAAAGGGTCGAGGCTGACCAAAATATTTTTATGCCCTATAGAAGCTATTTTGTTATTAAAAGCGAATCTTTAAATATGATTATGAAAGTTACACTATTCTAATACATATCCAAATGTTTGATTTATATTAGCTTAGAAGGTTTTTTACACATTAACTTTACAACTTCAGGTTTGACGTCTTTCAACCTCAACCTGCTTAACCTAGTTTCCTTTCAAGAAATTTTTATAGTTTTTCCTCATTATCTACTCTTCATAAGGTACTCAGCAAGTCAGCAACCCTAATTTACTGCATAGAGTCTGATGTTCAAATATCTTCTAAACAGGTCAAACCTGCAGTGGATAGTAACTTAGTCGAGAGTGGGTTCACAAACACAATGCATGACAAACAAGTATCGGGCTTCAACCGTGCGATAAAGAATATAACTAATAAATCAAGGGTGGCATTTATGGACATCACAAAACCGTTTGCTTATCGGCACGATGGCCATCCGGGCCCATACCGGAGCCTTGACCCAAATAAGATTATAAAAAGGAGTGCGGATGGGCGACCGCCGCCACAGGATTGTTTACATTGGTGTATGCCAGGCCCAATCGATACATGGAATGAGTTTTTGTTGGAAACCATAAGAAGAGACTTTGAGGCCGAGGGTTCATGAGATGATGATTTTTAGACAGTCTTAGAGGATTCCATATACAGGGTATAGAGCATGAACCAGTTCAGTTGTACCATGTTGTAACAGGCTGCTGCTAATATATAAAGTTTAAGTTTTCATTGTTTCATACATATGTTGATAAATTATGATATGAGTTACTTAGTTTTACTAAGTTTTATACAAGTATCTGATCACTTAAATTATATAATATATCGGAATATTTATGGTTGTGTCGTGGGTTACAGACATCTATAACTTCATTGCAGTGTGGATTATTACAGTGTCATTTGTTTCACGAATCTGTTAGATGTATCGCTCTATGATAGTAACTATTTTGCAAATGATTACAACGGAGTATGCAAGGGTGGTTGTGACAATGAATGGGTATGTTTGATAAGAGTTTGTAAGTAGTCTAGGTGACCTACTGGTAAAAGTTAGTATGACGATATTTGGAGGCCCTAAGTTTGAATAATAGGATAACAAAAAAAAAAAAAAAAAAAAAAAACACTTTGTGATTCACCTGCGACAAAATCAAATCTATCGATTTAAGTTAGCTCTAGAATGTTGGTTGTGAGATTTTCTTGTATATTGGTCACCGTAATTGGCACGAGTTTTTTCCATTTTTTTTTGTAGTCATTGCAATTAATGTTTCGGAAATAGTCTAGAATAGTTGTATTTGTTTCTTTCTAGATTTGTTATATTGGTAATTATTATATATAATAAAACAAAAAAGTCGGCTCCCTCTCTATTCTTACTGTAGCGTTCCACTGTAGAAAAATAATAATTTTTTATTGCTCCATGATGGTACAAACAAACAAGAGGCAGCAGCCTCTTTTTCCTTCTTTTTTGGGCTAAGTCCACGAGTCATCTTTTTCCTTAATTTTTGGGCTAAGTCCACGAGTCATCTTTTTCCTTCTTTTTTGGGCTAAGTCCACGAGTCAAACAAAAGGGCATAAGCCCACTTCCATATATATTTTTTTTTTCCACCCAATATCTTATTGACTAATTTTTTACCCTCATATTTGTTTTTCCATTTTGAATATTTTTCTTTGTTTTTTTATAAACTTTTATACTATTACCTTTGTACTGTGTTATGGTCGTAACTATTGATATATTAAAGTTCTTAGCCCCGATTCATTTAGCCATCGTTTAGTGTCTCTGATATTTTTTTATAAACCTTAATAATATTAGCTTTAATAATTTTTTTTTTATTTTAAAAAAACACTTTTTTTATAAGCTTTAATAATATTATTCTTTTTGTTTTTATTAAAAAAAACCACTTTTAAATAAGAGAAAAAAATATGATATTTGTTATATATAGATGTTATAACACGATTTTTACTACTGAATTCAATCCATCAATGGCGGTTTGGATAGTGTGTGTTCTTGGTGTTTGTGTGTGTTTTTAGAGAGAACTGTGTGTAAATCTGGTATTAAAGTTATGTGTAATGTTATGTGTAATGTAATTATGTGTAATGTTATGTGTAAAATTATGTGTAATGTTATGATCTCTAAGGTATGAGAGGGCTATTTATAGTCTAATTCTACAATTATGCTAATTGTCACAATTAGCCCCTCAACCTTAGTAATCATTTATCTATGAATTAACAACAAGAAATTCCTCTAATCTAGATTACAATTTATCACTATTTTTGGATTTCTAACATTCTCCCCCTTAGTGATACATTGTAATGAAGTACGTGTTATATTGTCTTGTAGGAATGAATTTGATGAGCCCGGTGGTGAAGACAATTGGGGTGTTGAAACAAGTCTTCAAAGCTTTCTCTTTTGTCTTTGGAGAACTTGATTCAGTCTTGATCTTGGTCTTGAACTTCTTGAAGTTAAATCATGTGAGGATTCTCAATGTTCTTTTAGAACAGAGAATAATGAATGCGTGTGAGTCTTGAATAAAGAGAATAATGAAGTCGAACAAATGTGTGTGACTTGAATCTTCGAGAATTGTTGAATCATGAATCAGAGTTGTCTTTTGAAATGCGGAAGGTATGAATCTTGGTTTCGAATGTTTCAATCTTCGATTCTTGAGTGAAATTCAACTTTTCGATTCTTCAGTTTTAATTCTTGAATGAATTTCATCTTCTTGGAATAAAGTTTCATGAATATGAACTCTCCCCCTTGATGTATGCATTGGAGTTTCTTGAACAAAATGTTGTTGTATGACTTGAAGATCTTTGAATGAAGTGTGTTTGATGAAGACTCTGTTAAAGCTTTTACTTCTTTGACTTGAATCTTCTAACCAGTCTCTGATCCTTTTTGAAGCTTTGATCTTTGTCATATCAATTCGAACACTTTGGAGAGTAAGCAATTGAATGAGATTTGGATGAAATTCTTACGAAGTAATCATGCTCCCCTCAATCCATGATTATAAACATTTTGGAGCATCTTTGAACTTTTGAAGCATCTTGAGTGAAAATCTTTTCATCTTCGGTTTCATTCTTATCTTTGACGTCAATTCAGATTCCCCCTTTTTAAAATCAAAATTTCAATCACCTAAAGTCTAGTGAAAATCTGAAACTATTGTCACATCATGAATAATTTTCTCCCCCTATACACAAAATTTGATAAGCCTAGAACTTTGATAAGCCTAAACCCAATTGAAACAACCAAACACAAACTTTTCTCCTTGTTTCCTTATCAATTAGTGAATCAATCATAATATTTTCTCCCCCTCATAATGACATCATTGGGAACCAATGTCATTATGTACACATTTGATTGATTAAATGTCAAAAGAAACCATAAAGAAATTGCAACCATCAAAACATCAACCCAAACCATTAGCCCAACCCAAGAAATCCTAGGGGTGACTAAAATGTAAGATCGAAGTTGTTGGTACATAACGTTATATCATGGTGTTGGTGTTTTCTGTGTTTGTGTGATGAGAAATGAAACCGGATAAGAATGATCCGTTAGCATGTTCAAAAATCGAAAGGATTAAAGAAATGACCGATTGAAATGTATAACATTTTTCGGATTTCCTATGTATCATTGAGATATGCACAAAACAATTCTCTAACATAGTTCAGTCTGCGGCTTTGCAACCACGAGATTGCTTCACAGAATATAAATCATGGTTAACACTACCGAAGCATTTGATAACCACAATTTTATCCTTAAAGACTTTTAGGGAAAACCGAGGTCACTTAGACTTCTTGTTAACTCAATAATCACAGAAATGTAATCATGAGACCTACGTTCAACGTTGGAAAAGATGTTAGCATTGGTAGGATTTCCATTCGATCATCGTGGAATATCAATTGAGATATCACTACGAATGTTCCGGCTATATCACAAAGATAAGCAATTATATCACAAAGATATGACTCGAATGTGTTCTAATACAAATGAATGATGATCAAATTAATGACCAAACAAGATAGCTCTAGACACATCGTGATCAAAATGAAGTCGGGGACTGGAGCAGAATGTCGCCCTTTTTCAATATCAACATCTTCCAATTGAAGAGTCAATAGAAATGTGGAAATCTCCGTGAGAAATGAAACAAGTATTTGTTAAGAAACACTTGAGTGGTTAGGTAAAGATGTGCATTGCTTCACTGGGTCCATGAAGACTTTTTCAATATCGAAATTTCAACAAATGAAATCCGATAGGAACGTGTTTACCCGGCTTTTTGAGAATTTTGGGGAGGGCTTTTGTTTCTTTTAGCCCTTTCTCACATCATATCACCTTAACCTCTCACTTTTCGACTTTACTCCCTCCATCCTATTTGCACAAAAACAACATCACTCAAAATACCCTCACTATCTAATGAAAGAAGTGAATACTCCGGGGTTAGAATTCATCGGCGATGATGAAATTCATGGAGTAAATTTTGAGAATTACTTATCACTCATGTGCAAACTAATCACCGAACTCCATTTGATTAAAAATCATTGGAAAAACATCAAATGTGTGAAAAAAATTTGGCACACATTTGAGGTTTTGAAAGTGTTTGAAATCACAAACTCCTCCTTAATCTATGCAAGAATAGATCAAAAAGTTTTCCATAGAAAGGTGGAGCAAAAATTGGTTTTGTGAGATCAAAAGTAGTAAAATCTTTGTTGTGATATTTTTGAAAAAAAACTTTGAGAGTCTAAAGTGAACAAGATTTTGATTTGAAAAACATAAAGTTTTGCTTCAACAACAATGTTGATAGTAAGACAGCTAGGGAGTACACAAAGGCGTTCGATCCTTTGCGTCTTACAACAACAAGTTGGAGGCAATTAAAACATTTAAGCAAATGAAAATCCAATCAATTGTTCAAGATGAGACAACAAGGGAGTACACAAAGGCGTTCGATCCTTTGCGTCTCATATCAACAATTGAGAGTTTTGAAAACTTTATTTGAACAACTTGATTGCTATCACACATACATATTCATATAAGAACACTTGGAAGTACACAAAGGCGTTCGATTCCTTGTTATCTTATATCAATTTGTATGTATAATAACAAAAGCTTAGAATGTAAAAACACTTTACAAATAAATATATCATTTAAGAACGGGTTGCATACATAGTATATGCAAGCCACTGAAAATAAAAATCTTTTTGTTTATTTTGAAAATTTGTAATTTTGTATTTGATTTTTCTTTTCAAATTTTGTATTTTGATTTTCTGGAATGTGTCAAGAATTCCTTCAAATGGAAAAAGAGTTTAAGGTTTAAGATTTAACATACCAAGCTTGGAGATGAGAAAGTTAAACCTCTTTTCATCCAATGGTTTTGTGAACAAATCTGCAAGTTGAAAATCAGTACCCACAAAGTAGAGCTCGATGTCACCTTTCTCAATATGATCTTTGAGAAAATGATATCTAACATCAATATGCTTAGAGCGAGAGTGGTTTACTGAGTTGACTGCAATGGCAATGGCACTCTGAGAATCACAATAGATAGGAATATGATCATATTTCAGACCATAATCAGTTAGTTGTGTCTTCATCCATAAAACTTGAGCACAACAACTAGCCGCAGCAACATATTCAGCTTCAGCCGTTGATAGTGACACACAATTCTGTTTCTTGGAAGACCAACTCACAATTTTATCACCTAAAAATTGTAGAGTACCGGAAGTGCTCTTGCGATCAAGTTTACAACCAGCATGATCTGCATCTGAATATGCAGTTAAATTGAATCCAGTATCCCTTGGATACCAGAGACCTAAATCGGGTGTACCCTTCAGATAACGAAAGATTCGTTTCACAGCTTGATAATGTAAATCAGTTGGAGCAGCTTGATATCTAGCACACATACATGTTGCAAACATTATATCTGGGCGAGATGCTGTTAGGTACAACAACGAACCAATCATACTTCGATATCTCTTTTGGTCAAATGGTTTCCCATTTGAGTCAGCATTTATGTTTGTTCGAGCAGCCATTGGGGTAGATATTGAAGAACATGAAGTCATATCAAACTTTTTCAACATGTCATTTATGTATTTACCTTGTGATATAAAAATACCAGTTGGTAACTGTTTGATTTGAAGACCCAAAAAGTAATTCATTTCCCCAATCATACTTCGATATCTCTTTTGGTCAAATGGTTTCCCATTTGAGTCAGCATTTATGTTTGTTCGAGCAGCCATTGGGGTAGATATTGAAGAACATGAAGTCATATCAAACTTTTTCAACATGTCATTTATGTATTTACCTTGTGATATAAAAATACCAGTTGGTAACTGTTTGATTTGAAGACCCAAAAAGTAATTCATTTCCCCAATCATACTCATTTCAAAATGATTAACCATAAGAGATGAAAAGTTTCGGCAAAATGTTTGACTGGTCGACCCAAAGATAATGTCATCAACATATATTTGAACAAGTAGAACGTGCTTACCTTGTTTGCGAATGAACAAGGTAGGGTCAATTGTGCCTTTGGTAAAGCCACCTCTTAGTAAGAAAGTAGTTAAAGAATCATACCATGCTCGGGGTGCTTGCTTAAGACCGTAGAGAGCCTTGTCTAACCTGTAGACATGGTTTGGCCTTTGAGGATCAACAAAACCTTCTGGTTGATCAACGTAAACTTCTTCTTTGAGGTCACCATTCAAGAAAGCAGTCTTCACATCCATTTGAAACACAGTAAAGTTTCTGAATGCGGCATAAGCTAAGAATATCCGAATGGCCTCCATTTCAAAAGTTTCGTCGAAGTCAACACCAGGTTGTTGGCAATAACCCTTTGCAACAAGTCGAGCTTTATTCCTTACTACCACTCCATTCTCATCCTTTTTGTTTTTGAATATCCACTTTGTTCCTATTGGATCATCTTTTCTAGGATTTGGAACTAATCTCCATACCTTCAGTCTTTCAAATTACGCGAGTTCATCTTGCATTGCCTTAACCCACTCTGGATCACGAAGAGCTTCAGATACGGTTTTGGGTTCGATGTTGCTAAGAGAAAGTGCAACAAGACACTCATTTACTGAGGTACGAGTAGTTACTCCTGCTTGTGGATCTCCAATTATTTGATCAGTAGGATGGTCTTTCTGCATACGTGTCCACTTGTGAGCATGAGGAAGAGGATCATGTTGTTGAAGATCAACATCACCATCATTAAAACTTGAGTTTTGTTGAGAGATGGAGTCATAACTTGGTATAACTCTTTCCTCATAAGCTGGATGATCAAAATCAAGTGGTACATACACATTTGGAGTGTCCAATGGATTTGTTGTCTGAGTTAATCGAGAAGGTTGTTCTTGAACATTCACTTGAGAAGCATTATCAGGAGAGGATGGTGGAGAAGTATCAGTAGAAGAAAATTCTTGCTCTGAAGAACTTGATGAAGATTCATGAATGTTGTCAGGAACTGGATCGTTGTTATGAAGAGGTTCATTGTTTTGAATTGGTTCAACGATGACCTGAGGTTCTTGATCATGAATCGGTTTTGAATTATAGAATTCTTCAAAAAGAATATCTAATTCATCACTTGTTGGAGTTGGAAACTTCTTGAATTTTGAAGCTAAGGTAGAATTCCTTGTAGAAGTACTTGAAGCACTTGGATCATTACTTGTTGGTAGCAAACTTTCTTGCTCAAAAATCATGCCTGACATCTCATCAAACCAAACATTCATTGTTTCTTGAATTGTGTTGGTTCGACGATTATAGATTCGATAGGCAATTGATGTTTTGGAATAACCAACAAAATATCCTTCATCACCTTTCTTCTCGAACTTTCCAAGATTCTCCCGATCATTCAAAGTATAACAAACACACCCAAATATATGAAAGTAGTTGATGTTGGGTTTGCGTTTGTTAATAACCTCATAAGGAGTCTTTTCGAAACGCTGATTGATAATGGACCGATTCTGAGTGTGACATGCAGTGTCAACAGCTTCAGCCCACATATTGGATGGCAATTTGGAATAAGCAAGCATTGTCCTTGCTGCTTCCACCAGCGATCGATTTCTCCTTTCAACAACACCGTTTTGTTGTGGGGTGCGAACTGCTGAGAATTGATGAGTGATACCTTTGGATTTGCAGAATTCATCAAAAACAGCATTCTTGAACTCAGTTCCGTTATCCGAACGGATGTAACGAACTGGAAGTTGAAGATTTACTTGAGTATTAGTGATGAAATCTATCAACATCTGAGTTGTTTCATCTTTGGATGCAAGGAACTTGACCCAAGTATATCTTGAATAATCATCAACAATAACCAAGATGTATTTCTTCCCATTTCGGCTTTGTACTTTCATCGGCCCACAAAGATCCATGTGAAGCAAATGAAGAGGTGCTAAAGAATTTGGAGATTTCTTCGGTTTATGAGAAGCTCTCTTAATCTTCCCAACAGCACAAGAAGGACAAACATGCTCACTTTCATACTTATAGTCAGGTAAGCCTTTAACAAGATGCTTGTTGACCAAAATATTGATGGTTTGAAAATTCAGATGCGACAGCCTTCTATGCCATAACCAAGAATTCTTTGAAGTAGCCTTTGAAATGAGACAAATATTATCGGTTGGTTGGTTATCATCGAGATTGACGGTAAAAGATTATCATCACGGTCACCACAAAGAATATCAACTCCATCTAGAGTTTGGACTTTGCAAAGAGATTTTCGAAACAGAACTTGAAGATTGTTATCACAGAATTGTCCAACACTGAACAAGTTGTGACTTAATCCTTCAACATAGTGAACTTTCTTGATGATAATTCCATTTCTTTCAATGTCTCCATAACCTAAGATAGGAGCGAAATTGTTGTTTCCAAAGCGAACTGTTCCCATGAATCTTTCAACAAAATTCTTGAGCAAAGATTTATTTCCAGTCATGTGCTTCGAACACCCGGAATCGAGTATCCAAACACAGATGGTTATTTCCTGCAATCAAAGAAATTTAACCGTTTTTAGGTACCCACTTGAAGACGGGTCCTTTATGGTTAGTTAAAACAGGCAGGGTATATAACTTAGGAATCGCATTCAAACATGTTTTTGAATCAACATAAGCATTGACAAGCACATTATCAACAAACACATTTGAATAAAAAGTACGAACATTCACATGAGAATTAAAAGTAACATGTCTACAAGCATTAACATCAGTAGATATACAAGTACGAGAATTAAAATTGTTTACAAGCTCACAAGGTCTTGCCTTGGTATTTTCAACATTATTTGACAAAGAAAAATTGTTTTGATTAACATGAACACCCTTCCTCCTATTAACATTCTTTCTCCTCTTTCTTTTCTTCTTTTTCTCAACATCCTTTTGGTTACTAGTGAACTTAGGTACTAAAGTATTAGCAACCCATCTAGCACCACTAGTTATGCTCTTTCCACCTGTTGAATTGAATTTAAAAAGATTAGAACTAGAAGTTTTAAACACTTTCATCTTTTTGGAATCTTTTGGAGGTGAGAAAACTTCTTGCTTCTTTGGTTTATCATGAGAAAACCATCCATATCTATCCCTATATCTAGTTGTACCATTTGATGCATCCTTAGTTAGCGAAACTGAGCTAGACTTAGACACCTTAGGTATAGAGCTAGATTGAGAGCTAGATTGAGAAGCATTAGAGCTAGATTGAGAGCTAGATTGAGAGCTAGATTGAGAGCTAGATTGAGAGCTAGATTGAGAGCTAGATTGAGAGCTAGATTGAGAGCTAGATTGAGAGCTAGATTGAGAGCTAGATTGAGAGCTAGATTGAGAGCTAGATTGAGAGCTAGATTGAGAGCTAGATTGAGAGCTAGATTGAGAGCTAGATTGAGAGCTAGATTGAGAGCTAGATTGAGAGCTAGATTGAGAGCTAGATTGAGAGCTAGATTGAGAGCTAGATTGAGAGCTAGATTGAGAGCTAGATTGAGAGCTAGATTGAGAGCTAGATTGAGAGCTAGATTGAGAGCTAGATTGAGAGCTAGATTGAGAGCTAGATTGAGAGCTAGATTGAGAGCTAGATTGAGAGCTAGATTGAGAGCTAGATTGAGAGCTAGATTGAGAGCTAGATTGAGAGCTAGATTGAGAGCTAGATTGAGAGCTAGATTGAGAGCTAGATTGAGAGCTAGATTGAGAGCTAGATTGAGAGCTAGATTGAGAGCTAGATTGTACCATTTAGTGTTAGCGAAACTGAGCTAGACTTAGACACCTTAGGTATAGAGCTAGATTGAGAGCTAGATTGAGAAGCATTAGGATAGTCTTTCGGAAGTTTCACTTTGGTGTACTTTGTCCTGTGTGGGGTCTCAGCTTTTTCCTTTTTGACATGTTTCACAGGGGTAGCAATAAAGGTTTCTACCTTAATGGTCTTTGGTTCAGTCTTGACGAGTTTGGTCTTAACTCGTTTCTTTGAGTAATATGAAGTTGGAGCTTTGGACAATGGTTTTTGAGATTCCACTTTTGTTTTCACTTTGATTTTGGTAGATTCAATCTTTTTCTCAGTTTCTGAATCAAAAACATATTCTCCCTCCATGAATTTATCAAAATCATCTTTCGTGAAATCTTTTGGAGGTGAGAAAACTTCTTGCTTCTTTGGTTTATCATGAGAAAACCATCCATATCTATCCCTATATCTAGTTGTACCATTTGATGCATCCTTAGTTAGCGAAACTGTGCTAGACTTAGACACCTTAGGTATAGAACTAGATTGAGAGCTAGATTGAGAAGCATTAGGATAGTCTTTCGGAAGTTTCACTTTGGTGTACTTTGTCCTGTGTGGGGTCTCAGCTTTTTCCTTTTTGACATGTTTCACAGGGGTAGCAATAAAGGTTTCTACCTTAATGGTCTTTGGTTCAGTCTTGACGAGTTTGGTCTTAACTCGTTTCTTTGAGTAATATGAAGTTGGAGCTTTGGACAATGGTTTTTGAGATTCCACTTTTGTTTTCACTTTGATTTTGGTAGATTCAATCTTTTTCTCAGTTTCTGAATCAAAAACATATTCTCCCTCCATGAATTTATCAAAATCATCTTTCGTGAAATCTTTTGAAAAAGAAAATTTCAATGGAGATTGATTAATTTCAGATTTAGTTGAAAATTTTGAAAAATCAGGAATCTTGGTGTCCAACTTCACATCATGGTTAGTCTCGGAAATTAGGTCAACTTGAACTGACACATCTTTGGTTTCACAAAAAAATTGAGTAGAAGTATCAACACCTATACTAGCACTAGGCTTAGGGTGAACAACTAACTCATCAACATTGTTGCATGTGAAAAACCTATAGAAGTACCATATCAAAACTAAACTATGTGCAAGTTCTTCATTAGAAAAATCAGATTGCACATAATCCTCAGCTATAAATGTAGCAGTATTTTGACAAGTACATCCAAGAAAATCAGTCAAGGTCTGGGTAGAGGTATTGGTAGATGAATCACAAGAAGTTTGGGTAGAATTGTCTACTAAAGCACTTTGGTTAGTTTGAGTAGAAACATTCTCACAAACTTTCTTAGTATCAACAACAATACATTTATCCTCTGAATTCGGACTTTGAGACTTGAGATGATCAATAACTTTTTGTTGAGATTCTACCTTTTGTTGTAAACCTTCTATTTGTTTTTCCAAAAATGTGGTTGGAAAATACATTTTAGTTGGTTTAGGTGGAGTACAGACAGATTCTTGGTTTTGAAAAATCAGGAATCTTGGTGTCCAACTTCACATCATGGTTAGTCTCGGAAATTAGGTCAACTTGAACTGACACATCTTTGGTTTCACAAAAAAATTGAGTAGAAGTATCAACACCTATACTAGCACTAGGCTTAGGGTGAACAACTAACTCATCAACATTGTTGCATGTGAAAAACCTATAGAAGTACCATATCAAAACTAAACTATGTGCAAGTTCTTCATTAGAAAAATCAGATTGCACATAATCCTCAGCTATAAATGTAGCAGTATTTTGACAAGTACATCCAAGAAAATCAGTCAAGGTCTGGGTAGAGGTATTGGTAGATGAATCACAAGAAGTTTGGGTAGAATTGTCTACTAAAGCACTTTGGTCAGTTTGAGTAGAAACATTCTCACAAACTTTCTTAGTATTAACAACAATACATTTATCCTCTGAATTCGGACTTTGAGACTTGAGATGATCAATAACTTTTTGTTGAGATTCTACCTTTTGTTGTAAACCTTCTATTTGTTTTTCAAGATTCTCAATCTCAATGCTTTTTAGAAAACAATTATGATTTAAATCAGAAATCTTCCTTTCGAATTCAACATTGTTTGGTTTAGCTTCTTGGAGCTTTTTATTAAGAATATCAACATCCATTTGTCTTGCATTTGCCCGAAGCCATTCATTGGTCTTTTGAATTTCAAGATCTTGATTGGCCTTTTCAAGATCATGAATGGTCTTTTCAAGATTTTGACATTTTTGTAATAACTTAGAATCAGGAGAGACATTCAACTCACATTCTTTAACCAACATCTTATCTTTGTAAGCTTGAAAATCTTGTTTAATAGCATCATGTTCAAAAAGTAATTTTGAATGTTCTTCAATAAGTTTTGAAAATTCACTTTTAGAAAATGAAATGCTATTTTTCAACTTTTTGTTTTTGTTGGCTAAAGAATTGATATGAGTTGTTAAATCTGATAAAGCTAATCTACATGACTCTTTGTCCTTAATCAAAGAAAAAGTAGAGTCGAGATTTACCTCATCATCTGGGTATTCATCATCAGTGCTTTCTTCTTTAAAGTCTTTGTTCTTGGCCAACCTTGCCATATAGCAAACATTAGCAGAGAGATCTTGATCTTCATCATCTGTGAGTAACAGCCATTTGTCATCTTCAGCTAGCAATGCATGTCCTGCTTCGACTTGTTTGGCTAACAGCATCTTCTGCTTGTAATACTCATAGTTCCGCTTTCGAGGTTGTTTGCAATCAACAGCAAAATGTCCAGGAATACCACAATTGTAGCACTTTTTGTCTGATGCCTTACCTTTCTCAACAACTTGTTTCTCATAAATTTCCTTCTTTTCACCATACCTTGATCCATTAGCTTCACCTTGCTCATTACTCCTTGGATGATAGTGTTCCTTCTTGGGAAATGCACTTGTAGAAGAAGTGCGGAGATTGTTGTTTGTTGGCCTCGCTTTGTAAAATTTCCTCTTGAAATGCTTTGTTACCGCGGCAAGAGCTTGATATAGTTCATCTGAAACACCATCTCTTGTAGCCATCAGATCATCTCCCTCCTCATCAGACGAAGAAACAACTACCATTTGCCTGTTAAGAGCTTCAGAAATCTTCTTCTCAACTATCAATGCCAAAGGATCAGAAGATACAACTTCTGGCATTTTGTTTGATGAAGCTTTGTTTAGGACTTGGTTTTCATTGAGTTTGAAAGATTCATAAAGAGTATGAATGGTGAACTTGGTCAGATTTTGATGTTGCTTGATCTGTGTTCCAAAATCTTCCCATTGGGAGATCGTCTTGAGTGAGATCGTCTTGAGTGAGATCGTCTTGAGTGAGATCGTCTTGAGTGAGATCGTCTTGAGTGAGATCGTCTTGAGTGAGATCGTCTTGAGTGAGATCGTCTTGAGGAGATCGTCTTGAGGTGAGATCGTCTTGAGTGAGATCGTCTTGAGTGAGATCGTCTTGAGTGAGATCGTCTTGAGGTAACAGAAAATGAAACGATCTTGAGAAGAACAGAAAATGAAACGATCTTGAGAAGAACAGAAAATGAAACGATCTTGAGAAGAACAGAAAATGAAACGATCTTGAGAAGAACAGAAAATGAAACGATCTTGAGAAGAACAGAAAATGAAACGATCTTGAGAAGAACAGAAAATGAAACGATCTTGAGAAGAACAGAAAATGAAACGATCTTGAGAAGAACAGAAAATGAAACGATCTTGAGAAGAACAGAAAATGAAACGATCTTGAGAAGAACAGAAAATGAAACGATCTTGAGAAGAACAGAAAATGAAACGATCTTGAGAAGAACAGAAAATGAAACGATCTTGAGAAGAACAGAAAATGAAACGATCTTGAGAAGAACAGAAAATGAAACGATCTTGAGAAGAACAGAAAATGAAACGATCTTGAGAAGAACAGAAAATGAAACGATCTTGAGAAGATCGTCCTTGGTAAGATCGTCTTGGGTGAGATCGTCTTGAGTGAGATCGTTTTGAGTGAGATCGTCTTGAGTGAGATCGTCTTGAGTGAGATCGTCTTGAGGTGAGATCGTCTTGAGTGAGATCGTCTTGAGTGAGATCGTCTTGAGTGAGATCGTCTTGAGGTGAGATCGTCTTGAGTGAGATCGTCTTGAGTGAGATCGTCTTGAGTGAGATCGTCTTGAGTGAGATCGTCTTGAGTGAGATCGTCTTGAGTGAGATCGTCTTGAGTGAGATCGTCTTGAGGTGAGATCGTCTTGAGTGAGATCGTCTTGAGGTGAGATCGTCTTGAGTGAGATCGTCTTGAGTGAGATCGTCTTGAGTGAGATCGTCTAGGTGAGATCGTCTTAGGTGAGATCGTCTGAGGTGAGATCGTCTTAGGAACAGAATGAAACGATCTTGAGAAGAACAGAAAATGAAACGATCTTGAGAAGAACAGAAAATGAAACGATCTTGAGAAGATCGTCCTTGGTAAGATCGTCTTGGGTGAGATCGTCTTGAGTGAGATCGTCTTGAGTGAGATCGTCTTAGTGAGATCGTCTTGAGTGAGATCGTCTTGAGTGAGATCGTCTTGAGGAGATCGTCTTGAGGTGAGATCGTCTTGAGTGAGATCGTCTTGAGTGAGATCGTCTTGAGTGAGATCGTCTTGAGTGAGATCGTCTTGAGTGAGATCGTCTTGAGTGAGATCGTCTTGAGTGAGATCGTCTTGAGTGAGATCGTCTTGAGTGAGATCGTCTTGAGGTGAGATCGTCTTGAGGTGAGATCGTCTTGAGGTGAGATCGTCTTGAGGTGAGATCGTCTTGAGGTGAGATCGTCTTGAGTGAGATCGTCTGAGTGAGATCGTCTTGAGGTGAGATCGTCTTGAGTGAGATCGTCTTGAGTGAGATCGTCTTGAGTGAGATCGTCTTGAGTGAGATCGTCTTAGTGAGATCGTCTTGAGTGAGATCGTCTTAGGAATTTGATGAAACGATCTTGAGAAGAACAGAAAATGAAACGATCTTGAGAAGAACAGAAAATGAAACGATCTTGAGAAGAACAGAAAATGAAACGATCTTGAGAAGAACAGAAAATGAAACGATCTTGAGAAGAACAGAAAATGAAACGATCTTGAGAAGAACAGAAAATGAAACGATCTTGAGAAGAACAGAAAATGAAACGATCTTGAGAAGAACAGAAAATGAAACGATCTTGAGAAGAACAGAAAATGAAACGATCTTGAGAAGAACAGAAAATGAAACGATCTTGAGAAGAACAGAAAATGAAACGATCTTGAGAAGATCGTCCTTGGTAAGATCGTCTTGGGTGAGATCGTCTTGAGTGAGATCGTCTTGGGTGAGATCGTCTTGAGTGAGATCGTCTTGAGTGAGATCGTCTTAGGATTTTGATGAAATTTGGTTAAGTCTTGAAATTGAAACGATCTTGAGAAGAACAGAAAATGAAACGATCTTGAGAAGAACAGAAAATGAAACGATCTTGAGAAGAACAGAAAATGAAACGATCTTGAGAAGAACAGAAAATGAAACGATCTTGAGAATAACAGGAAATGAAACGATCTTGAGAAGAACAGAAAATGAAACGATCTTGAGAAGAACAGAAAATGAAACGATCTTGAGAAGAACAGAAAATGAAACGATCTTGAGAAGAACAGAAAATGAAACGATCTTGAGAAGAACAGAAAATGAAACGATCTTGAGAAGATCGTCCTTGGTAAGATCGTCTTGGGTGAGATCGTCTTGAGTGAGATCGTCTTGAGTGAGATCGTCTTGAGTGAGATCGTCTTAGGATTTTGATGAAATTTGGTTAAGTCTTGAAATTGAAACGATCTTGAAATGAAACGGTCTTGAAAATGAAACGGTCTTGAAATGAAAATGATCTTGAAATGAAATGATCTTGAAATGAAATGATCTTGAAATGAAACGGTCTTGAATTAAAGTGATTTTGGATTGAAATGATTCAAGGAACTGGGACGATCTTGGTTGAAGATCGTCTTAAGTTTCAAAGAAGAAAGTCTTGAAATGGGACGATCTTGGTGAAGATCGTCTTGGGTTTCGAAGGTAATAAACGATCTTGGTGAAGATCGTCTTAGGTTTCAAAGAGATGAAACGATCTTGGTGAAGATCGTCTTAGGTTTCTAGGAAATGAGACGATCTTGGTTGAAGATCGTCTTGTTTTCTTTCTCAAAAACTTATAAGTATTTGAATTGACCAAACCAATCCTTTCGGATTAATTAGCCACAACAAACACTTCACCACAAACTTATCAGAACGATCTTGTGAGGATCGTCCTACTAGCTACCAAGTACAAGAATAAAAATTGGAAGTTCAAAGACTAAGACGATCTTGGGAAGATCGTCCTAGTGCAGATCGTCCTAGTGTCATCTTCTTCATCAGAACATCAGTTTTATACAAAAACTCCATTAACGACTTCTTAAAGCTTCAATAACTTTCGAATTACTAGGAGTTAGAACTTGAAATCACTTGCAAACTGATTGAATTCATGTCCGCAACAAGTTTATGAACAAAATTCAACACAAAACACAACAGATTCAAATCCCTCAAAATTCGCGCCAAAAACTCAAAATTCAATCTCGAGATTTAGATTGAATTGGAACTTGAAACTTGACAGGATTAAGTTATCAATAACCACGAATCTATTGGTGAACAAATAACTGTGATTTTATGTGATTTGAAGTGTGAATTTTGATGAACCAGACGGTGAAAAATACGAACAGAATTTGTAAATAAATTTGATTTTTGGTGAATTTGTGATTGAATTCAGTTATGGATCGTCATCAGATCGATGTTATGCTCTGATACCACTTGTTATAACACGATTTTTACTACTGAATTCAATCCATCAATGGCGGTTTGGATAGTGTGTGTTCTTGGTGTTTGTGTGTGTTTTTAGAGAGAACTGTGTGTAAATCTGGTATTAAAGTTATGTGTAATGTTATGTGTAATGTTATGTGTAATGTTATGATCTCTAAGGTATGAGAGGGCTATTTATAGTCTAATTCTACAATTATGCTAATTGTCACAATTAGCCCCTCAACCTTAGTAATCATTTATCTATGAATTAACAACAAGAAATTCCTCTAATCTAGATTACAATTTATCACTATTTTTGGATTTCTAACATAAAATTGCTATATTTTTTATATTTCATTTTTTTTTCTTATTGTTTCTTTTAAATGCTCCTAACAGCCGGGTAATCACCGACCAACGGCTAGATAATTGTGTAGTGTTTCCGCTACAACTAAATTACAATTACTTTTAAATAATTTCTTACATCCGTTTTTATTGTTCGTGTAGTACCTTCTTCTATGTTTTAAGTATTGTTCTGTCTCCATGGCAACAGTCTTTATAAAAAAGTGATATTTCCAACTCCGCGCATTGCGCGGGTTACAAATCTTGTTGTACTTATTTGCAACTAGCGTGTTGCTAGTTGTCTTTTTAATAATACATCTGCCGTTCTAAAAAACCTGAATTATTTTACCACAAACTCTATGTATGCAAGTTGTATATTACTATAAAAATGTTGTTATTATATTACCTTAAAGCAAAATGATTAATCTTCTTAAACATTAGCCTAAAAATCCTCAGAAAACCTTATAAATATGACATGTGGATTCCACTCATTATCTTTCCTAATCTTACCCCTTGATCTTTCCAAGTGTCACCGTCCTATTGTTAAGAGAATTTTTAGAAGATTTTGTTAGAAAGATTAATCATTTCTTTGCCTTAAAACGTTACTACTAAACCGTTCTTAAAAAAAAAACGTTACTACTAAAAAATTACTGTATTTTGTCAAGTTAAAATATTTCATTGTTTAAACTTTTTTGGGCTTAGTGAACTACATGTGCATGAAGCTAGAATATGTGATTGTTGAGTTTTCATGTTTTTTTGTTTACTATTTGAATTTGAATGTATGCAAGTTTAACATAGAATATAGGACCACATTTGTTGTACTGAGTTTTTAACAAGTTCTTGTATTCATATTATTTGTGTCCCTCTACACAATCTGAATAAAGTTTCTTCTATATATGACCCTTTTCACAAGGATGCACGAGATACCAAAGGTCAGTGTACCGCACAATTACAAAATTTTGTATTATAAGCCTAGAAACTGATCGACTTATTAGTTACTCACCCAAATGGATTCTATAGGGACCTATTTTAGGGGCCTCCTAATCAGACACCCTCACTTTCTAATTAGACACCATCTATACGTCACACATAATACTAGATGTAGTGTATAGGGGTGGGGACAGCATTAAATGCTCAATTCACACCACAAACATAACTATATGTAGAGTATGAAAGTCATTTACAAATGGGAAACTGACACGTGTAATGCACTAATGTCATCCATACGCTGAGTATAACGTATACGTAGTGTATAGTGTTGGTCAAATGTCAGAGAATCACACGTATACTTATCTGACATGTCAGTCGGACATTCTCTGACATACGTAGCATTTAACCTAAAGATGCAGTGTATGACGAGAAACATATCTTATACGCAACGTCTTTCACTAGACGTAGGCGATCGATATATATTCAGCGTGTACAAACAAAGGCAACGTATAATATACTCATCGTTTAGAAAAAAACGCAGCGTATAGTTCTAGAAACACTAGACGCTCCATCCTTTTATATACATAGCGTATAATTGTTTCTATAAATATACTCGTAAGTTTGGTTTGTTCGTTTAAATGACTTAGAAACACATGCGGAAATATAATTATAATACGCACAATATTCAGATACATTGAATCGACATCAGGTGTGTTGTTATGGAAATCAACCGACGTATATCATTCAAGATTTGGTTAAATCATAGTAAGGTATGATATTTTTATTCTTTCTTGATCAACTGTGACGGTGGATGATGAAGGTGACGATGTGGAAAGGGTAGTGGGTGCTGATAATGGCAGAAGGCGGAGGAAAGAGATATAGAAGAATTAATATTGTAGCTTATGTTAACCACACCATTTTTTGTACATCGTTTGTTATAATTTTTGTTTAATCAGCGACATATAGTAAGTTATAAGAAAATTTGAAAATACTATTTTTTTGTATTTTTTAAAATTAGTTTAAGTGTTTTGAACTATGAAAAGTGTACAAATTAGTTTTTGTGACGTTTTATATCGTAATGTGTTTAATACTATAGTATGTTATCTATGGATTAAGCGTTGTTGAGCCTTTTAAAAAGTTCCTTTACAAAAGACACTTAAAAACAATATAGAAATGTAAAACATTACACGAGTATAATACGAAATAACACACATTTCATAGTGTACTTAAAAACACACAAATTTGAATGTATTTTCTTTAGCATTTACCATAGACGTTACCTATACCCCCATATGCAGCCTATAGAAAAGACACGAGACACATCTTATATTTAAAGTATGTCCGAATACGTAGCGTATGTCTTGTAAGCAATTATGCAGCATGTACTACAGACGTGACCTATAATCCCATATGTAGCATAAATTAATAAGAAAGATATATTTCCTATATTTAGTGTACAGAAGAATACGTATCGTATTGGTTGTATGATACGAACACATATGTACGTAGCCTTAACCAAATGCGTGGTACAGATTAAGGCGGCTGACTATATGCTACATATATATATCTATATGTGTCATTCTCCAAAAATTATAAGTAAGACTCGTAACTCATTTACAGCCAACACAAAATAAATCAAACATAATCAAAAATTTCCTTATACTAAAACTCCTTACACACCTCAACGCATTCAGATACATTGAATCGACGTCAGTTACCGAAGCCTTCTTAGAAGTATTATTATATACGTAGTCTTATGTTCATGTTATAAATTCACATCTTAGAAGTATTTTCACCAGATAACTATGGTACTAAATCCAAAACCACGAAATGCTCATACAATCATTCAGACGCTCAACACATGGCTGATAACTATTCGGATACAATGAATCGACGTCAACCTATAGCGTTCAGGCGATAAAGGTATCGGTTCAGCCGGTAAATGTATCGGAACAGCTCAAGGAACTGCGGGTGCTCTATGGTAATGCCATTGTGTAGGCTATAGTCACAATGCAAAGGCGCGTCACCCTAATTGTTGTACTATCAATGAAAGTGATCGCACTTTTAAGCATCGGAGGGGTACCCAAAAAATACTTCCTTGAATTACTGGAACGTACATTTATCTTCAAAGACCGAGTCACCCAAATACTCTTATTATTTTGGGGAATCTGTTTTGAACCATTGTATATTTTTAACCTTCATTGGATTACTGTTTTTTTATCGAACATTTGTATAATATCTCGTTGTAAATACAAATTATTCGAATACATTGTATTTCATAAGCAATACAAATATTCAATTTTATACATGTTTTCCTATTTTTGTTGCCAACTATTGTAAATATACGCAGAGTTCAGTATTATATGCAGCGTGTAAAATTGTTCCTAAACAACATAGAATTTGTTATTATTGTATTTTTAAATTTGGAATTTGTTATTATGTAACTTCATATATATATATATCAATAATGAGAATAAAAGAAAATTATATGCAAATTGTTTTTGATGATGTTGTATTTGTGCCATTTCAGATTTTTAGCTAGTGTTTTTTTTGGGGCCTCCTAATCAGACACCCTCACTTTCTAACTAGACATCATCTATACGTCATACATAATACTAGATGTTCATGTCATACACATTACATACATACATGTCATTTATAATTACATATATATAAAAAATTATTCATTCCCTACAAATAACCTTGAAAAAGGATCCTTTCTTTGTTATATATAAATTATTTACCTATTGCAAATGAATACAAAGAAAGGATCCTTTTTCAAGGTTATTTTAAGGGATTAAATTGTCATGTTCGTACGATTTATTTGGTTATCAAAACAATGTACCTGAGTTGTTGGGTAGTTAGGTCCGGATTTGCAAATAAACTGAAGAACCATTATCGTGATTTCATGGGTGTATTTTTCGCAAAGGGGTAAACGATTCAAATATCGGTCGTTTGATGGTTGTTTCTTTTATACTGTGAATACTTTCAAAATGAAGTCTTTCAATGTATCTGAACACGTAGAGTTTACAATGAATATCACAAATACAAGTATTCAGATACAGTGAAACGACGTCAGTATGAAAGGATACAGTCTGGTTTATGGAAGATGTATGGTTTTTATAACAACCAATAGTACATCTATATAGGGAAACATTTGTGCTTATTTTTTACCATTTATTTGTATATACGCTACATATATTCGGTACGTAGCGTATATGAAGACAATATAGCATAGGTATCTCCGCATGACAGCCTTTCACTGTGCCTTTCACTGTTGACGGAAACAGCCTTTACTGTTTCTTCACACTGTTGTTGAAAGACTAAATATGCTACATATATCCATACACGTTGGGTAGTATATACTCTGCATGTATTTATATTTGTAGCGTATAAAATTGGTTCCAGTATTTGTAACGTCCAATTTTGCCTATAAAATTAGCAGACTTATTTTTAACGAATAAAGGTACGTGATACGTATGCTATACGTTAAGTATACATACATATTCTACATATATAGTTTAGATTTAAATTTCTTTTATATCCTGAATACACAACTGAAGCCGAAATATGTTGCATATAATTTTTAAAATCCCATGGGAAATTGTTTTTGATGATGTTGTATTTGTGTCATTTCAGATTTTTAGCTAGTGTTTTTTTTGGGGCCTCCTAATCAGACACCCTCACTTTCTAACTAGACATCATCTATACGTCATACATAATACTAGATGTTCATGTCATACACATTACATACATACATGTCATTTATAATTACATATATATAAAAATTATTCATTCCCTACAAATAACCTTGAAAAAGGATCCTTTCTTTGTTATATATAAATTATTTACCTATTGCAAATGAATACAAAGAAAGGATCCTTTTTCAAGGTTATTTTAAGGGATTAAATTGTCATGTTCGTACGATTTATTTGGTTATCAAAACAATGTACCTGAGTTGTTGGGTAGTTAGGTCCGGATTTGCAAATAAACTGAAGAACCATTATCGTGATTTCATGGGTGTATTTTTCGCAAAGGGGTAAACGATTCAAATATCGGTCGTTTGATGGTTGTTTCTTTTATACTGTGAATACTTTCAAAATGAAGTCTTTCAATGTATCTGAACACGTAGAGTTTACAATGAATATCACAAATACAAGTATTCAGATACAGTGAAACGACGTCAGTATGAAAGGATACAGTCTGGTTTATGGAAGATGTATGGTTTTTATAACAACCAATAGTACATCTATATAGGGAAACATTTGTGCTTATTTTTTACCATTTATTTGTATATACGCTACATATATTCGGTACGTAGCGTATATGAAGACAATATAGCATAGGTATCTCCGCATGACAGCCTTTCACTGTGCCTTTCACTGTTGACGGAAACAGCCTTTACTGTTTCTTCACACTGTTGTTGAAAGACTAAATATGCTACATATATCCATACACGTTGGGTAGTATATACTCTGCATGTATTTATATTTGTAGCGTATAAAATTGGTTCCAGTATTTGTAACGTCCAATTTTGCCTATAAAATTAGCAGACTTATTTTTAACGAATAAAGGTACGTGATACGTATGCTATACGTTAAGTATACATACATATTCTACATATATAGTTTAGATTTAAATTTCTTTTATATCCTGAATACACAACTGAAGCCGAAATATGTTGCATATAATTTTTAAAATCCCATGGGAAATTGTTTTTGATGATGTTGTATTTGTGTCATCTCAGATTTTTAGCTAATGTTATGTTTGTGGTACATGAATACAAATTGTTCTTCACATTTATAATATATATACGTTAAGTATATACATAGATCTAACGTACAATAAAATAATTGTTGAGCATGATTACCAATCGAATAATTTGAAGGGACGTGCCAAAGGTGTATACACACTACGTATCATTGATTTCCTACCATATAAGTATGATGGTATAACCAGCATCATCAAGCTTACAAGTGTGAAACCTCTATAAATGGAAGTCTCTAGTGCAATTTTGTTATGACAGTTAAATTTAAACTTTTTTACTTAATTGAGAGTTTTGTTTGATATATATTTTCACGTTGCAAAAGATGTCGTGGCTGTTCGACACCTTATTTGGCGATAATGATCCCGTGATTCCTGATTTGAATGAGGCAAGACATCCGTTATTTACTTATAAATTAATAAAAGAATTTGTTCATTAATAAAAGTTCTCATTATGATTATTTATAGGTGGTACCTGATTTCGAACAACACGCATGGCATTCGACGGATGTGGCATACGGTAGTCAGTCGTCAGCACCTGATCTCGAACACAGCTATTCCCATTCAACATATCCATCCTACGGTCGACAGCCTTCATGGATGGACGAAAATGAAGTTCACGTTGTCCCTGAAACACCTCTGGGGATTATATACGGGAGTCAGTCATCTGGTACACGCGAAAATGATGAGGAGTCTATCCCTGACACACCTCAGGATAACAGATCCGAGGGTGAGCCATCACGGGGGGGCGATAACAATGAGGATAACAGTACAGGGGCCCCTATCCTTTCATTTGAAACTAACCAGGTATTGTGTTTATTCCCATATACTCGCGAATTAAACAATACCTCGCATACATATAAATATTTTAAAAATATAAGGTTATCATTATTTTAGATTTTCGATTCGCGTGACAACTTGGTTCAGTGGGCCACCAAAAAAGGACTGGCACACGGTTACGTCCTTGTGACACGACGCTCTTCAAGACGACTAAGTACCGGGAAATGTGTAAGGGTGGAGATTGGATGCACCCTTGGTGGGGAGTACATAACCACAGCGACTACCAGACGCAGCGGTAGCCAAAAAACTAATTGTCCTTTTATGCTAGTAGGCAAGTACACGAATAGAGACAATGGTTGGAGATTAGATGTCAGGGAGAACACACATAACCACCCGCCCGCTCAAAATCTAGTGGCCACGCATTTGCTAGGAAAATGACCGAGGAAGAATATAATATGGTGGTAATTCTTGTCGGGCAGAACATGCCACCACGTGAAATATTCTCAACCATATTAGACAAATACCCAGACGCGCACCATATTAAGAAAGACATATACAACACCGTTGAGAAAATCAAACGAGAAAGGAAAGTTGGTGCATCCCCAATGCAGGTGCGTATGTTTTGCCTTGCTTTTTAATGTACAAAGTTGGACATATATATTATACACGTATATTGATAAAACAAAATTCAGATAGAGTTTGTATAGTTTAATTTTCTTTTCACATAATTGAGGGTCCTAAATAGTAAAATGTTTATTATGATTGAAAGTATACTAGTATAGTATACAGTACCATCTATTTAATTTGATGCGTATGTTATTTATACAATATTCTGTGTCTATTTAATGTATATATATTGTATACGTGTACATATATAATGTATATACAATGTCAAGTGCAGGACTTGGAACACTTGCTATACTCAAAAGATTATGTTTATTACACCCGGGCGGATCCCGAAACAAATGAGCTGGAAATGTTATTCTTCGTTCACCCTTTGTCATATACCATGTGGCGCGCATTCCCACATGTGCTCATTATTGACGCGACATACAACACCAACAAATATAGATTCCCACTTGTGCAAGTTGTTGGTGTGACCTCCACGAGCAAATCATTTTTAGTCGCCCATGCATTTGTGCAGAAGGAACGTGTAGACAACTACTCATGGGTGCTTCAAAGGCTGAAAGATGTGTTGGGCGCGTGTATCGGGCCGCGTGTCATAATAACAGACAGGGAGCTTGCCTTGATGACGGCTTGTGCTACCTTATTCCCTAATGCGGCTAGACTCCTATGCAGGTTTCACATACACAAAAATATCAGCAAGTACCACAAAAATAAATTTAACAGCAAAAGTTGGGGGAAATTTGAAAAGCTTTGGGTGGACTTGTGCAATTCGCCAAACGAGGTTATGTACGATTACAACGTGAACCGCCTGAGGGCGACACTAGACAAAGACGACCGATCTGGTTAGATATCTCCACCATTTTTCTTTTTATAAGGCAACAAAATCATTTCGTTCATTTCGTTGATTATGTTGGTTTTTATCTTTTTTCAGATGTTTGGCAATATGTATACGATAACTGGTTGGGACTATACAGAGACATGTTTGTCTCTGCATGGATTGACAAGCACTTGAACTTCGGTCAACGCACCACCAACAGGGTTGAGAGCCAGCATTCTAACCTAAAAAACTACTTGAGAAATGCCAACAACTCGTTGGATAGAGTTGTGGAATATTTAGCTCAAGTCGTACGAGCTCAGGAAATAGAGATTAGGCATAGTTTTGAAGTGAGCTTGACAAAGAGAATGAACAGCTACAAGAAGGTGATAAACTCGACCGGCAGAGAAGTGTTTACTAACTTGTACCTAAACGTCTCTCATAAGGCTCTTGACTTGTTGGAAAAGGAGATGAAAGCCATACTTGATATGCGGAAGAAGAACAAAGCTTGTGGACACCAGCTTTTGACGAGTTGTGGTTTGCCATGTGCTTGTCGCCTGGAAAGGATGATACTTCAAGGTAAATATTAATCTCTTTAAAAATATATTATTATTGTAAAGTGCCAACAGCATGAGTTATTCATTTATCACAGGTGGAGCAGTACAACTCAGGGACGTGGACATCTTCTGGAAGAAGCTTGATTTACAGCCGTCTACGATAGAGGAAGAGGAAGTCGACTACGAGAGAGGCATGGGGGATGTGACACGCGAAATTTTGTCTAAAACCCCCCCTGTGAAGAAAAGTTTGTATGATAAGGTCAAGGCGGCAGTATTTCCATTGGAAACCACTAACAAACCTCCACAAAGACAAAAAGACACCCGTGGTCGTCCGACAACGAATATGCAAAATCAAAGGAGGGCAGACAATGCGAGGAACAACAGTGCCACAGGTTCCCAAAGCATGCGTGAACCAGCAAGGCACAACACAAATTCAGTTTCTAGTTCACAGTCCAGACCCCCGAACCTGACCCGCAGTCGTTCAACAGCTGCTAGACCAAGAGATAGAAGTGTCCTTGAAGACTTTCCATTGTTGTCACCAGACGTTAACCTTGATGACCTCATAAGTTATCGCGACTTTATTCCAACAATGTTTCGTCCGTATATTGCACACCTGAAAGATGTCCCGCCAAACGGTAACTGCGGTTTTGCTGCAGTGGCTTTGGGTTTAGGGATGCCTCATACAGCAGCTCAATCCATTCGTACGGAATTGCTTGGAGAGTTGAATGAAAATTGGGATTGGTGGAAGTCGCGTATGGACAGAGAACTACTAGATAATATTTATTCGGTTCAACGTGGCTTGTATTGGCCATTCGTACAGGATGCACCACCAGAGAATTATATGTTGTTTCCCTACGTTGGACTTTTCGCAGCAGAAAGATTTGGTGTAATTTTTCACCTTTTAACAAATGGCGGTAGTCAAACTTTTTTCCCACTTAGATCTGCCCCTGAAGAAGACAAGAGGTACCAGGTTATAACAGTTTGCCATGTACGAGGTAATCATTTCATCCATGTTAGGCTAGATGGAAATTACCCAATGCCCCAAACTAATCATCTTTGGAGGCTTTGGAAATTACCAGTTGCCGCAGCATGGGAGGTCATGTATGAAGAACAAATAAGGATGTATCTTCAGATTCAGGAAATCAACCGACGTAAAGGTCCTCCCCAATACATAAATGAATTATTCTAACTTTATATACTCTGATTGATCTTCACATTTATATATATATACGTTACATGTACTCATAGAGGTAGCGTACAAATAAATAATAGAGCATGCCTTTCTGTCCAATGCTCTGCGCCACTACTGTGCACTGTCACTGTTGACGCAAACAGTGACATGCCTTTCACATCAATGTCCGTTTGTAACTTTGTGGCGTATTCAAATATTTGTAGGGCATGAGCCCATGCAAACTGTTTTTCCAACTGTGTTTTGTACATGTATAAATTACTTAATATAATACAAACAAATACATTTTAAATATCAATTTTTCATAAGTATTCTGTGAAAAAAATACAAGCAGAGATAAATATTATGCAACGGCACATCAGCTATATCGGGAGAAGCATGGGAGGGGCTTCAGATACGAGCACTGCTTCAGGCAGCTTATCATGGTTCCTTTTTAATTGTTCTGAATTAAGAAGTGAACTTTCTAGTTTGATTAAGTGTGCTTTAGTATTTTTTTTAAGTGTGTTTTAGCAGTTTGAATTGTCGTTTGTCTTTTAGTATTGTAATGTTTTTAAGTATTTTAATAAAATAAGATTACTTTATTAATAACATAAGTTTATTCATAATTTTAAAAACATTACAAACTTAATAAAGAGAAACATACAACATAATAGTTTGTGAAACACATTATTAAAAGTTCGACTTCTAGGGCCTAAATTTCGCTTTATATGTAGTTATTCATCCATTTTTTGGGGTTTTTTCTTTTTTTCACTACATATCTACAATCGTGAAGCTTTTTTTTGCAATATGTATACGAATATATATTGTATCGATTTGTGCCCTAGATTTTGCCCTAAAAAATATCAAAATCCATTAAACAAATAACTAGCGGCTGGGATGTGAAATTAAAGGTTCAATGTATGGGGTTTGCATGCATTAAACAAATAACTAACTATTTACTGTTTGGGAATAATGGGGGGGGGGATGAATTTCTGGGAAAAAACTTGATTATCTGGGTTTGGGGGTTGAATGTATGGGGTTTGCATGCGTTAGATTCAGCGTATTGAACTATACACGACACATACACTTGAATTTCTGGGAATGGGTGTTCAATATATGTGGGTTTCTGCTCTATTTTTTATTTTATTTTGTTTTTTTTCACATTTCTATTCCGCTTATAATCCTCTTATTTAATTATAATAGATGGTTGATAGCGACTCGGATCTGGAGTTCCCAGCTGGGTTTGATGGTCCACTGGATGACGACATGGCGCTCACTCTGTACCCGCACATTCAGTTTCCGGCCGACACTGAGGCCCTCCGACGTTGTCAGAAGCTATGTTCGAAGGGTTTCCAAAGGGGTGAGATCATACACTGGCCCAATCTACGAACACTCGGCCTTGAGGACAGGGCCAAACAGATAGTCGGGATCCGCACGCCATGGAGTCGTGTCTTTGACCAGCGTGAATGGGCCCATCGAGAGATAACCGTGGAGTTCCTCTCCACGTTCCAGTTCAGCCAAACCGCTGCAGCAAATCCGGACCCGGGTCAGCCCCATCAAGTGTCCTTCAACCTTTTCGGCCAGTCATTCCGGATGTCTATCGCCCGCTTCGGGTGTGTTGCTGGTGTTTATGAGGAGGAGGAGACCCGCACGCCGATGTTTGTAGAAGGTCTGACCGACTTGCCTACCGACGTGCTCTCTGCTTTTTGGGCAAGGGTTGGTTCCGAAATCTACTGGGGGGAGAAGCTTCGTGCGACAAACCTCGAGTGAGTCTTTGTTTTAAATGTGATTAATTATCCTTTGTTTAATCCTTATTAGCTCCTAATGCATTATCATACGTCTTTGTTGAAACAGTGACCCTTTGCACCGCTATCTGTATCGGCTGATCGCCCGTACCATCGCTGCACGTTATAGGGGTGGCGAGTGGATCAACCCCCGGGATATGTTCTACCTGTATTGCCTGCTCACTGGGACCCCCTGCAACCTGGCATTCTGTCTGGCGAGATACTTCTACACGTACCATAGCAAGTAATGTTGTCAACCGTTCATTGTGTAATAAATCGGTCTAACATTAGGGGCTATAAACCTTCTAACCGTCGATTACTTGTATTTGATTTGTGATAGGCCCAAGACTGGGTCCATCTGTTGCGGCCATGTCATCACTAAAATAGCCAAGAACCTCGGGTTGGCGACACTGCTTGAGACCCTCGTCATCCCAGGTGTTGCCCCACATCCACAAGGTATAAGCATACAGTTTATTGTCATTCATTTTAGAAAGAACAATTGCAATAGATGTCGGAACTGCATATCAAATTGTCACGTATATGTTTGTTTATTCATTCATAAACTGCTAATTAAATTGAAGGGCAAATGGCTATAGATCTGTTGTATATGCTATGTTAAATGTAATTAGAGATTAACAAGAAAGGTGTATAAAGTTGTAAATTGAAGTTATTATTTTCAGTTTTAATTAATTTTAGCAATGGACTAATTTAGTCAAAATCGGATGAATATGAGTATGATATTGATGTATTCTGTAACTGAATTTCTGTTTCTCTGAAGAGATATAGTAGTGAATTGAAATCAACTTAAACCTGATTTGCAGCCAGTTATCTATCTTCAATTGGTTATTTAGCGCAAACAAGTTGTGTTGTGACTGTTTTCTGACTTCAACCTTGTTAACTTTTGATATTGTTTTCTTATACAAGTAATCAAGTAGGTTGTTGAACATAGTTGCATTTAAATAAAAAAAAGTTGTTTCATGAATTCTATTCATTAAAGATTGCACTTAGGTTCCCATATCGTATATGTTTTTGCACCTAGGTTAGATGATTAGGTGAGATGGGCTTATTTATGTTGGTATTGTGCTTGAATCGTTTGGCTTGATTAGAAAGGATTCAGACTTGTGAGTTGTGAGACATGTTTGTTAATCAGTCGTCTATATAATTGGTGAACAATGGTCAATAAGAAACATTAGATGCATGCTTATCTTGTTTGTTTACCTTTTTGTTGGAATCATACGAGAGATTAGAGGTGGATCATTAATCACTTCATACACGTTGTTACATTTTGCTTCATATCATTAAACATTTTTAGGTTTGCTTTAATTAATATTCTCTTCTATTTGGCCAGGTATGGACTCGATCACCGGGATGCGTTTGACGAGGTTTATCGGGAGGAGACGTGTTTTAGTTGACAGTGAAGGGAGGCCTTGGACTGGACCTAGGCATGAACTGACGATACCACCCTTGCTAGGTATACCAGTTCAGGTGGAGCGGGTAGTGGAGCCAGTGGGGGAACAGGCCGCCGAGGATGACCAGCGACAGGTTCACCGACGTGCCTACAATGTTGTGCGTCTCCCCCGGAGACCAAAAAGAAGATAGACGACATGCACGATCTCTGCAAGTGGTTGGCGACTGGATATGCAATGATCATGACTCGAATGGGGGTACCGTTTGCGCCACCTCCCGGTGTTGATGCGTCTTTTTTCGCTCCACCAGGTGCTGGTCCGTCTAGTGCGCCTTTTTTCGGTGCATCCCATGCTGGTCCGTCTAGTGCGCCTTTTTTCGGTGCACCCGATGCTGGTCCGTCTACTGCGCCTTTTTTTGGTGCACCCGATGCTGGTCCTTCTAGTACTGTTACCCCCGATGTTGTGAGGACCACCCCCACTGCCCCAGTTGATGTTTCTGCCACTCCCGTTGTCCCTCCCGTTGCCCAGTTGATGCATCGCCCACTCCGCCAGTTGCTCCTGTTGATCCCTTTGCCCCTGTTGATGCCCCCGTTGATGCCTCGTCTACTCCAGTTGCCACCGTTGATGCCTCGTCCACTCCACCATTTGCTCCTGTTGATCCCTTTGCCCGTGTTGATGCCCCCGTTGATGCCTCGTCTACTCCAGTTGCCACCGTTGATGTCTCGTCCACCGTTGATGCATCCACATCTGCTGATCCCGTTGTTCATCCCTCCACTTCTGGTAATTTCAATCTCGATGCTTCCAGTGATGTTATTGTGCATGATGGTTAGTTGTTATCTTTGCTTGGTTCATGTCCCAGACAGCTTTTTGACTATCTCTTTCTTTTGAAACCATGGCTTTTGTGTTGGGTTCATGTCTCACACAGCTTTATGTCATGTTGCTACTTGTACAATATCGTGTGGTTTATGTCATGTATATTTGACGTATGTTGTGTTGTTCATGGGTGACACAATGTGTTTGATGTTAGTAACGTAAATTACAATATTTTTATAAACAAGGTAACAAAAATTCTACAAAAAACGAATCTGTGAGTGTAACCTAAAACTAAGCCAAAATGTTTGTGTAATGTAACGATGTGAAAATCCGTCTATCCAATGTAACTAAAAACAAATCTGTGAATGAAGGAACCAAGAAGGGAAGAGTCAAGAGGATGGCAAACAGAAGGCCTTCATCGCGAAAAACCAACTTTAGGGCAAAGACAAAAAGGCCTCCAAGTGAAAGAATTTTAAGACAAAGACTTTCCAAAACACTTCCTGGACCAGGATTAACTCCTGAAGATGCTATAGTGGTTGAGTAAAAGGTGATCAGACTAATCTCTCGTTACCCGTTATCGTCACGTTTTATATGTAATATATATGTAATGTGGATGTTGGATGTTTACGTTGATGATTTGGCATGGATGTTGTGTAGTTGTATGATTTTATGGTTCGTTTTGGAAAGAAGATGATGAACCAGAGGCAGCATATAACTCTAGACGCAGAATATTTGTTTGCCAACTTATGCGTTTTGCCACTTGAAAATCTGGAACGGGATAAAGTAATTAAACACAATATATAGGTCTAGATGCTATGTCTTGACTTGCTTTATATGCTTGGTTAGCAATCGAATCTTTATATATAGATTGAAGCTAACTAATCAAACCGGATTTTGGTTAATTTTTTATACAAGAGAAACTATTTTGAAGCATTACAACTATAAGTTAATCGGATCTTTGTACAATCTAAATTCAACTTTACTTAGAACAACTTTAAACATCTATGATAAAATGGAGGTAAATGGATTGAGAATTAGAATGAAATTTATACGGTTATAATTAGCTTCAAACTATTCTTTTTACCCGTCATCTATTGATTTATTTGTTTTTTTTTTCAAAAACAACTGATTTATTAATTTATTGACGTGTTTAAGATTTATATTGATTAATCAAGAATATGTAATATGATCAATTGATCAAACATATATTTAATAATAAAAGTTTTGAAAGTTAAAATTTTTAGTAAAGCCTTCTTTGAATTTTGGTAAGTGAATTGTTGTTTATTACTATATGTAAAGTACTTTAAAAGATCCATATGGAATTTATTTAACATATTTAGCCTGGAAAAGGTGTCTAAATAGAATAAGCAAGGAGGGGCTGACACCCGTCATTCCTCTGACTTGTAATAAATGCTCTACATATTTAATCTTGTTTAATCAAATATATTTTTAAATTATACACGCCTATCAAGCTCTGTCTACTCCACTTAACCAATAAACCGACACAAAATAAAGCCGGGTTATGCGTCACCCACATTCATTTTATATAAAATTACAAATCATTCATATTTATGGTTTTTCTTTTAAATACAACAACGGGAGCCCATTTTGTTAGTTAAAAACTTGGGCCTGTTTCTATATTCAGCGTCTACTCGTATATGCTACGTCTGATAGAGCATTTATTACAAGTCAGAGGAATGACGGGTGTCAGCCCCTCCTTGCTTATTCTATTTAGACACCTTTTCCAGGCTGCATATTTATATAGACGTTGCGTCCAAAGTGGTGGGACCTCAACAGACACTAGCTCTTTGTCTAGATGATGCATCTAGGTTTGTTTTTGGTATAAAACGTAACTATCGCTTCTACACTGCATACCCGATGGTGTGTCTATTTAGACACATAGTGTCTGAATAGAATTGCCCATTTTTAATTTAAGCAATTAAATGAAGTTGTATATATGTGAGTCGTTTTATTTTAAGTCTTACGACTATCTCCAACACTCGGTGCGTACTTTTTTAGTGTCACATTTCTGTCACATATACATCACATTCTTACAAGTTCTTATATTGTTAGAAGGAACATTATAGCAAGGAACATTATATTGTTAGAGCTGCTGCACTTTTTAAGTCTCATGAGTATCTACAATGGTAGCATGTTTACCAGCTATCATTGGTCCGTTCCTCGGGACATGGTTGGGTCTACACCAAAAACACCACATAGTGAAAACCGGTAGCATGGCCTCCGTTGGTGAAGATTTTTCTCGTTATGTATATTTGGCTACTAGCAACTTGCTAGTCGTCTTTTATTCTATTAATAAAATTTCGCCGTTCAAAAAAAAAATTCACATTTCATTTTCAACTCTACATATATCCTTACCATCCATACATTTCACCTAACACCTACACATTACACACAACATCTAAACAAAACATTTTTTTATTAATTTTGAATGCACAATATCACATGAACCGAGACGTATTCAACTATTCATGCCTTTGTACAAGGCATCTCACTACGAGCTTCTTTGGATGGATAAGCTCCAATGATAACAACATCCAAGGGCCTTTAAAGGTGAAGGTTGTGGGCGACATTGAAATGCAGTACCAAATATTGGCATGCTAAAACCCTAATCTCTTTTGGCAAACTTTGGCACGCGAAATTGGCAAGTAAATTCAACATATGTATTCCTAGCAGGAGAGCAATCGACAGGTAGTGGCATGCATACATGAGTTGTACAATACATTTCTTGAAGCTTAGTTATCTCATTTGGCATTTTGACAATTAACACAACTATTTCTTACTTTTTAACATGTTTTGTCATGTGTGACATGACTTGATTTGATTTACTTTCCACCTTAAAGACACATTTAAGAAGGTACAATATGGTCGGACTGTCAGCGCCACGTCAAACGTTGGACTAATTCCTTAAAACAAGCCCAATACAAGACTAATTTAGAACTAGTTTATGACCCACTATTTATATCACTAATCCCTTACACACTCACACACACTTAAAAATAAGCCCAGACCCTAGGACTGGTCAAGAGGGACGAGTCTTAGAACGAGTGAACACTACTATGGTGTTCACTCATCCCATGATAGGAACGAATGGGGGGATGAATCCAGGACTAGTACGTAGTATACCCTTTAAGGCCATCTTCAAGGACAAAATCGTCATCCAATATGTTAACCAAGGATATTGAGACTTAAATATGCTACGGTTGGGGATTCATATGTTGGTCAATATGTTGTTACAAAGTATTGGTGAAAAAGTTGTAAGGATTTTATATAAGTGAGTCATGTGATTCCATTTTTTTTGTTTTTTCTTTACGTTTTACAATTCTATATATATATATATATATATATATATATATATATATATATATATAATATATATATATATATATATATATATATATATATATATATATATATATATATAATATATATATATATAATATATATATATATATATATATATATATATATATATATATATATATATATATATATATATATATATATAATATATTTGTATATATATATATATATGTCACAAATTCATTCATAACCTTCAAGAAACTTCGCAAGGCTCGTCGTGAAAGTACCAATGGCTACGCCAAAAGGAAAACTATCATAACCTTCGAGCCGATCTTAACGGCAACTACATTTGAATATGACGTCAACAAAATATGCATTAGCTATCTTTTCTTATATATACTACATCTTTTTAAAAACGTTTGTTAACTTTGTTTAAAATATATATCAAAATATTAGTTAACAATATAAATTGACTATTATAATTGAAAACTTGAATGTCATATTAGCATGATTTTAATAAATGATTAACCAAACCGTAATTAGCCGATTTTTTCGGGTAACCGAAATTAACGGTTCAAAATTTCTAGCGAACCGAACCCGAAAAAAACGTTTAAAATTTCTTGCTAACCGAATCGAACCGAACTACTTACATCCCTACTTTTATGTTTTAGTTTTAGTAATGTTATAATTTTAATGTGTTAGTAATATGGATTAGCATATATAACTTTTTGGAATGTACTAGTATGTTAATGTTTCTTATTAAAGAACATGACACATGACTTAAAATTGGTAGGTAGATTTGTATGTTATCGGCTGTGTTTTTATTTATAAAAAACATGACTTAAAGTGGATAGGTAGAATATATACATCAAATGAAATGTAGATATTGGACATTCAAGATACAATGGTAAGTATTGGACATTTAAGACACATTGATAGATATTGGACATTAAAGTCGATTTTACATAAATTCATTCAAGATATGGTAAGTATTAGACATTAAAGACACTTCTATAAATTCAAAACAGATTGATAGGTACTAGAAATTCAAGACACATTGGTAGGTGCTGGAAATTCAAGACACATTGGTAGGTATTAGACATTCAAGACACATTGATACGTATTGCACATTCCAGACGCTTAGGTATTGAACATTAAAGATACATTGGTACGTAAAAATTCAAGACAGATTGGTAGGTATGAGACATTCATGACATATTGGTAGGTATTGGACATTTAAGACACATTGGTAGGTAATTAGTATTGCACATTGAAGACAAATTGGTAGGTATTGGACTCTAAAGACAATTCTACATAAATCAAGACAGATTCGAGGTACAAGACATTCAAGACACAATGGTAGGTATTGAACATTTAAGACACATTAGTAGGTATTGGACATTCAAGACACATTGATAGGTATTGGATATTCAAGATACATTGGTAGGTATCGAACATTACAAAATAAGTATGAAATAAGTCGAGGTTTATATTGGTTCAATCCATTTCCACAATGAACCACCAAAGTTCACACATTGGTAAGTATCGAACATTACAAAATAAGTATGAAATAAGTCGAGGTTTATATTGGTTCAATCCATTTCCACAATGAACCACCAAAGTTCACACATTGGTAAGTATCGAACATTATAAAATAGGTATGAAATAAAACGAGGTTTGTATTGGTTCAATCCATTTCAACAATGAGCCACCAAAGTTCATCTGACAACAAACTCACGACATTCAAGAAACACTTTAACCTTTCACTATAGGTGAATGGTCTCACCTATCTTCATTTCACTTCCTTTCACCCCCTATATTTCATTTATCATCATACTTTAACCATTCACATCTTCACGACCTCTTTTCACCCACTATTTTACCTTCCACTTAACAATGGCTTAAGGTCAATAAAACATGTTGATCGTGTATAGATAACTGCAAGATTAAATGTATACACTAAATCAACAAAACCTATGGATAATAGCAAGCAATTCGAATGGAGCATCAGGAGTACATACCCAAATCACAAATGCCGGTGGACCACAAATCAGTTGATAGATCTAAAAATAATTGAGTAATTGAGATGTAAAGGAAAAGGGTATACCCTGCTTAAATCGAGAAGTCGTGCTCAAGTAATATGGTGTATCACGAGTTGAGCAATCTGTGTTGCGAGTAATGTATCGTGAGTAATATGTGTCACCGAGCATTGTATCACAATATGTATCACAAGTAGTTTATGTCTAGAATAGTGTCTTGAGATATACATGGGAAGAAAGGAATGGGATGGCTGTTTATGCTTTGCTCGAGTAATGTGTAGATGGTTGCTCGAGTAATGTAAAGGAGTGAACAAAACGAGATACACATGAATGGAACGGTTGGTTACGTTTAACCTAATGGGCCGGACTTAACTTCCCTTTCTTGGGATTAAGTTGACTAAAGGCTGCTGGAGTTATGTTGTGTTGCTCGAGTCATGTACATGCCTTGCTCTAGCTGTGATTGCTCGAGTTACTCTTTGGTCGAGTAGCCAAGAGGGACAAGAAAGTGTGGATCTCGAGTTATTAGTGTCTCGATCGAAAGAGTACTCAAGCAACACCTCTATGGAAAGGACTTTCGATCGAGACACTAATAACTTGAGATCCACACTTTCTTGTCACACCTGGTTACTCGAGCAAAAAGTAACTCGAGCAATCACAACTCGAGGAAGGCATGTACATGACTCGAGCAACACAACATAACTCCAGCAGCATTCGGTCAACTTAATCCCAAGAAAGGGAAGTTAGGTCCGACCTATTAAGTTAAATGTAATCAACCGTTCCATTCATGTGTATCTCGTTTTGTTCACTTCTTGATATATTACTCGAGCAACCATCTATACATAACACGGGCAAAGCATAAACAGCCATCTCATTCCTTTCTTCCCATCTAGTGACACTATTATTGACAGATAATGATCGTGATACACATTGTGATACATTGCTCGGCGAAACTGATTAATCACGATACATTGCTCGCGACACAGATTTCTCGACTCGTGATACACTGTAACACCCCAACGAGGTTGAATCATTGAGGTTGTTAGAAAAGAACAACGTGACATGGAAATTATGTAGAGTAACCACTAAATGCAAATAAAGATTGGG
>CM067167.1:184626088-184671861 GCA_034093135.1 Erigeron breviscapus
GAAGAAACATTCCAGTTGAAGTCGAAGACAACAAATGGAAGAAAGAGAATGACAATGGCAGCGAAGCCCAGTTGACATTCTAGTCAGTTACAAACTGGAGACCTTCAGTGGAAAGCCCTTACAAAGCTTTACACTGATTACGAGGAATTGACTTGTATACTTTATGTACCTTTACCCGGATAATAAGCCTTATCTTATTATTTAAGTATTAAAAGGTACATAAAGGTGGTTGTGTAAAGTCACTGTAACATGCGACTTTACAACACTTTTTAAGGAATTAAATGCTATTCCTTAAATGCTTCCAACCACATTTGTACGGCTAAAGTTAACATCCACATGTTAACTTTGCCTATAAATACAAGTCATTGCACAACCAAGAATCATAAGTTATTCAACAAGTATTCTGCTCTCAAACGAATAACTTCATACTTTGCAAACCTGCAATATTCTTGGTGAACTTGTGCAATATTCTCTCAATCGCTAAAAGGAACATTTCACTACTTTAAGTGTTTCGATTGTAGAAGAGAAATTCCGAGTATAGATCAATTGTATTTCATAGGTTGTTAGGATATTTACATTCGTGTATTATCTTGGTTCCGCATCAACCTTGTAATTTGTTTAATATCAATAAATAAATTACACTTGAAAACTACATATTGTCTCATCAAGATTGTTTACAAGTTATTGTATTATTGCATTGTTCTTTACTTATTGTCTTTTACATAAGTAATCTATCTAGAACTTGGTATATACTTATCTAACTGGTCGTCTCCAGTTTAGTAAGTATATTGCAAAGTAACTCCACCATCGACATAGAGGTGTCTTCAGTAGTACCAATCTAACAAGTTGGGACTTACAAGTGGTATCAGAGCAGAAGGCTAATAAACTTGCCTAGATCTGCAAAGATGAACACTACTGAAGGTGGAGATGGTTCTGGTTTAGGTGAAAACCCATTGAACAATAATTCACCACCTTTTCAAAATGTTAACACCAACCCTCCTCCTCCTTCTTCCTCAAACCACGTCCATGTACATTACTCTAACACTCCTGTTCCAAAATTTGATGGAAACAGTGAGACCTTTGGTACATGGAAAGCTAGAATGCTGTTGCATTTTGGTGGTATTGAGAGGTATATGTTGAAAATCCTTAAGGATGGACCATATATACCTATGTCTATTGGGGTGAGTCCTCTTCTTGATCCAACTGGAAGAAGAGGCTCAAGGGAAAAGCCAGAAGACCATTGGTCTGATGAGGATCGCAGACTGGTGGACTTGGACACCAGACTGAAAAACATGATCCTTGGGGCTGTCCCTGAAGACCTAATTCCAACACTTGTGTTGTTTCCCAGTGCCAAGTCTATGTGGGATGAATTAGTGATTCAGTTTGAAGGAGGTGATGACACCATTGTCACCCGTAAAGTTGCATTGAACAAGAAGTATGAATCCTTCTTTGCCTTGCCCAACGAAAGTTTAACTGGTACATATACCAGATTTTCTAGCCTCATCAATCAGTTGAGAGGTTTGGGTGTAGAGAAGGATAAGGATATTCTTCTTGAAAAGTTTTGTGATATTCTTCCATCTAAATGGGAAAACATGGTTCTTGTCTTGAGACAAGGTAAAACCTTGCACTCTCACACTCTTGCATCGCTCTATGGAGCCTTCAGATTCACTGAAGATAATAATGCTGCAAGACTTGTGGCTGAGCAAGATGCCATGAACCATGCTCAGAGTCCCAAGGTTGCTAATGTAATTGAGCGACCTTGTGCTGCTTTAATGTCTGCTGAGAGTGTCCAGGCACACTCGATGAAGGAGATGTTAAACAGCTTCTTAAACTCTGGGCTGACCACTGAAAACAGTGAAGGTTATGATGAAACTGACGATGATGATCTGGTCGCCATGATTGCTAAAACCTTTAATAGGTTTAAGCATAAATCTAAAAGATTTAATGGCCCCAACAATGCTTCCAGCTCCAGCTCTCTGGATAAGACCAATCTTACATGCTATAAGTGTGGCAAGAAAGGTCATTTTATGAAGGAATGCAGATCTAGTCAGTTGAATAACCAAACTGGCCCCTCTGTCCCTAATTACAATCGGCCTGATGATAGCTATAAAGCTAAATACAAGCAGCTTAAGGCCCAGATTGCCCTTCTGTCCATGGATAAGAAAAAGGACCAGTGCTTAATTGCACAAACTGAAGGAAAATGGGAGTACTCTGATGACTCATCTGAGGATGAAGAAGAGGAAAGGGACATGTGTTTCATGGCCTTGGAAGATCAACAACAACAGCAGCATGTGGTGAAAGATGATGTCATCTCTGGAAGATGGGTGGACATCATACTGAAAAAGGTATGTGATTATGATCACCAGGTTGACCCTGAATTAAAACTGGACCTGGCTGAATCATTAAGTGGTGATTTGGCATTTGTAGAAACTGTTAGAGCTGATAGTGAAAGATATTTAGACACTATCTTAATTGAACTGAACAATGTCAAACCACAACTGAATGATTTGCAAAGTGTCCAGTTGGCTCTCAAGGAGTCAGTTTTAAAAATTGAGGCATTAGAACTTGATAATCAAAAACTTTCTGATGATTTTGAAAAAGCTCAAAAGATTATCAAGTCCTGGGTAAAAGCATCTGGCAAAAACTATGATGCATTTTCAAGAACTATCGATGCCCAGAAAAATGCATGGAAATCTGAAGATCTGAAGATGGCAGCTCTTATACCAGATCTTCATGCATTGCCTCCAGCTCTCCAGGTTGAAACACCTTATGATCAACCTGAAGCTGTTGAAACTGAAACCAATGAGACCACCCCCATTGAGGTTAAAACTGGAGCCAAACAGGCTAAAGCTCCAGTCAAAAAGGCCACTGTTAACAAGCCTTTACCTCATAAGTCTAAGGAGCCCAAGACCCGAAAGACTAAATCCCCAGTTGAACCAATGTCCAAGGTTCAACTGCCTGAACAAAACAATGTTTTGGTTAATCTGGAAAGGCAACTCCAACTTTTGTCTCGGCAGGTTCAGAGTTGCACTGCCCGGATTAACAATCTGGAAGGAGGTTCACCACCTCCAGTTTTAAAACAAAACATTAAATCACTCCCTTCTGTACCTAAACAAAAGAATGTTCCATCTGGAACAAAATCTGGTAAACATAAGGTGAGTAAATATCAAATACCAATCGTTTTTACTTCTGCACCTGGAGCTGGTGATAATGCTCCAGATGTAGCCTCCAGTTCAACACCTCAACAATCAACTGTGGCTTCTGTAGAGAAGTCCAGTGGACCCATCAAGAAAAGATGGGTTCACAAAAATAACTAATGATTTTTGTGTGTGTGTAGGGCGATCGAAAGAAGAATATCTGGTATCTGGACAGCGCTGCTGGCCGGACTATGACCGGATGTAAGCCCCTACTGGAAGAGTTCACTGTCCAAGATGGACCGACAGTGACGTTTGGTAACGATCAATCTGGAAAGACTGAAGGATATGGTGTGCTCAATAATGGACAAGTCGAATTCAAAAGAGTTGCATTTGTGAATGGTTTGAAATATAACTTGATCAGTGTAAGCCAACTTTGCGATGATGGCTTCAGAGTATTGTTCGATATTGCACAAGGCACCATATTTAACAAGGATTGGAAAGTGGTGATGATTGCACCAAGGAAAGGGAATGTGTACATCATGGATATGGAACCAGCTCCAAAAGAGCAATGTTTCTATACCAAAGCTGATGAGGACACCAACTGGCTATGGCATAAAAGGTTATCCCACACCTTAATTTCAAGAACATTAACAAGTTGTCTCGCAAACAACTGGTTGATGGGATACCCCAGATTTCCTTCAATAAGGAAAAGCCATGTCCAGGGTGTGAGATGGGCAAGCAGAAGAGAGCCAGTTTTAAAACAAAACATTAAATCACTCCCTTCTGTACCTAAACAAAAGAATGTTCCATCTGGAACAAAATCTGGTAAACATAAGGTGAGTAAATATCAAATACCAATCGTTTTTACTTCTGCACCTGGAGCTGGTGATAATGCTCCAGATGTAGCCTCCAGTTCAACACCTCAACAATCAACTGTGGCTTCTGTAGAGAAGTCCAGTGGACCCATCAAGAAAAGATGGGTTCACAAAAATAACTAATGATTTTTGTGTGTGTGTAGGGCGATCGAAAGAAGAATATCTGGTATCTGGACAGCGCTGCTGGCCGGACTATGACCGGATGTAAGCCCCTACTGGAAGAGTTCACTGTCCAAGATGGACCGACAGTGACGTTTGGTAACGATCAATCTGGAAAGACTGAAGGATATGGTGTGCTCAATAATGGACAAGTCGAATTCAAAAGAGTTGCATTTGTGAATGGTTTGAAATATAACTTGATCAGTGTAAGCCAACTTTGCGATGATGGCTTCAGAGTATTGTTCGATATTGCACAAGGCACCATATTTAACAAGGATTGGAAAGTGGTGATGATTGCACCAAGGAAAGGGAATGTGTACATCATGGATATGGAACCTGCTCCAAAAGAGCAATGTTTCTATACCAAAGCTGATGAGGACACCAACTGGCTATGGCATAAAAGGTTATCCCACCTTAATTTCAAGAACATTAACAAGTTGTCTCGCAAACAACTGGTTGATGGGATACCCCAGATTTCCTTCAATAAGGAAAAGCCATGTCCAGGGTGTGAGATGGGCAAGCAGAAGAGAGCCAGTTTCAAAACTAGGCAAAATTTTAGCATCACTGAACCTCTTCACATGCTTCATATGGATCTTTTTGGTCCAGTGAATGTTCAAACTAGAGCTGGAAAGAAAGAATCGTACACTGATAGAAGCGGCCAGAAGCATGCTATCTGAATCTGGTCTTCCCACCAGTTTTTGGGCTGAGGCAGTTGCAACTGCTTGTCACACCCAAAACCGGTCAGTCTACATCAAGAGACATAAGAAGACTGCCTACGAAGTACTCAGGAATCGTAAACCAAATATTGGATACTTCCATGTATTTGGTTGTCCAGTTTATATACTGAACGATTCCAGTCAGCTTGGAAAGTTTGATGCAAAAGCTGATGAAGGGGTATTTTTAGGCTATTCAGATATTCGAAAGGCCTTTAGAGTTTATAATTATAGACTCCAAAAGGTGCATGAGACAATTCATGTCACATTCGATGAATCAACTGAAGCAATCAACAAGAGACCAAGCCTTGATATTTCTCCAGTCATTCCAATCAACTTTGGTGAAACTGACCAAGTTCATCGGTCAGTTGTTTCACCAGAAGATGCTTCCAGTTACAACAAACTGGAACCAGTCAAGAAGAAGAAAAGCACTAGTGACACATCATTTTATCCCTCCATCAATTTTAACTTACCACAAGAATTGGTGATTGGATCAGATGTACGTGCCACTCCAATATCAGCACCAGTTCAAGCCCCTACTTCTCCAGTTACTCATGAACTACCTTCAACTGAGGAATTTCATGATGCAAATCGAGACCTCATTGACTCTGATGAGGATGTAGAAGCTGTTTGGACTGATCCTTCTCCAGATGCTGCTGCAACTGAAGAAGATCGCCAGGTACCTTGCACTGATATTGTAGTTCACCAGCCTAGTCAATACACTAGATGGACTAAAGCCCACCCAATTGAACAAATTGTGGGTAATCCAACTAGTGGGGTTCAGACTAGAAGAGCCACCAGTGAGCAATGCTTAAACGTCACCTTCTTATCTTTAATTGAACCAAAGAAGATTGACGAGGCTATGGCAGACCCAAGCTGGGTGGAAGCTATGCAAGAAGAGCTCCTCCAGTTTGAAAGGAACAATGTTTGGGACTGATCCTTCTCCAGATGCTGCTGCAACTGAAGAAGATCGCCAGGTACCTTGCACTGATATTGTAGTTCACCAGCCTAGTCAATACACTAGATGGACTAAAGCCCACCCAATTGAACAAATTGTGGGTAATCCAACTAGTGGGGTTCAGACTAGAAGAGCCACCAGTGAGCAATGCTTAAACGTCACCTTCTTATCTTTAATTGAACCAAAGAAGATTGACGAGGCTATGGCAGACCCAAGCTGGGTGGAAGCTATGCAAGAAGAGCTCCTCCAGTTTGAAAGGAACAATGTTTGGGAGCTTGTTCCTTGTCCACCAGGGTTAAAGAAAGAACCTATTGGTACCAGATGGGTCTACCGAAATAAAATGGATGAAGATGGCCATGTTGTAAGAAACAAGGCCAGATTAGTTGCCCAGGGTTATTGTCAAGCAGAGGGCGTTGACTTTGATGAGACTTTTGCTCCAGTTGCAAGACTTGAAGCCATAAGAATTTTCTTGGCTTATGCAGCCCATCTGCAGTTCAAGGTCTTCCAGATGGATGTCAAAAGTGCGTTCCTTAATGGAACATTGGAAGAAGAAGTTTATGTTAAGCAGACTCCAGGTTTCATCGATGAGAAGCATCCTCATTGGGTTTATAGACTGAACAAAGCATTGTATGGTCTAAGACAAGCCCCAAGAGCCTGGTATGATACTTTAACTAAACATCTTCTCAAAAATGGCTTTCAAAGAGGTGCAATAGATAATACCTTGTTTATCTTGAAAGAAAGAGGTAATATCTTATTGGTACAAATTTATGTTGATGACATTATTTTTGGTTCAACTGATGATGCAATGTGTAAAAAGTTTTCTAAAATCATGTCATCTGAGTATGAGATGAGTTTAATGGGTGAATTAACATTTTTCTTAGGTCTTCAGATTAAGCAAACTGAAAATGGAATTTTCATAAACCAAGGAAAATATGTCAGAGATTTGTTAAGAAAATACAAATATGATTCAATCCCATCGAAAAACACACCTATTGCAGCACCATTGAATTTGGACTCTGACCCAACTGGCAAACCAGTTAACATAACTGACTATAGAGGTATGGTTGGTTCACTGATGTACTTAACTGCCAGTCGACCAGATATAATGTTTGCAACATGTTTATGTGCCAGGTTTCAGGCTAACCCTAAAGAATCACATTTGCACGCTGTAAAGCGTATCTTTAGATACCTGAAAGGGTGTCCTAATCTTGGTCTTTGGTACCCCAAAGGCTCAGGATTAGATCTAATGGGTTATTCAGATTCTGATCATGCAGGTTGTAAGATTGATAGAAAATCCACAACTGGTGGTTGTCATTTCCTTGGAGGAAAACTGGTGAGTTGGACCAGCAAGAAGCAGACTTCAGTCTCTATGTCCACTGCAGAGGCAGAGTACATTTCTGCGGCCAGTTGTTGTGCCCAGATTCTCTGGATCAAAAACCAGTTACTAGATTATGGTCAGAAGTACACCAAGACCCCAATCTTTTGTGACAACACCAGTGCAATTGCTATCTCTCACAATCCAGTGATGCACTCAAAAACAAAGCATATTGACATCAGGTATCATTTTATTCGTGATCATGTTATGAAAGGTGATATTGAAATTCATTTCATCCCCACTGACAAACAGTTAGCTGATGTTTTTACTAAACCTCTCGATGAGAAAACTTTTAAACATCTCATCAGCGAACTGGGAATGCTAAACCCTTAACTGGAGCTTTCTTTGTTATTGAACGCGTCAGTGACACTGATGAAGTTCTCCAGTTGAGGAGGTCCAGATTATCTTTGCTCGCCAGGCTATCGAACGCCTTTGTGATACTATCTTGGCACTAATTGATATCTGGATCATCATTTTAGGGGGAAAGACTCAAAATAATTTTCTTGGCTTATGCAGCCCATCTGCAGTTCAAGGTCTTCCAGATGGATGTCAAAAGTGCGTTCCTTAATGGAACATTGGAAGAAGAAGTTTATGTTAAGCAGACTCCAGGTTTCATCGATGAGAAGCATCCTCATTGGGTTTATAGACTGAACAAAGCATTGTATGGTCTAAGACAAGCCCCAAGAGCCTGGTATGATACTTTAACTAAACATCTTCTTAAAAATGGCTTTCAAAGAGGTGCAATAGATAATACCTTGTTTATCTTGAAAGAAAGAGGTAATATCTTATTGGTACAAATTTATGTTGATGACATTATTTTTGGTTCAACTGATGATGCAATGTGTAAAAAGTTTTCTAAAATCATGTCATCTGAGTATGAGATGAGTTTAATGGGTGAATTAACATTTTTCTTAGGTCTTCAGATTAAGCAAACTGAAAATGGAATTTTCATAACGTTACAAATACTTGGTCAATTTATGTGACACGTGATGATACTCGAGTGTTTTTAAACTACTTGATATCGTGATCTGACGTGTTGAAACCATTTTTAGTACTTGACAACTGTTTGTGTTGGGAAAACAAAAAGTGTGTGGGGTTATGGGTAAAGTAAGCCGTCGTAGCATTTAATGCTGACATGGTAACATTTAATGCTTACATGGAAAATTATATTTTATTTTCAAAATATCTTCAAAAATATTTGGTTTAATAAAATATGATTTGTGGGTTTACATTGGGATCTTGAATCCCCTTATAAATACCCTTATTTACTTCATAACACATTTACTTTCTTTTTCATTCTCTTCATTTACTCTCTTCATTTACTTCCAATCATAAATTTCAATTTCATTCTTCTCTTTGCTCTCTTCAACTCCAAAACTCATTTACTTTCTTTTTCATTCTATTCATTTACTCTCTTCATTTACTTCATTTCATCCTTTCATTTACTCTCTTTTTCATTCTCTTTATTTACTCTCTTCATTTACTTCCAATCATAAACATTGCCTCATTCTTCTCTTTGCTTCACAAATCAAAACCCTTCAAATTCTCTTCATTGACCCTTATAAATACCCTTATTTACTCTCTCATTTACTTTCTTTTCATTCCTCTTCATTTACTCTCTTCATTTACTCCTTCATTTACTCTCTTCATTTACTCTCTTCATTTACTCTCTTCATTTACTCTCTTCATTATGATTTTATTTACATTGATCTTGAATCCCCTTATAAATACCCTTATTTACTTCATAACACATTTACTTTCTTTTTCATTCTCTTCATTTACTCTCTTCATTTACTCCAAAACTCATTTACTCTCTTTTCATTCTCTTCATTTACTCTCTTCATTTACTCTCTTCATTTACTCTCCAATCATTCACAATTGCTTCATTTCTCTCTCTACTTCTTAATAAATACCCTTATTTACTCCAAAACTCATTTACTTTCTTTTTCATTCTCTTCATTTACTCTCTTCATTTACTTCCAATCATATACTCTTCATTTACTCTCTTTTCATTCTTCTCATTTACTCTCTTCATTTACTCTCCAATTTCACTTGCTTCATTTCTCTTCTCTTGAATCCCATTATAAATACCCTTATTTACTCCAAAACTCATTTACTTTCTTTTTCATTCTATTCATTTACTCTCTTCATTTACTTCTCATCATTACATCTGCTTCATTACTCTCTTATTTACTCTCATCATTTACTTCTTTTTCATTCTCTTCATTTACTCTCTTCATTGAATCCCCTTATAAATACCCTTATTTACTTCATAACTCATTTACTCTCTTTTTCATTCTCTTCATTTACTCTCTTCATTTACTTCCAATCATAAATTTCAATTTCATTCTTCTCTTTGCTTCCAAATTCAAAACCCTAAAAATTAAACCCAAACAATCCTTTGGCTAGCCTACAAGGCTCTCAAGGGTCTAAAACCCTTATTGGTAGAATCAGAAAATTTTTGAAGGATTCTCCAATAGGACCCTTATTCACCAGGAACCCACGCAAGATGTATCATGATTACTTGTGTGAGTTCTGGTTCACTGCCACACTTTCTTCTGATTGTTCATCCATCAGTTTCACTTTAAAGGATGGAACAATCAGGTGTACTCTGGATGTAGAAGTGTTGAGGGATGCTCTTCGCCTCAATTACTGGAGAGAGGGTGAGTCTCCAGTTGTCCTAGCCTCAAATATCAATTTTCGTCAAGTACTCCTTGAGATGGGTCATAAGGAGTGCTTGGACAGTGATGGTGTTTTAAAAACCAAGGGGGCGATGACCATGAAGGGCCTTACACCTTCATGGAGGTATTTCTTTGTACATCTGGTTGAAAGTCTGGGTGGTAGTTCAGGTGGTCTTGACCAGATCAACTCTTCACAAGCTGAAATGGCTTATTGTTTGTGGAAGGGGTTGAGGGTGGATTTTGCTGACATATTGTATAGGAGTCTTGTGCAAAAGCTGAAAGGCTCAAGGGGTGTTTGTATCCCCTTTTCCAGATTTCTTTCTTTGTGTTTCAGGCAGATTCTGGGTGAAGAAGAGTATAGAAATACAGACTCTTCGTTCACAAGGCCAGATGTTTTGAGGAATCTAGACTCACTAGTGTCTGAAGCTGGTGAGGTTGAAATTCCTGAGCAGATGCTGCTGGCATTTGCTAAAACTGGTGCACCTTTGGAAAGTGAACCAGAAAGACAACTGGGCGGGCCTCAAAATAATGAGGGACCCTCCAGTTCGTCTCCAGTTGTGGTTGAGGATAGAACAACCATAACTCAAGCCGTTCCTATCACGTCTATCCCTGGTGAAGATGTTCCGGCATCTGATCCTTCAACTGATGAAACCATCCAGGTAACTGGAACTGGTCATCAGGAGTCTGAACATGATGTTCAGCCATCCCTATCATTTATGGATCTAGGCATAAATGAGGATGAGTTTCATCTTGAATCTTCGGATTCAGAAGAAACACAAGCTGATCAAGAAATGGTTGATGCATCTGTACATGCTCAACTCCCTTCTTTCTTTGATCAACCCCTAGAACACCAAGTTTCAGTTTCCCACCAAGATACTCCTACAAATATTTCCCCACAAAGAACTCAATCACCACCACCGTCGCCGTTGGTCATACCTGAGCATTCTCAGCCTGACCAACACATTGTTTCTCCTCAGCCTTCTTTTTCACCCCCTATATTTCCTTCTTCTGCCACTGGAACAACTGGAGAGGCTCCCTTTGTTTTGCCTCCTTCAGTTGAACTGGTGCAGCCTGCTACTGGTCCAGTGACAACTGCTCCTTTGTCACTGGAAGCTCAATTTGTCTCTTTCTCAACCGATATCCAAAACCTGATAAAACGGGTGGAGGGTGTTCATAAGACAATAGAGCAAAATGCCAAGTCTATTTCCAGATTCAACAAGGACACAATTATAAATTCAAAGGTTGTTGATCTGGGAATCAATAAGTTTGCTGCAAATGAAGACTTGGTATTTAGAAAGTTGAATGAGTTAGTCTCAAGCTGTAACAATTTGTCCACATCTTTGAAGGAAGCTTTTGACTTAACCCATTCAAATGTCAATACATCTATCTCCAACCTCTTAAGCAACACTGTTCGATCATCAGAGGTGGATCTTAAGGAGATAGAAAGGCAGGTCAAGGAGTTGCTTGATAGACCTGGCCTTAATGTAGTTGATATTGGTCAGCAGGTGGCCACTTCTGTTGGCCAGATGATTGATGAGAAACTGGCCAGTCGAGAAGATGAATTGGTCAAGAAGGTTATGGCTGAATTTGCCAAGCTCCCACCTCCTAAGATTAATCTGGAGCCTCTGGCACTTGAAGTTAGCCAGTTAAGGGGTGCAGTCAATGCTGTCAACACTCAGTTATCCTCTCACACTTCTTCAATCAAGAAACTGGTAACTGAAGTGGAGAACTTAAAGAAGAAAGATGATGAGGTGAAGGAACAAGTGGCTAAAAGTCTAGTGGAAGACTCAAAATTATTAAAAGACTTGAAGACTGGACAGGACCAAACTGCAGCAAATGTATTGTCCCAGTCTCAAGAGATTAGCCACTTGTGGAGATCCTTTAGGATGATTTGCAGTGTGTTCAGAGAGTGCAAGGATATGCAATCGTGGCAGCCTCTAGCCCGTTTGCCCTCTAGCAATGAAGACTGGGCAGCTATTCGTGCAGGTCTCGATGCTGCCAAGGGGGAAAGTGAACCAGAAAGACAACTGGGCGGGCCTCAAAATAATGAGGGACCCTCCAGTTCGTCTCCAGTTGTGGTTGAGGATAGAACAACCATAACTCAAGCCGTTCCTATCACGTCTATCCCTGGTGAAGATGTTCCGGCATCTGATCCTTCAACTGATGAAACCATCCAGGTAACTGGAACTGGTCATCAGGAGTCTGAACATGATGTTCAGCCATCCCTATCATTTATGGATCTAGGCATAAATGAGGATGAGTTTCATCTTGAATCTTCGGATTCAGAAGAAACACAAGCTGATCAAGAAATGGTTGATGCATCTGTACATGCTCAACTCCCTTCTTTCTTTGATCAACCCCTAGAACACCAAGTTTCAGTTTCCCACCAAGATACTCCTACAAATATTTCCCCACAAAGAACTCAATCACCACCACCGTCGCCGTTGGTCATACCTGAGCATTCTCAGCCTGACCAACACATTGTTTCTCCTCAGCCTTCTTTTTCACCCCCTATATTTCCTTCTTCTGCCACTGGAACAACTGGAGAGGCTCCCTTTGTTTTGCCTCCTTCAGTTGAACTGGTGCACCTTTGGAAAGTGAACCAGAAAGACAACTGGGCGGGCCTCAAAATAATGAGGGACCCTCCAGTTCGTCTCCAGTTGTGGTTGAGGATAGAACAACCATAACTCAAGCCGTTCCTATCACGTCTATCCCTGGTGAAGATGTTCCGGCATCTGATCCTTCAACTGATGAAACCATCCAGGTAACTGGAACTGGTCATCAGGAGTCTGAACATGATGTTCAGCCATCCCTATCATTTATGGATCTAGGCATAAATGAGGATGAGTTTCATCTTGAATCTTCGGATTCAGAAGAAACACAAGCTGATCAAGAAATGGTTGATGCATCTGTACATGCTCAACTCCCTTCTTTCTTTGTGTTTCAGGCAGATTCTGGGTGAAGAAGAGTATAGAAATACAGACTCTTCGTTCACAAGGCCAGATGTTTTGAGGAATCTAGACTCACTAGTGTCTGAAGCTGGTGAGGTTGAAATTCCTGAGCAGATGCTGCTGGCATTTGCTAAAACTGGTGCACCTTTGGAAAGTGAACCAGAAAGACAACTGGGCGGGCCTCAAAATAATGAGGGACCCTCCAGTTCGTCTCCAGTTGTGGTTGAGGATAGAACAACCATAACTCAAGCCGTTCCTATCACGTCTATCCCTGGTGAAGATGTTCCGGCATCTGATCCTTCAACTGATGAAACCATCCAGGTAACTGGAACTGGTCATCAGGAGTCTGAACATGATGTTCAGCCATCCCTATCATTTATGGATCTAGGCATAAATGAGGATGAGTTTCATCTTGAATCTTCGGATTCAGAAGAAACACAAGCTGATCAAGAAATGGTTGATGCATCTGTACATGCTCAACTCCCTTCTTTCTTTGATCAACCCCTAGAACACCAAGTTTCAGTTTCCCACCAAGATACTCCTACAAATATTTCCCCACAAAGAACTCAATCACCACCACCGTCGCCGTTGGTCATACCTGAGCATTCTCAGCCTGACCAACACATTGTTTCTCCTCAGCCTTCTTTTTCACCCCCTATATTTCCTTCTTCTGCCACTGGAACAACTGGAGATTGAGCTTGACAAACATTATAGGGAGGATGAGGCTGAGTATGATGCCAGGTGTTTGAATATCACAGTGGAGAAGGCCAAAGAAGTTAGAACTGAAGGAATTCTCAAGAGAGCTGAACATGTCAAGAAGGTGGTCAAACAGGTGATGAATCCACCTAAGTCCAAAGGTAAACCTAAGATGTTGCCAAGAGATGCTGACCTTAGGACCTGGGTGGATACAACTGAACCATCAAGTGAAGATATCAAAGCTGCAGTGCATAGTATGAGCACTGGCCAGATCAAACTGGCCAATGAATCTGAAGCTAGAGAGTATTTATCTGAAGTGCAGCAGCGGAGATATCACCCTGGTAAGATTATTGATATGAAAGTGTTTATCAAACCAGGTACCAAACATTTCACTGTTGGGGTTCAACATCTGGATGGACCCTTAAGGCAAACTGAGAATCCTGATGTACTTTCTTATGGTTACACTGAACTGGTGGAAATGGCAAAGCTGTTAGAGGCCAAGCAACAAAGGAATAAGGTTGAAAGAGGATGGATGTTTGTGCTTCAAAGTCTGCTCAAGTTTAAAGAAAATATTGAAGAGAGACTGAATGTTGATCCTGAAGACAAACAGCCCATCTCTACAGTTGCCAAAAGAAGAAGAACTGGCGAAGGGCCATCAGTTTAAGTTCTTTCTTCATTTTTATCTTCTTGTAATTTGTTTTACATTCTGTTGTAACTTGTGTAAATTTTACTCCTTGTATAAAAGAAGTTACCAGTTTGTAACCACAAGGTAGATAAAAGATTAAAATCTAACAAACACAAAAGAAAAACCTAAGGCATTTGTTGATCTATAAAAATGCCTTAGATACCTTAGATAGATTTAAATCAAACAAGTCTCTATAGTTCACACTTGTATAGATACAAAAACTAGAAAAGACTTAGACTATATTTCTAGACAAATAGGGGGAATTTGTTAGGTCCAGTTCACCTGGAACTGGCCAGTCACCAGTTTCCACTGACCAGTTCACCAGTTGCATCTGGTGACCAGTAAACTGGTGACCAAGAAGATTTGTCGAGAAATATATTGAAGTCCAGTTGCACCGTACAGTTAACGCAACTGAAGACTTCCTCCAGTTGAGAACTGACCAAGTTGAAGAAACATTCCAGTTGAAGTCGAAGACAACAAATGGAAGAAAGAGAATGACAATGGCAGCGAAGCCCAGTTGACATTCTAGTCAGTTACAAACTGGAGACCTTCAGTGGAAAGCCCTTACAAAGCTTTACACTGATTACGAGGAATTGACTTGTATACTTTATGTACCTTTACCCGGATAATAAGCCTTATCTTATTATTTAAGTATTAAAAGGTACATAAAGGTGGTTGTGTAAAGTCACTGTAACATGCGACTTTACAACACTTTTTAAGGAATTAAATGCTATTCCTTAAATGCTTCCAACCACATTTGTACGGCTAAAGTTAACATCCACATGTTAACTTTGCCTATAAATACAAGTCATTGCACAACCAAGAAACACAAGTTATTCAACAAGTATTTGTGCTCTCAAACGAATAACTTCTTACTTTGCAAACCTGCAATATTCTTGGTGAACTTGTGCAATATTCTTGGTGAACTTGTGCAATATTCTCTCAATCGCTAAAAGGAACATTTCACTACTTTAAGTGTTTCGATTGTAGAAGAGAAATTCCGAGTATAGATCAATTGTATTTCATAGGTTGTTAGGATATTTACATTCGTGTATTATCTTGGTTCCGCATCAACCTTGTAATTTGTTTAATATCAATAAATAAATTACACTTTGAAAACTACATATTGTCTCATCAAGATTGTTTACAAGTTATTGTATTATTGCATTGTTCTTTACTTATTGTCTTTTATATAAGTAATCTATCTAGAACTTGGTATATACTTATCTAACTGGTCGTCTCCAGTTTAGTAAGTATATTGCAAAGTAACTCCACCATCGACATAGAGGTGTCTTCAGTAGTACCAATCTAACAAGTTGGGACTTACAATAAGGATTTGCTTTAAAGTCCTAGTAGCTATTTCATCAACAGCTGGTCTATCCTCAGATTTTCTAGGTTTAGTCTGCCTAGCCAAAGGAGTGAGACGTGACTGACTTAATTTCTTCATGTCCTCAACAGTCACATCCCAAACTTTATATATATATATATATATATATATATATATATATATATATATATATATATATATATATATATATATATATATATATATATATATATATATATATATATATATATATATATATATATATATATATATATATATATATATATATATATATATATATATATATATATATATATATATATATATATATATATATATATATATATATATATATATATATATATATATATATATATATATATATATATATATATATATATATATATATATATATATATATATATATATATATATATATATATATATATATATATATATATATATATATATATATATATATATATATATATATATATATATATATATATATATATATATATATATATATATATATATATATATATATATATATATATATATATATATATATATATATATATATATATATATATATATATATATATATATATATATATATATATATATATATATATATATATATATATATATATATATATATATATATATATATATATATATATATATATATATATATATATATATATATATATATATATATATATATATATATATATATATATATATATATATATATATATATATATATATATATATATATATATATATATATATATATATATATATATATATATATATATATATATATATATATATATATATATATATATATATATATATATATATATATATATATATATATATATATATATATATATATATATATATATATATATATATATATATATATATATATATATATATATATATATATATATATATATATATATATATATATATATATATATATATATATATATATATATATATATATATATATATATATATATATATATATATATATATATATATATATATATATATATATATATATATATATATATATATATATATATATATATATATATATATATATATATATATATATATATATATATATATATATATATATATATATATATATATATATATATATATATATATATATATATATATATATATATATATATATATATATATATATATATATATATATATATATATATATATATATATATATATATATATATATATATATATATATATATATATATATATATATATATATATATATATATATATATATATATATATATATATATATATATATATATATATATATATATATATATATATATATATATATATATATATATATATATATATATATATATATATATATATATATATATATATATATATATATATATATATATATATATATATATATATATATATATATATATATATATATATATATATATATATATATATATATATATATATATATATATATATATATATATATATATATATATATATATATATATATATATATATATATATATATATATATATATATATATATATATATATATATATATATATATATATATATATATATATATATATATATATATATATATATATATATATATATATATATATATATATATATATATATATATATATATATATATATATATATATATATATATATATATATATATATATATATATATATATATATATATATATATATATATATATATATATATATATATATATATATATATATATATATATATATATATATATATATATATATATATATATATATATATATATATATATATATATATATATATATATATATATATATATATATATATATATATATATATATATATATATATATATATATATATATATATATATATATATATATATATATATATATATATATATATATATATATATATATATATATATATATATATATATATATATATATATATATATATATATATATATATATATATATATATATATATATATATATAACAATTAATATATATATATTATATATATATCCCATCATATATATATATATATATATATATATATGTATATATCTATGTATCTATATATTCATTATAATCACCCATTTTAACCACAAATGAAGACATACATCAATGAAGACATACATACAAATAAATAAATGAAGATATAAACATGAAAAGATAAATAAACAAATCTTTACATAACAATCATTTTGAAGAACCCTAAAACTAAAAAAAAGGGGATTTTTTATTTTTCAGTTTTTGGATCTCCAAAAATATCCAGTGGGTTATGGTAGCGATTGTAGTGGGTAAACGACGATAGTGGTGCGGAAGTGGTGGTCAGACTGATCTCAGGCGGACCGAAGTTCCGGTCAGTGGTGACGGCGCATCATTTTTTCTTCTTCTTTTGATGGGTGCGATGGCTGGGTGGTGGTGGGGATGATGGCGGCGTCGTGATTATGGTCATGAGGTTTTTCTTCTCAAATATTGTTTCTTTTTCATCCTTTAACTGAATGATGGGTACGAGATAACGAGAATTTAACCAAGCAGTTTCTTCAACCGCCATTGATATTGCTTCAACCGTGGTCGCCATCTCAACAAACTTATAGAATAGCAATTAAATCCATTGTCTATGGGAATATGGGATGTAAGTATGGCGAGAGGTATGTGTTTTTATTGTTGAAGCAATTTAAAGATGATCAATTTTATGGATTAACGGGAAAACTATTCAGAAGCAAAATGCTTAAATTTAGATTAGTGTACAATGGATGCTGCAGAATGTACAAATGGAGTGATAACTTAGTTTGGAAAGTAGAATTTAGTATAGTGGTTGAATTCTTGCTTTATAAATGGATCAAAGTTTTGCTTTTAATCTTCTGTGAAGATAATGACGAAAAAATCAATGAAGTTTTGCTATATAACTTATTTTATAACTTCAATTTTTCTGTTTTGATGATGATGATGATGTATATGTATATGAGTGTATTGTGTATGTATTGTTTTTGTTTGGATTTGTGTATGTCTTGAGAAATATGAGAAATGAAGAAGATGTCAATTTATTTTCATTTGGGTTGGTAATGAAGAAGAAGACTCTTGTTGTAAAAAGACCAAAATACCCTCATGTGCAATGCACATGAGGGGTTTAACAGAGCAAAAGTGACGGCTGTTAGTGGCAGGGACGATTTGTAATGAGAATGAATACCCTAGGGACATCTAATGATAAAAAAAGTACAGGGACAAAAATGCGAATCGAGCAAACCACAAGGACGATTTGTGATAATTTCTCATAATAGTATATGCTAAATCTCAATGCTGACGAGTGATTCACGAAGTCAAAGGTTATTTTATTATGTTTTTTTTTGGAACGGCGAATTTCGGAAGGTCTAAACTACATTGTCTTAACCGGGCCTGCGCTAGAGCACCCCAGAAACCGTACACCATTGACCACCTGGGAGGAAAACCCCCAACTAAGCCGCCCGAAGGCACGACACTTAAATTGGAGTAAACCTTGCTCCCTCCAACCTCGAACCCAGGTCTCCCTGGATCCAAGGCCTTCATAGGAAGACTCCATACCGCCAGGCTATTCACCCTTTGGTAGGTTATTTTATTATGTTAACTAAAAATCCCTCTAGTAACCCAAACATTCACTTTTTTCTCGTTTTTGGGACCAACAAATACCGTTTATCCAAGTGGGCCACGTTTCAACTCTTACTTTTTTTATTCATAATTAAAAAACAAAATTAAATAAAAAAAGGTAAGACAAACACGGACATAATGTAAATTAATGCTATTCAAAATTCAAAATTTCTTCCTTCCTTCCTTCCCAAAATTTGTATCCGATGTTTTAACGGTCTCATTCATTAAAACAATCAAATTTCCAAATCTTAAATTTGTTTGATCCCTTTCTTCTTCTTATTTCTCTCATATCTCTGCAATTTCTTTTTTAAATCAAATTTATAATCAAACTTTGTTCATCAATTCTCAGGTGTGTTCTCTCTTTTCCCGAATCTAATTACTTGTTTTATTATACATATATATATATATATAGTTACTTGTTTTATGATATATAATATATATATATATATATATATATATATTATATATATATATTATATATATATATATGTTGATCGTCATGAGCTATGGATGGAGGGAGGGTAGGTTTCATAATTTCTTCACTGCTACTACTACTACTAATACTACTTAGGGGTTGTTTAGGATTGTGTTTTAAAATTAGATTTTGCGTTTTGGAAAAACATGTTCTTACATGTTTTTTCAAAATTGTGTTTTCTCTCTAATTAAACGCGGAATATAAACTTTTATCGGCAAACACTTTTTCTGATTATTTACGTTATGCAAACGCAATAATCAGATAATTAGCTCAAAACGCAATACAATAATAATAATAGATATATTATATAATATATATATATATATATGAATCGTATTTTTGTTTTTGTGTAATTAACATATACTTATACATGATTTATAAAAAATATGTGCTGTAGTTGTGATCATGTTATATTGTTTGTCAAGTGCTAACTGTGTGAAATCATGAAAAGTGTTGTTTCAGAATATGGCTAATCCTCCGTTAAACGATCCCCTCCTGCAAGTCGAAACCACCTGTGGATCCCTCCTCTACGAACTTCAGGTATTCTTTCTTTGCTTCCTTGTGAATTAGTCGATTCTGGTACCGTTTCCATTGCTAACCGGTCAAACGGCAGTACAAAAAGTATCTAAACAAGAAATCAGATATAAATTTGCCCAAAGTGTACTTTTAATGCATAAAAACTCTTATCTGGGTAAATAGTATAATAAAAAGTCAGATTTCTGTTGAAATGTTATAACTTTTGTAATCATTAATTAAAAGATTTGGACAAAAGTTATTTCAGTCAACCTGACTGACCCATAACAAAATTACTTATCTTGACCCAAACCTGTTCTGACACATTGCAAAAAACCACTGAGAAATGCACAATCTTCCAAAGACTAACGGTACTGTCTAATTCTGAGCTTTGAATAAAAATTTTGTAATATGTATGCAAATTGTGAAATCAGATAATATGGGATGAAGTTGGCGAGTCAGATGGTGAAAGGGATAAGATGCTATTAGAGCTTGAACAGGAATGCCTTGAGGTATACAGGAGAAAAGTAGATTTGGCGAACAGGAATCGAGCTCAACTTCGACAAGCTATTGCTGATTCTGAAGCAGAATTAGCAGCCATATGTTCTGCTATGGGGGAACGACCCGTGCACATTAGGCAGGTAATGATATTAGCTAAACCAATTTCCATCAGGAATATGTAATATGTTCATCTGGATCTGTTATATAGTAATGCTCAACGAGTAGAATTGTCGACATGTTGGATTGTTGGGTGGAACTCAAACAGGTCTTATTTTGTACTTCTTGAAACGGGGCCTGTTGGGTGACCCTCGAACACTAATATATTCATTTTCTATTTGTTTATTAATAGTGAATGTCTTAATTATGCTTACAAAATCATGATTACATTAATAGTCTATAAACCAAATATCTTAAGAATATGGTTTAGTAGGTTGTATGATTTAAAAATAGTATTTATACGACTTTCAAGTGTTTGAGGCAATTTATATTGACCTGTTGGAGATATGACATGAGTTCATTCCAAACCAACCCATTCTTAAGTAAATGAATAGGAATTACGATCTCTATTGACAAGTATCAATGCTTTTTCTCAAGTTAATTGCCATCACTATTTACTGTGATAGTTGCGACTTATATCAATCTTTAGTAGACTTTGAGTTTTAAATAAAAAGTTCTGGAATTGGAAACACCACAAACTAGTTGTATAATTGACTTAATTAAAGTGTAAAAGGTGCTGTCTTTAGACTGTTTTTGGATGTGTGTTTCCAAAGTGATTATTGTGCCTTGAAGAGTTACAATCCAAATCAGATAATTATCTGATCAGATTACTAGGGAAATGACAGATAATTTTAGATATATCTCAAATCTTGTGATTATTAGCACTAATAGCTGAACGTGGACTTACTTTTGCAGTCTGATCAAAATCGTAATAATCTGAAAGGAGAGCTCAGAGCCATTCTTCCAGAAGTGGAAGAGATGAGGAGGAGAAAATCTGAGAGAAAGGATCTATTCCTTGATGTCTTGGAACAAATAAATAAAATCCAATTGGAAATTTATGCAATTTCATTCAAAACAGTATTGGATGAAAGTGATTTATCTTTTAAGAAACTAGAAGAACTTCATGTTCAACTTCAAGCACTTGAAAAAGAGAAGGTAATAGTTTTTTTCTTTACAATCAGATATATATTTTGTATAAACTTAATTCCAAGTTTGTACTAAATTGATTACTAATCAATTGTTTTTCTCCTAAATACCCAGAGTGATCGACTTAAGAAAGTTTCAGACCACATGAGCACCTTACACTCACTGTGTATGGTTCTTGGACTAGAATTTAATCAGACAGTTCATGAAATCCATCCTGGCTTAGCAGGCACGGAAGGAGGAAAAAGCATAAGTGATGATGCAATCGGGAGGATTGCTGCTGCTATAGAGAGATTACGCGAGGTCAAAATAGAGAGAATGAAAAGTGTAAGAACAGGGTCCAAAAAGAACTGGATCACTACTTGTTGGCGTTTAGTACTGTAGAACTACAGAAATAGTGGAACTTGTCCGTTCCATTTCAAATATTTAACGTAAAGAAGCTTTTTGCCTTTTTGGTTTGTCTGATGGAATGGAATGAACCATTTCTGAAGGAATGCGATTTCTTCAAATTTGTTGATCTTCATTCCATGGCCAAACATGCTCTTTCTTTCATGTTATCATGGTTTTTTCCATATATATATATATATATATATATATATATATATCTTTTTATGAAAATCTCCTATTTTTTGTTATAGTAGATAAAGATTGTTCAGTAACTTATATGAAAAAAGATAAAGAAGGTAAAATAACACACTGCTCTCTGTGTGTATATAGTCTATTTATCTATATGAACTCACCATAATCTTATTGACCCATCAAACATGATAATGGAATGTAATGATGAGTCCCATTATCGTGCATATTACATTACCCCATTCAATTCGTTCCCAAACCATTTAGTCCAGCTAACCATGCAGATTATGGTCTATATCTTGACTTAATAATTTTGCCAAACTTCTATTAGATCCAAAATCTTGCAACTTCTCTATTAGAGCTTTGGAATTTAATGGATACACCTGTTGAAGAGCAACAAATATTTCAAAATGTTACATGCAACATAGCAGCGTCAGAGAACGAGATCACGGAGCCCAACTTGCTATCTGTCGAATTTATTAGTCATGTAAGTTATAGTGTTTAGTTCTAGTTCTTCAGAAGTACAATTAAGTTTGTTACCAAATCCTGACATGTTCTTTTATTTTATCAAAGGTTGAGGCAGAGGTTTCACGGCTTGAAGAATTAAAATCTAGCAAGATGAAAGAGCTCGTCTTTAAAAAAAGATCAGAATTAGAAGACATTTGTCGAAAGACACACTTACTTCCAGAATCTGATAGCTCAATGGAGATTGCTATGGAAGCTATTGAATCTGGTATTCATGCAATACCTTTTTACTGGAAAAATTTGGGTGTATATGAATCGGTGGGTTAGGTAACAGATCAGATCAGCTATTTTCGTGTCAAAACGAGTTGGGCTGGTAGACTCAACACCTTTTCCTTAAGGTTTATCTTTGAAAAAATAAAGGTAATTTACCAGATATGTTTGAAAAAAAATATTTTATTTCTATATTATCCAATTTTTTGAAGAAAATGATTTAGGACGTTTTTGGCACACAAACAACACTTTTCGGGCGACTTGTGACCCCTTCGACCAATTTCTATCTTTTTTCTTTTGAGCAAACACTTTTAAGTTTACACAGCTCACCTATTAGAGATGCAAAAACCTCGATCAATTCGTTGATGAGTAATGTGTAATTGTCACCTCTATTTATAAGGAACAGAAGATACTGCTACGTTATATATGTTGGAAAACATGATAGCTCAACAATTATGGCTACATTTTCCCTGATGTAGATTTTGCATTTCTTAATGAAGGTGCTATTGACCCTGCTAGTCTACTTGAACAATTCGAGCTCAAAATTGGAGAAGTTAAAGAGGAAGCTTATAGCAGGAGAGAAATACTTGAGAAGGTTGAGAAATGGATGGCTGCATGTGAAGAAGAGTGTTGGCTTGAGGAATATAACAATGTAGATCTTCTTTCTTTTCTTTTATTGTAGCTTTTGGGTACACACCCAACTAAAAAATCGATGGTTTTTCTAGGATGACAATCGTTATAATGCTGGACGGGGTGCTCATTTGACTCTTAAGCGTGCAGAGAAAGCTCGAGCTTTGGTAAACAAACTTCCAGGTAAGTCCTACCTTTGTGTCAATCTAGAAGATATTTCTTGCCCGCATCAGTGTCAAAAACATGAAATATTGAAACCATCCTTCATTATTGATTTCTGAAATTTGTTTTGGGCCCAAGATTTTTAATTTACTGCCTCCTTGGGTAACATAGTTTGCTTTGGAGAATATTAGATGTGACAAAAGGGGTGGTCCTGATGAGTGCGATTCATGTCAAAAAGCTTAGTTTTTGTATGGGCCAGTCCAGAAAGGGTTGACTATATCACTTTCTGTCCATACTAGCTATCGTGATTAGAAATTGTTAGCATATCAAATATGATTATCAGAACTACAGTATTTCAGTAATGATATAATTTGTTGGAGATGAAACATAACTCAACCTGATCCATTCATAAATACATGTATAGGAATTGCTGCATTTAATCTTTATTTATTTTGGAACAGGAATTGTGGAAGCATTAGCTGTTAAAACGATAACTTGGGAGAATGAAAGAGGCACTGCCTTCACTTATGATGGAGTAAGAAATTTTGATTTTGTTACTAATCTGAAAACTATTTGTCAGCTCCAGTCATTCTTGAAACTTAATAAATCGTATGCAGATCCGACTTCTCTCCATGCTTGAGGAATATAACAATGTAGATCTTCTTTCTTTTCTTTTATTGTAGCTTTTGGGTACACACCCAACTAAAAAATCGATGGTTTTTCTAGGATGACAATCGTTATAATGCTGGACGGGGTGCTCATTTGACTCTTAAGCGTGCAGAGAAAGCTCGAGCTTTGGTAAACAAACTTCCAGGTAAGTCCTACCTTTGTGTCAATCTAGAAGATATTTCTTGCCCGCATCAGTGTCAAAAACATGAAATATTGAAACCATCCTTCATTATTGATTTCTGAAATTTGTTTTGGGCCCAAGATTTTTAATTTACTGCCTCCTTGGGTAACATAGTTTGCTTTGGAGAATATTAGATGTGACAAAAGGGGTGGTCCTGATGAGTGCGATTCATGTCAAAAAGCTTAGTTTTTGTATGGGCCAGTCCAGAAAGGGTTGACTATATCACTTTCTGTCCATACTAGCTATCGTGATTAGAAATTGTTAGCATATCAAATATGATTATCAGAACTACAGTATTTCAGTAATGATATAATTTGTTGGAGATGAAACATAACTCAACCTGATCCATTCATAAATACATGTATAGGAATTGCTGCATTTAATCTTTATTTATTTTGGAACAGGAATTGTGGAAGCATTAGCTGTTAAAACGATAACTTGGGAGAATGAAAGAGGCACTGCCTTCACTTATGATGGAGTAAGAAATTTTGATTTTGTTACTAATCTGAAAACTATTTGTCAGCTCCAGTCATTCTTGAAACTTAATAAATCGTATGCAGATCCGACTTCTCTCCATGCTTGAGGAATATAAGATCTTGAGGGCAGAAAAAGAGGAAGAAAGAAAACGAGAAAGGGTATGATATCGGGTCTTGATCAGTATATGAGTACTTCTTGAGGTCAAGTTAAACTTTTTTACTTCTGAACAGGTCAGAGTTGTGTTTTATCTAAAAACCAGTTAAATGGGTTGTAACTTGTAAGTCACCCGAGCTTATTTCAGAAATTTAGATTTTTACGTAATGTTAGTTGTAATTACTAGTTATAATCAACAAATTAACTACTTATAAGATTCTCTTTTAAATGGACAAAGGAGTGTTTGTGGGTCCACCTGCTCCTGGACATGTAGCCACTAGCCATGGACAAAAACAATACATTTCAACATAACCCATTTTGACCCATTACCCAACCTGATCATCCCGCTATCTTCACATATCTAGTAAGACTTTGTCTAAAACCAGAGACTTCACAAATGTTGTTTTTTGTATTTTTAGGACCAGAAAAAACTTCAAGGTCAGCTTATCACAGAACAGGAAGTGATGTTTGGGTCAAAACCGAGCCCGATGAAACAGAAAAGTGGGAAAAAGGGGCCTAGGATGTCATGTGGTGGTGCAACTAATAGAAGACTATCACTGGGAGGTGCTATGCATGCCCCAAAAATGGAGCTTCACTCCACTAGAGCTACACCAAATACCCGTCATACTAAAAAGAATGAACGTCAGTTAAATACTAGGGATGAAGGATTTGCCGCCCTTTCAACTGGTAATATTCTACCTCCTGCATTCTGTGTTAGATGACTTTTGTTTTTAAAGATTAAAGTTGCTTAAAATCCAACGAGTTGTGATCCTACAGGCTACAGTTCAATCCGCAAACAACATAAGCACATCCAAACACTATTTTCAACCCGCCATATTACCGTAGATTCTTATTATTAAATATTATTAAAATGTTTAAGCTTAGTTGTATTTCAGGGAAAGAAATCTATTATTATGTATTTGTAATCTTCACATCAAAACTCTTCTTTGAATGATATATATCAGGGAGGAGAGGATTGGACATAGCTGGACTTCCTGCAAGCAGAAAACATTCTATTAGTGAAGTCGAACCGTCACACCGCACGCCCTTTTCCCCAATTTCTTCCACTGAATCATCAAAATCCAATATAACTTTATTGGAAGACCTCAACAGAAAACACGAAATGGTGCAGAAAACTTTTCAGAAAACCAACACACAACCTTTCACTACTCCTTCCAAAACCACAGTATCTGCAATGGAAGATAACGAAAACAGAACTCCTAAAACAAACATGATTCCAACCATACCTTGCACACCATCAACAGTTTCTGTCCCAATGCAGACAATAATGACACCTTGTTTGGATAAGAAAAGTTTTCCTGAAGAGATTATCGAGTACTCCTTTGAGGAAAGGAGAGCTGGTTTCATGCTTCCTAAAGCACATTTGAAGACGGTTGCTGCCATTTGATGTCTTGTGAAGTGTTGTTAGCTTGATTTGTTTTATTGTCATTGACATATTAGTGGTTTGAAGTCAATTGTAATTGGCTTTTCCTGAAAGTTGTGATGTATGCAAGAGCTTGGTTTAATCTTTAGAATGTATCTAGAAACGGATAAAAGTTCACCAGAGGTGGATGAAAATTTCTATGTTTCATCCATTAATGTTTGAGTCCAATTTGCCATTCAGGATTTTCATGTTTACTGATCATCTTTCTATGTTGAGTTTCATATTTTCATGAATTCCAATGTCTCATCTTAATAAGAAAAATGGACTGAGAATTGGATACATCTAAACAACTGTTAGCGTTTGGTTACGTTTTTTAAACTGGTTTGGGCGCAATGCGTAGATATAAAAGAACTTTTTTTAGTTTAGCTTGTAAATATAAAAGGACATCATTCTTACTTTATAAACTGAAAAACACTAGAAAAGATGTAAACAATGCTAAATCGTGAAATAAGAATATATGGCTCAAGTGTGTGAGAGAGAAAGTAGAGAGAAAATGGGAAAGTAAGGAAATATGATTAAAAGTGGTAACCTTACAATGGTTGTGGAGAGGGGTTTATATAGGCATATTATTTGCACTAAACCCCCTCCTTAATAACAAATAAGTCCTTGTCTAATTACAACATAAACCTTCCATACTTAATACATTAGATCAAGGACTATTCTATTACATAATTACAAAACTTGCACTAACAAAATAATTAAAGCTAACAATCTTCTCCTTTAGTGCGGTTTTGTAGATGGTCATCGTCTTGATCTCTTTCTCTTTTTCTGCCTACGATTCCTTTTTCTCGTTGATGATTCAGGCTTATCTTGTCGAACTGATTGTGATTTGAAGGCTCGCTTTCTATACTTATGGTAATTCTCCTTCCAGAACTTCTTTGGCACAAAATGGTACTTTGGATCTTCTGGGCGATTTGGTGGTTCAATGATGTTGTCAGCAAAATCAACTGGGGGCATGTTATGAGGACCTTGTTCATTATTAGGAGAATATCTGACCCAAGTACCTTCTGGAACATGAATTACTCCTTTTCTTTCCTTTGGAAGCCTAGCCTCAATGATCTGTCTCGTTCTTTCTCTATGATCCAATCTTGATTTGATCTTCTTAATCACTCTCATCAACCTCTTCTTTTCCTTTACTGACTCTTCGAACTCAGCTAGACTTTCAAATACAGCCAGACATTGCATCAGTGTGCCATCTGAATACTTGGAGAGTTCGTCGAGTCTTATAAAAATCTTATGCCATTGATCACTAGCAAATACAAACCCTCGGGGATTATCAAACACGGCTCCAGTGTTAAAGTTTTCGAGGTTGATTCCTTGAATCCTTTGGTTGGGCATGGTGAGGTTCACTTTCTTTCTTTTCTTTTCAACTGACAATTGGAAGTCTTTTTTAGTTTGACTCAAAATAAGACTATCCAAATATCTCTTCACAGCATAGTAGGCTTCTTGATTCTCTGGATCAGGCTGAATAAGTTTGCTTGCAAAGTGATGGAGGAGAAAAATGAGATCATCAGCAGATAGCAGATTGAACCTGGCTTCTCCAAACATATACCGACGGTTATCTTCACGTCTCACTATTAACCAGATTAAGCCAGGGGGTCTTGCAAACCCGGGATCACGCCATTCCTTGAAATGAATGCTGACAACTTCTACAATCTTCAATTTGAACTGGTTCTTCCATACTTTGTTGGCTTTATGACTCTTGGCTTCTATGAGATCCCTTAAGTATTTTGCCCTTTGGTGATCAAGATCATAAGCCCTTATAGCCCGTATTTCATCAATGTCTATCTTTACCAATTCTTGTTCCTTTGAAAAGATCTCATATGCTTTTTCTTCAAGGAATTTTGTGGATTTGAAGAGTCTGGTTGGAATTCTGAGATAATCAATCCTCCTTTCTACATTCTTTCTGAAACCACCATCGTTTATTCGAACAATTGGAGCTCTGGTGATGTGTTGGAGATGTGGATTATTAAGGTGGTGAATTAGGTTATGGAGGTTCATTTGGTTGAGAGCGGGGTTTGGTTGAGGAATAGATTGATAGGTATCAAAGCCCGGGGGAATATCATCATCATCAGAGGAATCATTATCACCATTAAGATCATTATCTCTTGGATCATTCTCAGGAAAATCTATTTCACCAAAATCTTCACCAATAATCAAGGGATCACGAAGTAATCCTTGAAAATGAGCATCATCACGAAAATCTGAGCCAACAACAACATCGGTAACAGCACTGGCTCGAACCACTGATTCATCAATACGAACTTCTTCTGTGTGCTCAACATTATCAACAACGTGCTCTACAATATCAATATCTTGAAGAGGATCTCGTGATTGTGCATCATCACCAACATCTGTGTCATCTATAACCTCAGTAGCAGCACTGGCTCTTACATTAGCCACATCCTCATCCATATTTTCCCCCTCGTGTTGATCCTGATCATCAGGATCGTCACGTCTTTGTTGTACAACAACGGCTTGCCTGCATGTGGCTTCAAGTTCAACAATTCTTTTCTGAGCCGCTTCAAGTGCTGCATCGGCAACAAACTTGTCCTGTTCTGCTTGTTGCTTTAAAAGATTTATCTTGTTTTGGTGATCATATCGAGCTTGGAGGGTTGCAAGAATAGCTTTGTCAAATGAATCAGTTTGATCATCGACGGAGATTAAATGGCATATAAATCACTGTAAATTTCCTCTAGACGAGTATGTCTAGGAGTAGAAGCATGTGCGGATCCAGATTGAGAATTATTATCGGATGATGATGATGAAGAAGATGAGTGAGACGACGACGGTGAGTTATGAGAGATGATTGGTGGTGGTTGAGTTTGGGTTCTTTTTGTGTAGAGAAGACCTGCAGCGTCAAGAGCCATGATGTCTGCACGCTCTTCCGGATCATATGGAATGTTCAAGCGTTCAGTGGTTGCAGGAGGACTATCAGATTTATCGCTTTTAGAGGGTTCAGGAGCGGCAATGGCTTTGCCTTTATCTTGATGGAGCGCTTCGGTTAGTGACGGTTCAATGGAAGAAGGAGGTACGACCGACGTAGATGTCGTTGTCGCAACTGTAGGCTCCGGAGGGTTTACAATGCGGCCTGAAGGTTGAGGACCAACAGGACTTCCTGATGGTTGACGAAGCAAGGCTTCAACATCAGTTGTTGCGTGACGAATTGGTTTGGCTCGAATGAACCAAACAATCTCACGGTTGGTGGGACTTCCGGGATCCTCTGGATTGCCCGTTGAACTGGGAGTTGGGCTAGGAGGAAGCCAGGCGAGCCTAACTTCCTCGAAGCTTCTCTCCTCAGCGCCTGTATTCAGTGCTTGCTCGATGATGGCACCGACAGGTCTTCCATACGGTCCTGGAAAAGGTTCACGAACCAATTCTCTGTATGTTCTGGCAACGTCCAAAGGACGTGCGTGCACATTATCAAGTGGCCTAAGTGGCGATCTAGACTCAATAGTGTGATCAAGAAAGGTTGGGAGAGAGGCAAGAGTCTCCGCTGCTTCAATATCGGCTTCCTCCGAATGAGGAATCGATAGTGGATGCGGCTGGTGCCTGTGCAAAAATGCATCTGGATCCTGTAAAGAGGATCCAGAGCGGCGAGGAGGTGAAACATGCGAGGGTGGGGAGTCCTCGGCTTCTATCCTAGGGTTGTCATCCCGGCGAATTATTGGTTCAACTATCGAAGGGCCAACGTTTTCTTTATGCCCTGTTCCTAGCCCGGACCGCTCATTCTCTCCATTATGTTTTTCAACCACTCCCTCCAAACCACATTGTCTCTCCGGAGATTCTATGTTAACCTCTTCCTCAATCGGTGGAAGAGTTTTGGAATGTTTGATCTTGAACTTTCGGATTTTCTTTGATTTATGTTGAATCGAAGAAGATGTTTGAGATTCGGAAGAAATGGAGGATGAAGTGAAAGGAGAAGGAATGGTGAAAGATTGTTCAGGTGGAGGTGATGGTTCATCACGGAGAAGTGTTTTTGATTTCGTTTTGGATTTAGACTTTGACTTGTGATGGGACTTGTGTTTCTTTCTTGGTGGAGCGGAAGTCGAAGAAGATTGTGCAGATGAGCTTGGTGCCTCTTCTCCTGCTAACCCCTCATTTCTTTTCCTAGACCTACGACCCTCACCAGGTGACCTATGCGGGGGAGCGGTATGCGGCTGTCGGCGTTGAGCTACCATACCCCCGACTAAAAACACTCTATAATTCATGAGGTCACTATCCCCATGGGGCACCAAGCGAAGAAGCGAAGCAGGAATTGGCATAAAAGGAATGTTTTCTACACCAGAGTTGCCATATACAGTTGAATAGCGAGGAAATCGAATTATGTGGGAGCCAGGGAATCGTTGTATGTTGTCATGCTTGTTAAGTGTTCCCTGAAGGATGATTGTCAGGAAACGGATGAAAGGAATATATTTCTTGGTGGCATTATACTTCCCTTTGACATTTAGTCTTAAATGATCCCAAGCAATTGCTGCAAAGTCGATATGTACATCGAAGGCGATAGCAAACAAGTATGTCAGAGTTTGAGAAGTTATCGCTTCTTGACCTTTTCTTGAAGGCGAGAGACAATAGTTGATGATCGAGCATAAAGTGTACCACAGTCTGTGAAGATTCTTCTTCTTGAATTCACCTATAGTATTGAGAGGACCGTTATAGCCAAGTTCTCTAACCCGTTGAAGCATCTCACGAATAGGTGGTGGATCTACAAATTCGGTGGCTCCCTCGCGAGAAGTAGCCGTAGGAAAACCAATTGCTCTACGGAAATCCTCAAGCGTGAACGTGAAAGCTTGAGTTGATCCATCAGTAGTGAGGAGCTCAAATTGGAAATATGGTGTGCTCGTTCTTCCTCTTGGGGTGACATATTCTATGGTACGCCAGAGTTGATATAACAGCTCTTCTTCAATACCCGGTGCAGTTACGGTAAAGACATGAAATAGTGGATGATATGTAAGCATGACCGGTATGATTCCATGATGACAGGAAAATGGTATTATCAACTGATAGTTGTTTGGCATGTTTTCTGTCGCACCATCTTCGAGGAAATTCATTCTGCGGTTAAGAAGAAGACGAATGGGAAACATTGTTTCCAAGGTTAATTTACTCAAAAAGGATTTTAATCGTACACCGTTTTTCACAGAAGATGCGAAGGCAGTACAACAAGGCGTTCGATACCTTGCTTCTTAGGGAAAACCAATGTAAGATTGAAAAGATTTTGAAGAAATTAAAGATACATCAAAAAGTGTTCTAACACTCATTTTCCAAAGGACAACAAAGGTAGTACATCAAGGCGTTCGATACCTTGCATCCTAAGTAAACTGGGAGATAGAGTTTGAACAGAGTTTAGCATTAAAAATGAATTTTGTATAAGAGAATGTTCAAAAAGTCGTGCAAAGTTTTTCCAAGTGAGACGACACAAGCAGTACATCAAGGCGTTCAATGTTGTGCATCTCACTGAAATTATTTGCAAGAAATTAAGAACGAAAGAAAAAATAAGCACAGATTTAAAGAAATATAGGGACAAATGTTTGTGAAGCCAGACAAATCGATGAACATGGAGTTGTTCAAGAAAGAGAATTTGGCTCACAAAGTTGGTATAAGAAAGATTTTCATTAAATATCAAACCTTAATGAAAATGAGATTTTGAGGTTTGAATAAATATGAAAAATTTCTTAAAATGGTTGAAAACCGGTTTTATAAAAGAATTTGAGAAAAAATGTGGAGTAAAACCGGTTTTTTGGAAAATGTTATGTAAATCCGGTTTTCAGATAAAATGATATGAAAAACCGGTTTTTCAGGAAAATGTTATGTAAATCCGGTTTTCAGATAAAATGATATGAAAAACCGGTTTTTTGAAAATGTATGTAAATCCGGATTTCTTTAAAATGGTTGAAAACCGGTTTTATAAAAGAATTTGAGAAAAAATGTGGAGTAAAACCGGTTTTTTGGAAAATGTTATGTAAATCCGGTTTTCAGATAAAATGATATGAAAAACCGGTTTTCATAGTGAAGCATGAATTTTAGTTGTAATACCGGTATTTAAGGGGAAAACCGGTATTAGTGAATAAAAACTTTGGCAGAGTGTATTTTGAATGAAAAATGAGAACTAATACCGGTTTTTGAAAGCCGGTATAACAAAGCATCAAGATACTTAGTATAACACCAAGTATCGATGCACTTGTTTTGTACAGGCAACCACAATAACAATCAATCACAGACAAGTAGAACATTCAATCATATATTCAAGCAAGGAATAATTACAAAGGAAAGCAATTAAAGCACGTACGATCATGATCAAATCGAAGCATATACATATGAATGAAGTATGATGAAATGACATAATCGTAAATGAGATTATACCTGCTAGAATGAATGACAAATAAGGAAAACAAATCACAAACACACAAGTAAAGCACTCCTGGAAAGATAATCACAAAATATTGTTAAGGAATGAAAACCGGTAATAGTAAAGAAATTAATGAAAGCCGGTTTTAGATAAGAATTAAGAAAGCCAATATTAAATAAGATTTATGAAAGCCGGAAATAATGAAAAAATAAATGAAAGCCGGTATTAGTGAAGAATATACCTGAAAGCCGGTAATGAATGAATTTATAAACTAAATCCAGTTTTCGATATTGGAATGAAGAAATTATTGTGCAAATCCGATTTTCGTTTTGAAAAGATTTTTAGAAAAAAGAAAGCCGGTAGGAAAGCCGGTTTTAATTGAGAGAAAACCGGTTTTAAAGAAGATTTTAAAAACTTAGAAAAATTTATGAAGGAGGTCAAAAAGGGTCAAGGGGGTTATTTATAGTGGTCAGAACCGGGTTTTGACATCCGGATTTCGGGTCAAACCCGGTCAAATTCGTTTTTTTTTTGTTGTCATCGACTTCAACTGGAAGGATTCTTCAACTGGTCAGTTCTCAACTGGAGGAAGTCTTCAGTTGCGTTGACTGTACGTGCAACTGGACTTCAATATATTTCTGGACAAATCTTCTGGTCTCCAGATTCAACTGGAGACTGGCCAGTTTCAGGTGAACTGGTCCTAACATTGAATAGATTGCAAATCATCTCGAACTTGTCAAGATGCTCATGAGGGTCCCTTTTGTGCCTTCCGTCAAAGCACAAATCTTTAACCATTTGCAAGTGATTGCCTTTCACCGTGAAAGTGTCAATTTCGGGTGCACGAATGGCCGATTGGCGAGATGTTGGTATAGTTGGAGGAAGGTCCTCGATCTTCATATTGAAGAGATCGGGAGTAGGTGACCGACCATGTTGACAGTTGTTTTCGGTGATTCGGGTGGAGTAGGTGTTTTATCAGAAAGTGGTTCTTCTTTTTCGGATTGGTAACCCCACTCGTTACTTCCCGACTCTTAATAAGTCTCGTGAAGTATGTGGTCGGATTTGGGTCTAGGAGTGGTGTCTATGAAAAATGGATCGGAAGTTGATGGTTGTGATGTTTGTGTTTTGGTGCGCTTTTTGAGTTTTTCGGGATTGGATGTGGCCTTCACTAATGGTCTCCCAGAAGTTCGAGTGTTCATCCACTACCTGGAAATATTCTGCGAACACAACACAACAACAAAAACCTTAATAGCACCTGGGGTACAATTAAAACAAACTAAAATAAAATAAAGCAAGTAACTTCTCCGTGCAAAGCACGAAAGAAGGATCGGTTCATAGAATCTCAACCAAAAGTACTTAAAATCATTCCCCGGCAGCGACGCCAAAAACTTAATGTGTTAAATCTAGTTTATAATTTATAACAAGATCTACCGCTAACTGACTACAACACACTTACGGGCAGTGTACCTGTTAGTGCACGTTTTGGTGCACAATTTGTGTCCGATGCATCTCAATTAAAGGGCTGTTACTTTACAAAGATTTTCCAGACAACAGGACAAACTCGTGTGAACAGTACCACGAGTTTGGACAAACTCGTGTGAACAGTAACACGAGTTTGGCCAATCACGTGTTACTGTAGCACGTGTTTGGTCCACGCGTTTGGAAGCCCACGAGTTTGAAGCCCAGCCCATTTCTAGCCTATATATAGTGTTCTTAGGTTTCGGTTTTAGGTAATGATTTGAGTTGCAACAGATTTCATTCACGGCAGGCTGAGGTATGCGCAAACCTCAGTCCGTAAGTCCACCATATTATTCGATTATCAAGAGTCGTCTCGTTGATTGTAATCCGTAATCATCGTAGATGTATTGTAAACGGATTTATTCATTGTAATCATTCGACTAATGATAAAGGAATCAGATTTATATCTCCTGTTCATATTGATTTCGTGTTCTTATATATGTGTTTCATTCAATTACCTCAATAACGATTATGTTTGGATTCCGCACTTACATAGTCGTAGGAATCTCGAATCGATCGGTCCCCTGCACTTTCAAGTACCCGTTCGTATGTAATATAGCAAACTGGCAAGACCAGGATCGAACACAAGGACTGATTGTTGTACTAAAGGTTGTAAAAATGTGAAACAAGTAAAAGGTTTGGTGTGACCGAATTGTCACTTTGCGATTCTGAAAACTACGTAAACGACAAGTAAAATAAAGTACTCAACCGGTGTCAATCGAGAGCACGCTAAAAGATTTGAGTTGTAAACAAATAATTAAAAAGCCATCTATGTCGAATCCACTACGCAAAGAGTCTAGGTTGCATATGGGTTAAGCTCAAAATTCATATGTGTTGGTGATAATTATCGTGACAAGACAAAAACACAACCGGGTGCACTCCGTTTGTAAAATCGACTCAATCACCTACTCAATCCAATTTCTTGCAACAAGTGGTACCACCAACCCTATTACAATTCCTCGAACTAACTAGTTGTTTGATTATTTAAATAACAATTTTTATCTTTGTGAAAGAAACGTGGTACCACCAACCGTTAAATCCACTTAACAAAGTAATTTCTATTAGACTTGTATTCTTTACTATCATACCATGACCTAGCAAGAGTTATTCATAGACAAACAAGTAAAATAATACTTGCATTCAACTAGTACCACTATCGAAGAACACAAATATCACCAAGAACACAAGTTTAAGTAGAAGAAATCACTTCATTAAGATTTTGACAAAATGTTAAGTAAAACCAACTTGAATTCAAAATATTATGCAACCATAACTAATTGTTTCACTTCATCTTCATAGATGTATAGAGATTTAGCTACTCATAATGAAAATAACTAGAGATTCAAATAACAAGGAGAACATAGTTACCAAATATGAAGTAATAATCCAAATCGAGGTTACAACCGAGCTACAATCACTAATCAAGAGCCCAAATTAATCTTCAAGTCTTCACAATAATTTGGATGATGAAAAACCCTTGAAGAACCCTTAAAATCGGCTGGAGAAAGAGAGTGGAGGCTGGAGTGTCCAAGATTAGGTTAAGGGTTGAGTGGGGTTTGGTATTTATACCTCAGGAGAGAGAAACTGTCAGACCAGTGCAGATTCGCGCCGCGAGTCCCAGCTATCGCGTCGCGATAGGTGCTAAACTTGAAACGTTTCCATCCAGGGACTTTTGTCGCGTCGCGAAGTTCCAGTATCGCGTCGCGAGGTGAAGTTTGTGAAGGATCGCGCCGCGAATGGTTTTGGTCGCGCCGCGATTTCAGTCAGATTTGTCATTTCAGCTTCGTTCTTCATCGTTAGTGCATATGGACCATTCTTAAGCTATTTTCTACCAATTATGAGCGATGTACCTGCTGTAGACCTGAAATCACTAGCAAATACCATAAAGCACCACAAAACATGTATAAATGGCTATCAAACGTGTCTAAAACGTCCAAATAAGATGTGGGAAATATGTATATATTGAGATACATCAAACCTCCCCACACTTAAACCTTGCTTGCCCTCAAGCAAGTATGCACTTTAATCAATTCTCAATAACCCAACAATTCACGATTTCATAAAATAAAACATAGTTATAAGAGAAGTTTCCTACCAAGCGGTGTCGAATACCAAAAGCAAATGAATTTAAAAACTAATGAGCAAAGTTTAAGATGAAATCAGAAAATTCGACTAATCTAGAGCAAAACCATCTTTCGGTTATAATTAGAATCCTCCCTATGCTTGTGTTAACACCTCTTGAACATTTCTATCATTCCAATTGACCTTAGGCTCGTTCTTACTAAGCTATAATCTACTAGCAAGCATCAACATTATTATTGGCAACATAAGCAATATTCCACAATGATTATCGGTATAATTGTCCACGTAAACACTCACGCCATTGGTTTTCCATAAGGTTTTCATTACGTTATACTTATGAGTCCCTTGACAAAACATACTCCTACGGTCTAGAATTGCAACTCTATCCACACATCAGGTGATCATACAAAAGTGTACTTTAAGTGTCCGTCCAGCGGTTCGCTACGGATACGTGAGTATCGTTAAGAGACATACGCCAGAACTCAAGGTTGGGTTGCATATCTAGAGACCATGCTCTAAACACAAACACATGTGAGAGTAAAAGTTTTATAATTTAACACCCGTGATTTTCGATGAGATCCGTGTAACGAACTTTCTGACAACCCATCCCAAGTTGGAAGCTTTAGGTGAGCTAGGTAAAACGAGGTTACCCCAAGAACTTACTTGTTCGAATCTCAAAGACCACATTAGCATTAGACTATTGGAAAAAGATTATGCGCATTCCCACATGTGCCACCCGTTTGATGCTGAAACACCCCAGACACCCCGATATAAAGACCAAACATAATGACTAGAGCTACAACCTATAACATAAGAATTAAGGACCGGATATCCGGTGTGCAAACCATATGTTAAGTCAAATTACCACAAGCATATTTAATACATTTCGAGCTTTTCATGCACACAAGTTGCAAAATTCAAATGGAAAACCTCAAGCGGTGCCTACCAATACATCATCTAGTGAAGCTATTATTCATATTAGGTTCATCATTAAGGTACAATTCGCAAGCAACCTAGATTATTTGAAGTTCGGAACAAGCCTATGACCCCTTGGAACGATGAAATGTCACAAACACTAGGAAAGGAAAGCTAAAGGTAAACAATCTCAAGTCCTCATTTCTCGTCTTTGCACAAAACCTATATCCTCAAAAATTTAAAAACATAACCAAAATGCTAGTAAAGGAAAGAAACTTCAAATTTTTCATTTTTCCAATTTACCATCCCCCTCCCCACACTTAAGTTGTACATTGTCCTCAATCATAAGCCGGGTAAGGGTTAGGCTCCTGCTCCATCTGGGGTGGCGGCTCCACCCTCTGTCTCTGAGCAGGTGGCTCCTGCTCATCCTCCGTTTCATCCCCCAAATGACTAGCCGAAGTCATCAACCTTGCCTTCTTCAACTCAGTGGCATCAATGATAATGGTAGGCTCAATATCCGACACTTGCCTCCCCTCACTAGTGTTTGCCATGCCCAACCTCTCCATGATCGAGGTCACGAAATGACCACATAAATACCTACGCTCCCGGTGCTTCTGCATGTGACGAGCAAGGATATAAGGGGCACAACCATAACGGGTGGGGGTGAAGTCTTGGAACTGCCTAAGTAGCCATAAATCATCGCTACACACTTTGTCGTTTTCGTTGCCGCGATGGATGAAAGAGTATGTAATCAATTTATGCAAAAGCCTCAATTTCTTGGACCGAATGTCCGACACTTTGCTCACCCCCGAGCTAAACGAGGGCTTCCCTGAAATCCTGCTCTAATACTCATGAAAACTAACCCCATCATCAAAATGGGAGATATCCAATATGCTATTCTCCAAAAACGACTGAACCAACCCATCATTAAACTCATTTCTATCAAACATCCCACAAAGATAGCCAAACTCGGGAATGGTGCAATGGCGCTGCTTGCCACCTAATCGAAAGTGGATCACCCGATCTTCATTAATGTCCTCAATAGGTAGGAATCCCACTCTAAGAGATGAGTAGAATTCCTGGCACCATTTCAGTTTAGCTGGCTTATTCAGCTCAAAAACCCTTCTCTACATATCAATGTTCGCCACCCAACCCGTTTCCTCATCGGTATATTCTGTCCTAAACCTGTTTGCAAAGTAGTCATCCAGGAGTGCATTCGCGAATAATCTGCCAGTCCATTGTACGAGCGGGGATCAACTCATAATCCTGGATTTCCGCTAGCCTATTCAAAAACACTTGGCGTTCCGCCTTTGGGACATCCCTGAATTGCAGCCAAGGATGTGTGTGTGTTTTGAGTAACCTAAATGTCTTGCTGGCAGGAGCGGTTGGTGGAGTGTAACTATCATCTACATAGTCAAATTGGTAGGTATTCAGCCACACCCATCCCTCGTACTTTTGTCCAACAGGTTGTTTCTGCAAAAACATTCAAAATATGCAAAATAAGTCAGAGGAAACAAATGGAGGCACTCACGAAAGGCTAAGACAGACAAACGGCAAAAAACGGGCAAACAGGGCAAAATCTCGCGACGCGAGGCCCCCCACTTCGCGTTTTTTTCTCTCATTCATTTTATTTTTTTTTTTTTGGATTTTCTGAATGGGTTTTATGTCTAATTAACAATGCTTAAACTAATTTGAATTAAAATAAATTAAGGATGACTAAATCTTAAAAACCCCCAAATTAAAAATTAAGAACCCTAATTAGGTTTTTCTAAGATTCTTGCAAAATTAATCACCTCTAAGGACAATAAACAACAATACTAACTAATCTAAGTAATTAACAAACATTAATTGAAAGAAAATAAATAAATCCTAATTAAATTGAAATAAAATTGAAAAGAAAAGAGAAGGAGTTGAGAATCACATACCCCTCTTGACATGATGATGATGATGGAATGGAGAAGAAGATAATAAGAGGAAGAAAGGAGATGAAGAATCACAAACCCTAAGTGTGTGTGTGTGTGAAATCGTGTGCGTGTGTGTGTGTTTTGGGAGAAAAGAAGAAGAAAGTGAGAGTGAGAGTGAGAGAAAGACAGGTAGATCGTGCAGCTGTCTCTATTAAGTGCTCCCTTTTTTTTCGATTTTAATTTTTTAAAAGAAGGAAACTTACCTGGACGCGCACCCTCGCGCCGCGAGTGATATGGTTCGCGCCGCGATCGCGTTGAAACTGTCCCTCGCGTCGTGATATGCCAAACTCGCGCCACGAGAAAAAGCTCTGTCCAAAATGGCTCCAAATCCAATCAAACTCGCGCCGCGATGGTCACCACTCGCGCCGCGATAAGCTACAGTTTTCCAGATTTTTGGCTCTTCGACACACTTTCGCACACAACGGTTCTCCCAAAATCATTTCTCACCTGTGAATCTCAACGAAAAACATAAAAATAGAACAAAACTACCGAAAAATGATAAAAACACACGGGTTGCCTCCCGAGAAACGCTTTATTTATTTATGAGTCATTAGCTTGACTCGATCAAACCTCGTTTTTTTTCATGCAAAAAGCTGGAGCTTCTCGACCAAGGCTCCCTCCCCAACTTCTTCTTCATGGTAGAGCTTTAACCGATGTCCATTTACAATGAACGAACTCCCATCCTCTCTAAACAACTCAACATATCCCGAAGGATATACATGCTTGATGACAAACGGTCCATTCCACCTCGATGTGAGCTTTGGTTGGTGGATTTTGAACTTGGAGAGAAACAACAACACCTTATCTCCCACCTTGAAATCCTTTCTCTTGAGCTTCTTGTCGTGCCATACCTTTGTTCTTTCCTTGTACAACAACGAATTGTCGTAGGCACCAATTCTAAGCTCATCAAGCTCATGGAGTTGCAACATTCTCGTTTCACCGGCTTCAATCAAGTCCATGTTGCAATGTTTCAAGGCCCAATATGCCTTGTGCTCAATTTCCACCGGCAAATGGCAAGTCTTGCCATAGAGAAGTCGATATGGAGTAGTTCCAATGGGAGTCTTGAACGCGGTTCGGAATGCCCATAGGGCATCATCTAACTTCTTTGACCATGATTTAGGATTCCCATCAACGGTTTTCTCCAATATTCTCTTCAAAGCACGGTTGGTGTTCTCAACTTGCCCACTAGTTTGTGGGTGATAGGAAGTTGAAAAACGATGAGTGACCCCATATCTCTTCAAGACTTTTGCCAATTGATGATTGGCGAAATGAGTTCCCCGGTCACTTATCAAAGCCCTTGGCATACCAAACCGGCTAAACAAAGCCTTTAAGAAATCAATCACCACCTTGCCATCATTGGTTGGTAAAGCTTTTGCTTCAGCCCACTTTGAGACATAATCAACCGCAACCAAGATATAGAGACATTTGTTTGATGGTGGGAAGGGACCCATGAAGTCAATTCCCCACACGTCAAAGACTTCACAAACTTGGATGGATTGTTGAGGCATCTCATCCCTTTTGGTTATGGTTCCTTGTCTTTGACACGCATCACATGTCTCAACTAGTGTTTGTGCTTCCTTAAAAATTGTGGGCCAATAGAATCCCGCATCAAACACTTTCTTACCCGTTACCGATGGCCCATAATGCCCACCGGTGGGTCCATAGTGGCATTCATCCAAAACCTTTCTAGTCTCACTACCCCAAATACACCTTCTAATCATCCCATCCGCACACACCTTGAACAAATACGGATCTTTCCAAAAATAGTGCTTGATTTCGGAGAAAAATTTCTTTCTTTGTTGCGAAGACCACCCCTTAGGCAAAATTCCTGCACACAAATAGTTAGCAATATCGGCGTACCACGGTGCTTCTTCATCTTCCACCTGCATCAAACACTCATCGGGAAAGGAATCATTAATCTCATGCTCCTTCAACTCCTCAAGGTGAGGGTTTCGAGCCTACTCAAGTGGTCGGCGGCAACATTTTCAGCCCCACTTTTGTCTTTGATCTCAATATCAAATTCTTGCAAAAGCAATACCCAACGAAGCAAGCGGGGTTTAGCATCTTGTTTTGAGAACAAGTACTTCAATGCCGAATGATCGGTGAACACAATGGTCTTATTAAGCACCAAGTAAGGTCTAAACTTATCAAAGGCGTACACCACCGCCAACAACTCTTTTTCGATCACGGTGTAGTTTTGTTGGGCGGGGTTTAGGGTTTTGCTAGCAAAGTAAATAGGACGAAAATAGCTTCTCATCCCTTTGGCCAAGAACGGCCCCAAAGCAAAATCACTAGCATCACACATAAGTTCAAAGGGTAAAGACCAATTTGGTGAAGTCATGATTGGAGCATTTGTCAACTTATCTTTCAAAAGAGAAAAAGCATTTAGACATTCATCATTAAACTCAAAAGGGACATCTTTCTCCAACAATCTAGTCATGGGTCTAGTGATTTTAGAAAAATCTTTGATAAATCTCCGGTAAAAACCGGCATGACCAAGAAAACTTCTTACCGACTTCACATTGGTGGGTGGAGGTAATTTAGTCATGACATCAATTTTCGCTTTGTCAACCTCAAGACCCGCCCTTGACACTTTGTGACCCAACACAATACCTTCTTTGACCATAAAATGGCATTTTTCCCAATTAAGCACCAAATGTGCTTTTTCGCATCTTTCAAGCATTTTATCCAAGTTAGACAAACAACTATCAAAAGAGTTTCCAAACACCGAAAAATCATCCATGGAAGTTTCAATCATATCTTGGAAAATAGCCAACATGCATCTTTGAAAAGTGCCCGGTGCATTACATAAACCAAAAGGCATGCGGCTATAAGCATATGTTCCAAAAGGGCAAGTAAAAGATGTTTTCTCTTGATCATTAGGATCAATGGGTATTTGGAAGTACCCGGAAAACCATCTAGAAAACAAAAGAATTCATTACCCGCCAATCTTTCAAGCATTTGGTCCATGAAGGGTAAAGGGAAATTGTCCTTTTTGGTGGCCTCATTCAACTTACGGTAATCAATACAAACTCTCCAACCGGTGACCGTTCTAGTTGGGACCAATTCATTTTTCTCATTTGTTACAACGGTCATCCCACCCTTCTTTGGTACACAATGTACCGGGCTAACCCATGGACTATCCGATATTGGAAAAATAATACCCGCATCAAGTAGCTTAACAATTTCCTTTTTTACAACATCTTTCATGTTAGGATTAAGCCTTCTTTGCCTTTGAATCACCGGTTTTACATTTTCAATTAGATTGATTTTATGTTTGCAAAAATCGGGGCTTATTCCGGGTATATCGGATGTCTTCCATGCAAAGGCCTTTTTATGGGCCTTTAAAATGGACATGAGTTTAGCCTTCTCCTCACCCGAAAGTGACGAGGAGATAACAACGGGAAGAAGAGATGTACCTTCCAGAAATGCATATTCCAAATGTTCGGGTAATGGCTTGAGCTCTAAATCCGTAGGAGGATTATCAATGGAAGTGGGCAGCTTGTTGCTTGGAAGTCTTTCAATTTCTTCAAACCCTTCTTCCACCAATGGAGTTTCATCCATGCTTAGTGCCATAATCTCTTCAATCTCTTTGACTTGGTCACTAGTGACATCTCCCTCTCCAATGCTAGCCAACCTATCATCATTCTCTTCACCATCAATTCCAACAAGTTCCAACATCTCTAATTCAACCGCATCATCTATAACATCAATCTTAAAACAAGTGTCATCGGAAGAATAAGAATGTTGCAAGGCTTTTTCAATTTAAACACAATCCGGTCTTCCCCGACACCCAAGGAAATTTCCTTGTCCTTTACCCGAATGATAGCATCCGCGGTATATAAGAAAGGTCGGCCCAAAATGAGAGGCACCTTTGTGTCCTCTTCCATCTCCAAAATAACAAAATCGACCGGAAACATAAATTTGCCTACTTGCACTAGCAAGTTCTCGGCCACCCCAATGGGTATTGAAAAGAATGATCCGCAAGGCGGATGCTCATTTTAGTGGGTTTCAATTTACCCAAAGAAAGCTTTCTGAAAATGGAGTATGGCATCAAGTTGATGCTTGCCCCGAGATCGGCCAACGCCTTATAAGACAATTTTCTACTAAAAGTACAAGTGATAAGATAACTCCCTGGATCCGAAAGCTTAGGTGGAAGCTTGTTTCGGATGACCGCCGAGCATTCTTCATTCAAGAAAGTTGCCTTTGCTTCATCAAGCTTCTTCTTGTCCGTCACAAGTTCCTTAATGAACTTGGCATAGTTAGGCATGCCCGAAATGAGATCAACTAACGGCACATTGATGGTAACCGTCTTGATCATGTCAAAGAACTTGTTGTATTGTTCCTGGATCTTTTCCTTCCTCAAGCGTTGAGGAAAAGGAATCTTGGGCTTGTATGGCTTCACTTCGGGTTCCTTGATTGGTGTAGCTTTAGGAACCGAAGTGGTCACCACCGGCGGTGACTCCATCTCTACCTCTTCATCAACATCTTCTTCAAACTGCCCAACTCGAGGAGAAACATTAGAATTACAAGAATTATCAATAGGAGGAGTACTTACCTTTCCGGACCGTGTGGTTATGGCATTTACGGTTTCATTCCGGTGTTTGGGCGCTTTGTACTTGTCATCCCTATTTCTCCATGATCCTCCTTGGCCTTGATTCGGGTTTTGTTGGGTATTGCTCGGAAGAGTACCCGGTTGCCTTTCTTGGTTTCCCATTCTATCGATTCTCTTTTCCAAGTTGGAGATCAAAGCATGGTTGTTGCGGTTGCTAATGTCTAACTTGTCATGCAACCCTCCAATCTTGTCATTCAAAAGCTTGGAGTAATTCTCCATTGAAGCATTTCGCTTCTCTTGAGCCTCCTCCTCTCTTGTCTTGTTTATCGAGAAACTTGGCCATCATAGCCATGAGAGGTGAGTCTTCACCTTGATTTTCTTCCTTCCTAGGAGGTGATGGTGGTTGTTGTTGTTGAGGTGCTCCATGATTATCATCTTTTTGCCACCTACCTTGAAAATTACCACCACGATTGTTAGAATAAGAATTAAAAGAGTTAGAGGGGTTACCTTGATGTCGGCCTTGGTAATTGCCACCCCGTTGAAAAAGAGGTTGGTATTGGCCTTGCCGTTGATTTTGCACAAAATTCACATCTTCCTTGACTACCGAATCACACTCGTCGGGATGATGTGGACCTCCACAATAAGTACATCCCCCTGCCATAATCTTCACATCCCGCTCAAGCCCACCAAGTTGTCTCCACCATAGAGAACCTTTCATCCATTCGGTTTGAAAGTGCCCAAATTTCATAAATTACCTCGGATGTTTCACCCTCATCAACTCTATCTACTACCTTACGCGACCTCCTATCTCTATTCGAAGTCCTAGAAACTTGGGTCTTCGCCATATCCTCAAACATCTTCCAAAGCTCACTTGAAGTCTTGTAGCTAATACCACCCCCACACGTCATCACCATCTTCTCATAACTCTCCCTATTCAACATCCATGAATATCCCCACAATCTCGGTGTCACTCACCCCATGCCCGGGACATTCCCACAATAGGTCTTTCATTCTTAACCAAGATTCCACTATAGACTCATCCTCGTCTTGCCTAAAAGATCTAATTACAAGTATGAGCTCTCTTTCCCGATTAGCGGGGAAGAGTCTCTCAATCAAAGCTTCCCTAACCGCACCCCAAGTAGTCAAGCTATCCGGTGCTAAACCCTTCAACCCCCCCCCCCCCCCCCACCCCCCCCACCCCCCCACCCCCCCCAAGTAGTCACTATCCCCCCCAATTCAACCATTTATGAGCCTCTCCCGTGAGAGACATGGGAAAAAGCTTCATCTTAACGTTGTTGGCCTGATTTTCACCATAATTGAATATGTAAGTCCCAACTCAATAGATGGTACTACTGAAGACACCTCTATGTCGATGGTGGAGTTACTTTGCAATATATGCACTGAACTGGAGACGACCAGTTGCAGTGTGTATATACCAAGTTCTAGATAGATTACTTATTTAAAAGA
>CM067167.1:184672861-184708585 GCA_034093135.1 Erigeron breviscapus
ACAGTTGATGTAGCCCTTAATCCTTCAACATAGTGAACTTTCTTGATGATAATTCCATTTCGTTCAATGTCTCCATAACCTAAGATAGGAGCGAAATTGTTGTTTCCAAAGCGAACTGTTCCCATGAATCTTTCAAAAAAATTCTTGAGCAAAGATTTATTTCCAGTCATGTGCTTCGAACACCCGGAATCGAGTATCCAAACACAGATGGTTATTTCCTGCAATCAAAGAAATTTAACCGTTTTTAGGTACCCACTTGAAGACGGGTCCTTTATGGTTAGTTAAAACATGCAGGGTATATAACTTAGGAATCGCATTCAAACATGTTTTTGAATCAACATAAGCATTGACAAGCACATTATCAACAAACACATTTGAATAAAAAGTACGAACATTCACATGAGAATTAAAAGTAACATGTCTACGAGCATCAACATCAGTCACACAAGTACAGGAATTAAGATTGTTTACAAGCTCACAAGGCCTTGCCTTGGCATTTTCAACATTATTTAACAAAGAAAAATTGTTTTTACTAACATGAACACCCTTCCTCCTATTAACATGCTTTCTCCTCTTTGTTTTCTTCTTTTTCTCAACATCCTTTTGATTACTAGTGATCTTAGGTACTAATGTCTTAGCAACCCATTTAGCACCACTAGTTATACTCTTTCCACCTGTTGAATTGAGATTAAGAAAATTAGAACTAGGAGTTTTAAACACTTTCATCTTTTTGGAATCTTTTGGAGGTGAGGAAACTTCTTGCTTCTTTGGTTTATCATGAGAAAACCATCCATATCTATCCCTATATCTAGTTGTACCATTTGATGCATCCTTAGTTAGCGAAACTGTGCTAGACTTAGACACCTTAGGTATAGAACTAGATTAAGAGCTAGATTGAGAAGCATTAGGATAGTCTTTCGGAAGTATCACTTTGGTGTACTTTGTCCTGTGTGGAGTCTCAACTTGTTCCTTTTTGACATGTTTCACAGGGGTAGCAACAAAGGTTTCTACCTTAATGGTCTTTGGTTCAGTCTTGACGAGTTTGTTCTTAACTCGTTTCTTTGAGTAATATGAAGTTGGAGCTTTGGACAATGGTTTTTGAGATTCCACTTTTGTTTTCACTTTGATTTTGGTAGATTCAATCTTTTTCTCAGTTTATGAATCAAAAACATATTCTCCCTCCATGAATTTATCAAAATCATCTTTCGTGAAATCTTTTGAAAAGAAAATTTCAATGGAGATTGATTAATTTCAGATTTAGTTGAAAATTTTGAAAAATCAGGAATCTTGGTGTCCAACTTCACATCATGGTTAGTCTCGGAAATTAGGTCAACTTGAACTGACACATCTTTGGTTTCACAAAAAAATTGAGTAGAAGTATCAACACCTATACTAGCACTAGGCTTAGGGTGAACAACTAACTCATCAACATTGTTGCATGTGAAAAACCTATAGAAGTACCATATCAAAACTAAACTATGTGCAAGTTCTTCATTAGAAAAATCAAATTGCACATAATCCTCAGCTATAAATGTAGCAGTATTTTGACAAGTACATCCAAGAGAATCAGTCAAGGTCTGAGTAGAGGTATTGGTAGATGAATCACAAGTAGTTTGTGTAGAATTGTCTACTAAGCACTTTGGTCAGTTTGAGTAGAAGCAATCTCACAAACTTTCTTAGTATCAACAACATACATTTATCCTCTGAATTCGGACTTTGAGACTTGAGATGATCAATAACTTTTTGTTGAGATTCTACCTTTTGTTGTAAACCTTCTATTTGTTTTTCCAAAAATGTGGTTGGAAAATACATTTTAGTTGGTTTAGTGGAGTACAGACAGATTCTTGGTTTTGAAAATTTGATTCAATTTCTTCCAATTTGAAAATTGAAGATTCTTTGTTTTGTATGAATCATTTATTGCATCATAATTAACCAAAAATTCTTGTTTTGGTATTCTCTCAACTTCATCAGTCTCAAATTCGTCATCCAATGGACTAATAAATTGTTGTATCATACCAAGTCGTAGGAATTTTTCATCATACAAGGGTTCAATTTCCTCTTTGGCTTTTTGCAATGGTGTGATATTCTCAAATCCCAACCCGAGAAGAAGTTCTGTTTTGTCAATTTTGACTTGTTGAAATAGGCAGTGAAATTCAAGAGAGGATTTTGTTCAACTTTATATAACTTTTCTTGATAGAAAAAGTATATTCTTTTTAAATTCCTCAACTTGTTTTTCAAGATTCTCAATCTCAATGCCTTTTAGAAAACATTATGATTTAAATCAGAAATCTTCCTTTCGAATTCAACATTGTTTGGTTTAGCTTCTTGGAGCTTTTTATTAAGAATATCAACATCCATTTGTCTTGCATTTGCCCGAAGCCATTCATTGGTCTTTTGAATTTCAAGATCTTGATTGGCCTTTTCAAGATCATGAATGGTCTTTTCAGATTTTGACATTTTTGTAATAACTTAGAATCAGGAGAGACATTCAACTCACATTCTTTGACCAACATCTCATCTTTGTATGCTTGAAAATCTTGTTTAATAGCATCATGTTCAAAAAGTAATTTGGAATGTTCTTCCAGAAGTTTTGAAAATTCACTTTTAGAAAATGAAATACTATTTTTCAACTTTTTGTTTTTGATTGGCTAAAGAGTTGATATGAGTTATCAAATTTGATAGGGCTAATCTACATGACTCTTTGTCCTTAATCAAAGAAAAAGTAGAGTCGAGATTTACCTCATCATCTGGGTATTCATCATCAGTGCTTTCTTCTTCAAAGACTTTGTTTTTGGCCAACCTTGCCATATAGCAAACATTAGCAGAGAGATCTTGATCTTCATCATCTGTGAGTAACAGCCATTTGTCATCTTCAGCTAGCAATGCATGTCCTGTTTCGACTTGTTTGGCTAACAGCATCTTCTGCTTGTAATACTCATAGTTCCGCTTTCGAGGTTGTTTGCAATCAACAGCAAAATGTCCAGGAATACCACAATTGTAGCACTTTTTGTCTGATGCCTTACCCTTCTCAACAACTTGTTTCTCATAAATTTCCTTCTTTTCACCATATCTTGATCCATTAGCTTCATCTTGCTCATTACTCCTTGGATGATAGTGTTCCTTCTTGGGAAATGCACTTGTAGAAGAAGTGCGGAGATTGTTGTTTGTTGGCCTCGCTTTGTAAAATTTCCCTTGAAATGCTTTGTTACCGCGGCAAGAGCTTGATATAGTTTATCTGAAACACCATCTCTTGTAGCCATCAGATCATCTCCCTCCTCATCAGACGAAGAAACAACTACCATTTGTCTCTTAAGAGCTTCAGAAATCTTCTTCTCAACTATCAATGCCAAAGGATCAGAAGATACAACTTCTGGCATTTTGTTTGATGAAGCTTTGTTTAAGACTTGGTTTTCATTGAGTTTGAAAGATTCATAAAGAGTATGAATGGTGAACTTGGTCAGATTTTGATGTTGCTTGATCTGTGTTCCAAAATCTTCCCATTCTGGACCAAGAGCTTTGATGAATTTGATGTTTAGCTCAATCTCTGTTTTCTTGACATTGTTCTTTCTCAGCTCATTTATGACATTGCAGAATCTGTAGTAGACAGCTTCAAGAGATTCATTAGGCAATTTCGCGAAGTTGTCAAACTCAGTCAAAATATTGGTCAATCTTATCGTCGAAGTCACAGTCAGCTCCTTCCATCTGTCTAGCCACCTCATCCCATATCTCCTTGGCCGTATCATAAGAATCAACAGAGCCATAGATTTCATCCGGTAGAGCTTTGTATAAGCCTGACCTAGCTCTGTTATCTGCAGCTGTTCGATCTTTTTGTTCAGCATTCAAAAGATCAGGAGTTAGAATTATTGCATCAGTAGTGGGATGGCGATGAACGACAAGTCCATTAAGGATGGAATCTTTCATCATATGACCATTTGTTTAACTTTCCACATAGTCCATAAATCTTTTCTTCCATAGTCCATAGGAACCACGGTAGAGAACTGGAGGTCTTGTATCTGAACCCAATGCCAATGCTTCACGAGAAGCCATTTGAGATTGATTTGATTTGAAAGATTGGATTGAATTAAGAACAGAAAATGAAACGATCTTGAGAAGATCGTCCTGGGTGAGATCGTCTTGTGTAAGATCGTCTTGAGCAAGATCGTCCTAGGTGAGATCGTCCTAGGTGAGATCGTTCTAGGATTTTGATGAAATTTGGTTAAGTCTTGAAATTGAAACGATCTTGAAATGAAACGGTCTTGAAATGAAATGACTTTGAACTAAATGATTTTGGATAAAACGATCTTGAATTAAAATGAATTTGGATTGAAATGATTCAAGGAACTGGGACGATCTTGGTTGAAGATCGTCTTAAGTTCAGAGGAAATGGGACGATCTTGGTGAAGATCGTCTTGTTTTCTTTCTCAAAACTTATAGGTATTTGAGTTGACCAAACCAATCCTTTCGGATTAATTAGCCAGAAACAAACACTACACAACACACTCTTGTCTAGAATGATCTTGTGAGGATCGTCCAACAAGCCACATAGCACAAGAATGAAAAACGAGCTTTCAAAGACTAAGACGATCTTGGGAAGATCGTCCTAGTGAAGATCGTTTTGGTGTCATCTTCTTCATCTCATCAGTTTTCCAGAAAAAACTCCATTAACAACTTCAGAAAGCTTCAATAACTTTTGAATTACTGGGAGTTAAATCATGAAATCACTTGCAATCTGATTGTATTCACGTCCGCAACAGATTTATGAACAAAATTCAACACAAAACACAACAGATTCAAATCCCTCAAATTCGCGCCTAAAAACACAAAATTCAATCTCGAGAATTAGTTTGAATTGAAACTTGAAACTTGACAGGATTATGTTTTCAACAACCACGAATCTATTGGTGAACAAATAACTGTGATTTTATGTGATTTGAAGTGTGAATTTTGATGAACCAGTAGGTGAAAAATACGAACAAAAATTGTAAATAAATTTGATTTCGATGAATTTGTGATTGAATTCAGTTATGGATCGTCATCAGATTGATGTTTGTCTCTGATACCACTTGTTATAACACGATTTCTATCACTGAATTCAATTCATCAATGGCGGTTTGGATAGTGTGTGTTCTTAGTGTTTGTGTGTGTTTTGAGAGAGAATCGTATGTAAAAATGTGTGTGTGTTACTGGTATTAAAAGTTATGGAAAAGTTATACAAAGGTTATGTGTAAGTTATGATCTCTAAGGTATGAGAGGGCTATTTATAGTCTAATTATACAATTATGCTAATTGTCACAATTAGCCCCTCAACCTTAGTAATCATTTATCTATGAATTAATAACAAGAAATTCCTCTAATCTAGATTACAATTTATCACTATTTTTGGATTTCTAACGAAATATCGGGGTTCTTAGGCCCCGAAGATTCTTAGGCCTTTTCTCAAAACAACAATAGGGGTTCTTAGGCCCCGGAGTTCTTAGGCCTCATACTGGGCCCCACATGGCCTAGCCAATCAATTACCACACATGGATATCTAACTTCAACATAATGTGGTCAATTGACCCAACGTATACATAAAGGTATGCAAATATACTCACCTCCTCCGCAACTTGAACAATAAAGCTAAAACGATAATGCACAAACAAGCTTCAACCTAAGATCATGACATAAAAGTGCATAAGCTTATATTCACAACATGACTATCTCAACCTAGTCATTCACAATCACTAGCCTTTCTCACCCCAAAACCCAACCCATTTGTCATTGAGTTACTTCCATCTTTAACCAATAATATTAGGTAGTTCATCCTACCATTTTCATCTATATTTCAATAACTAGCAAAAATTCATCTTTTCATATTAACTAAAATTTTCACATGAACTTGTCAATTCCATAATCAAACTCAACACACAACTCAATGACAAATAGGTTAACTAAGGAATTGGGAATAAATTACTCATAAATCATACCCTAGCAAAACTCCCAATTTGGTTCACTCCACGAACCCTAATTTCTCAAGAACAATAAAAATGAGGAAATAGAAATCAGTACCTCAACAATGGAAGATAATAGCTTAGGGTTTTCAATTCACAAATTCTCCCTCTTTTCTCTTAAATTTTCGGCCACCACCACCCTTTTCCACTCAAACCCTAACTTTAACTTGCTTGATAAAGATTATTGATGATGATGGTTATGATGATTTATTCTTGAATTGAAGAGAGAATTGCTTTGATTTTTGAATGAATGAGATGAATCTTGCATGAAGAAAATGGAGGAGAAAAGAAAAGAGTGAGTGGAAGAATGAGTATGAAGTGAAATAGATGGCTGGCACTCTTAGGGGATGCCACGACCCATCTCATAATTTGTGGGTATTTTTACCCGCTATCCGCTAAAGTTCCAACTAAATTAACCCCATAACCAAAGATAAAATACTAGGAATTTAATTTAATGTCAAAACTATAAAAAGGGGTTAATTTCTTTTACCTTAAAATCTTTGGGGTGTTACAACTCTCCCCCACTAGGAACGGATCACGGCCTCGTGATCCAAGCCATATGCAAAGACGGATAGTAAACTAGAACATCATGCTCGGACTCCCACGTACAATCGGACATCTTACCATGCTTCCACAAAATCTTATAAGTCCTCACCGTCCTATTTTGTACCTTTCTAAGTTCTTCTTCAACTATGGCAATCGGCTCTTCAATGTAGTTTAACTTGTTATCAACCTCAATTTCATTTAAAGGCACATAAGTAGACTCATCGGCAAGGCATTTTCTAAGATGTGACACATGAAATGTTGGATGAATTCCCGAAAGTTCATCCGGTAACTCCAAACGGTAGGCAACCTTGCCGACTTTAGCCAAAATTTTAAACGGGCCAATAAATCGGGGACTTAGTTTCCCGCGCTTTCTAAATCGTAGCACGCCCTTCCATGGTGAGACTTTTAACAAAACACGATCATCCACATGAAATTCAATCGGCCTTCTCCTTTTATCCGCATAAGACTTTTGCCGATCTTGAGCCGCTCTTAATCTCTCTTTGATCACATCTATCTTTTCGATGGTTTTTAACACTACTTCCGTGCCACCTATTTCTCTTTGACCTACTTCTCCCCAACAAATTGGAGATCGACACTTCCTTCCATACAACATTTCATACGGCGGCATTTGAATACTAGAATGGTAGCTATTGTTGTAGGAGAATTCTACCAAAGGCAAGTGAAGATCCCAAGTGCCTCCAAAATCGATTATACATGCCCAAAGCATGTCTTCAAGCGTTTGAATGGTTCTCTCACTTTGACCATCCATTTGTGGGTGATAGGCGGTGCTAAGCTTGAGCTTGGTACCCATATCTTCATGAAATTTCCGCCAAAAGTGAGAAGTGAATCGAGTGTCTCTATCCGAAACAATGGAGATGGGAACTCCATGTCTAGCTACAACCTCTTTTACGTAGATCTTTGCCAACACTTCAGATGATGATGCCTCATGAATAGGAAGAAACAAGGCACTCTTGGTTCAATCTATCAACTATTACCCATATTGTATCAAATTGATTTCTAGGGGTCTTGGGCAATTTTGTGATGAAATCCATGGTGATCTCTTCCCACTTCCATTTGGGGATTTCCAACGGTTGCAACATACCATAAGGCTTTTGATGCTCCGCTTTTACCTGTGCACAAGTCAAACACCTTTCGACATATTTCACCACATCCCGCTTCATTCCGGGCCACCAATATTCTACTTTCAAGTCATGATACATCTTTGTAGCACCGGGATGAATAGAATATTTGGATTTGTGAGCTTCATCAAGTAGAACTTGTTTCGACTCACAAGAGAAAGGAATCCAAATTCTCCCAAATCGTACGGTAAGGCCACGAGAATCCTTGGTAAAATATTGGATTTGACCTTGAATCCTTTCTTTCTTAGGATCTCGTCGCAAAGCCTTTTCTTGAGCTTCCCTAATTTGATCAAAGAAGTCATTAGTGATCAAAACCCAAAGGGGTGAAACGACTAAGGCATGATGAGAACTCTTCCGACTCAAGGCATCCGCTACCACATTAGCCTTCCCGGGATGATACAAAATCTCGCAATCATAATCTTTCAAGAGATCTAGCCATCTACGTTGGCGATTGTTGAGATCTCTTTGCTCAAAGAAGTACTTGAGGCTTTTATGATCGGAATAGATAGTAAACTTGACTCCATAGAGGTAATGGCGCCAAATCTTCAAAGCAAATACCACAGCCGCTAGCTCCAAATCATGAGTAGGGTATCGTTTTTCATGCTCTTTCAATTGCCTTGAAGCGTAGGCGATAACTTTACCCCGTTGCATAAGAACACAACCTAGGCCATTAGACGATGCATCACAATATACCACCATATCTTCAAGTCCATCCGGTAAAACAAGAACCGGTGCTTGACTTAGCCTTTCTCGAAGTTGTTGAAAAGCCAACTCTTGCTCGCTTTTCCATTCAAACTTGATATTCTTTCGAGTCAACTTGGTCAATGGGGAAGCTATTTTAGAGAAGTCTTGAATAAAACGACGGTAATAGCCCGCTAAGCCAAGAAAACTCCTAATCTCCGACGGATTCTTTGGTTGCTCCCACTTCATCACCGCATTAATCTTGGTCGGGTCCACCATAATTCCCTCACTATTGACAACATGGCCAAGAAATTGCACTTCTCTTAACCAAAATTCGCATTTGGAGAATTTAGCATAAAGCTTCTCCTTGCGTAATGCTTCCAACACCTCACGCAAATGAACTCCATGGTCGGTTGAGCTTTTAGAATAAATAAGAATATCGTCAATGAATACGATTACGGATTTATCAAGCATAGAGCGACAAACACGGTTCATGAGATCCATGAAAGCCGCGGGAGCATTTGTGAGACCGAAAGGCATGACAACAAACTCAAAATGACCATAACGAGTACGGAAAGCGGTTTTTGGAATGTCTTCATTACGTACTTTGAGTTGGTGATAACCCGAACGAAGATCTATTTTGGAAAAGTGCGAAGCTCCTTGAAGTTGATCAAACAAATCGTCAATTCGGGGCAAAGGATACTTGTTCTTTACGGTGACTTTGTTGAGCTCGCGATAGTCGATACACATACGCATACTTCCATCCTTCTTTTTGACAAAAAGTACCGGTGCACCCCAAGGAGAGTTACTAGGTCGAATAAAACCCTTATCAAGTAATTCTTGTAATTGCTTCATCATCTCTTGCATCTCCGATGGAGCCAAACGGTAAGGAGCTTTAGCAATGGGGTTAGCCCCCGGAATGAGATCAATTGAAAACTCAACTTGCCGTTCGGGAGGAATGCCCGGCAAATCTTCGGGAAAAACATCGGCGAATTCATTAACAATAGGGATGTCTGCAATAGATAGAGGTTTCTTTTCAACATCAACGATGTGAGCAAGATAAGCATGACATCCATGAGAAATGTAACGTTTGGCACGAGCAAAAGTACATACGGAAATAGAACGTTCCTTCCTATCACCATACACCACCAAGTCTTCACCTTTAGAAGTTTTCAAATGTATCGCCTTTTCATCACACGCGATTTTGGCGTTACATGAGCTCAACCATCCATACCCAAAATTACATCAAACTCTCCCATCGGAAAAGGAATTAAGTTAGCTTGAAAAAGTTCCGAAGAAATTTTAATTTCACACCCCCTATACACATCCTTCACTAATTCCATTCTACCATTACCAACCTCAACTTGCAAAGTATTTTCTAGACATGACTTCAACACGGGAATAACATGAATTACTCTAGTTGCAACAAATGATCTATTCGCCCCCGAATCAAAGAGAATTCGCATAGGCACATTATAAACAAGAAATGTACCTGTGACAACATCATCCGTGTTTCTTGCCTGATCCACAGTGAGTTGAAAAGACCTTCCTCGTTGATTTCCATGAATTTGGGCGTTTTTCCTTTCCGCTTCCCTCCTCTTTTCTTCGAGTCTCTCCTCTTGGGTCAACTTAGGGCATGAGCTTCTCATGTGGCCCTCCTCAAAGCATTTGAAGCATATGATGGGCTTTTGTGGCTTGGACTTGCACTCCCGGCTTGAATGCCCCGGTTTCCCACAAGTAAAGCAACCTTTCCCTGACACCTTACACACCCCCCAATGATTCCTCTTGCACTGTCGGCACCAAGGGATATTCTTTCTAGTAGAGTGGTTGCCGGAACTACCCTCTTGCCTAAACCGTTTGTTCGGAGAGTTGGTTTCCTCATGCTTCCTTTTCATCTCACCATCATCGACTCTTGATTGTTCAATTTCATGGTCTCTAGCCACATCCGCCAACATGGAAAAAGACTCCATTTGGCGTAGGCTTATCTTTTCCCTCAAGCTCTTCTTCAACTTCATATAGAATTGCTCCTTTAACAATTGGTCGTTCTCAAGAAATTCCGGACAAAATTGAGCCTTGTCCAAGAATTGGGCTCGGAATTCGTTCAAACTCATGCTGCCTTGGCAGTCGTTGAGAAATTCACTCCTCAACTTGGTCACTTCAGCTTCCGACCTAAACTCCTTGAAAAACATAGTCTTGAATTCGGGCCATTCGACATGATCTAAAGCTTCCTTCTTTATTGCCAACAAACCATCCCACCATCTCTTCCCACTGTTCCTTAGCATACCAACCGCAAAGATGACCTTCAGGTGTGAGGGGCATTGACTAGTGCGGAACGCCCCTTCAATCTCAGATATCCATCGTGTACAAACGATGGGATCACGATCACCGTGATACTCCGGTGGGTGACACACTTCAAAGTCTCGAAAAGTGAACTTCTTCTTGTAACCCCTTTCTCCCGTCACTTCCACTTCTTTCTCTTCTTCATCCTTCTTGTTCCTACCCTTGCCATCCCTCTTCTCAAACTCTAGTTGAACATTTACAGCCACTTCTTCTCTGATCATTTGAGCTATGTGATCATTCACAGCCCCTTCCATAGTCTCGTTCAATTTCCTAAGTAGGAGAGGAGTATATTTCTCTAGTGCTCTCCCTATTTGGTCCGAGATATCCATGCTACCTTCAGGAAAGGCAACTTCCTCCTCGTTTCTTCTATTGATTTCGTCTTCTTCGTATTGTTGATCAGCCATACTATAGTAAGAGTAGATAAACTATTTAAAACACGCAACCTATCTCTTTCTACTAACTAAAAGCCAAAACTTATAACTTTATACTAAACCGTCCAAGGTTTGATGCCGTTAGTTTATAAATTTGTTAGTATTTCAACCACAATAAGGCCGGCTTCTTATTGTGCTTTAATACTAGCAAGTTTATAAGCTAACATCATTAAACACTCTTTCGGTCCCATATAAAATTTCGGTTACCTAAGGTCGAGTCTCAACTAAGGTTTAAGTCTAGGCACTCTCTACACAAGGGAATACCTAAATCCCTTAAACCTGGCTCTGATACCAACTTGAAAGGACTGGACTCGATAAACCGAAAACGCAAGATTTTTTTTTTTTTTTTTTTTATACCCCACTGCGCCGCAGTGGGTGGAGAACTCCCACTGCGCCGCAGTGGGAAATCTCGAACTCAAGTCTGGAAAAGCCCCACTGCGCCGCAGTGGGTTTTACACTCTCCCACTGCGCCGCAGTGGGAGGAAAAGAAATTGTGGCCGTGGGATTTCACTGCGCCGCAGTGGGCAAAACCACCCCCACTGCGCCGCAGTGAGCATCAGATCAGCAAACCTAAAATCATTTCAACACTTGCCCAAACTTGTAACCTTCAAATTTCAAAACAAACATCTTAAAACACATTTCAGAGATTGATATCAACTTCATGGACACATTTTAAACATAAATTACAACATCAACTTGTTTCGAATCCCATGAACACCATCATATGGGTCATTTACCCATTTTGACACTATTTTCGACCAAAATGCAACTTCACAAACTTTCCAAAAGCTTTACTCCTGGTCTTTTACATAATTTTAACAAAAGTATGACCATCAAATCAAAATGTACCAAGAGCCATGAGGAGAGGGATTTCTAAGCCTCTAAACCAAAAGTTTGTCATTCATCCAAGAATGACCTAATACCTTCAAGTCTTCCAAAAACACTTCAAGCTCTAAACCAAGTCTTTCAATTCAACAACACTAGTTCCTTCTTCCGGAACTACCTATAAAATGGTAAACAACTAAAATATAAGCAAAGGCTTAGTGAATATACTTGCATACATTTATGAATACGAAGGAGGGCAAAGTACAAGGACTATTACATGCAACCTATGACATCGTCATGCCACATTTACATACTCACCTTGCACACTAACAACATGTATGGATCCATAAGTTAAACAATGAGAATATCGGGGTTCTTAGGCCCCGAAGGTTCTTAGGCCTCTTCTCAACACAACAATAGGGGTTCTTAGGCCCCGGAGGTTCTTAGGCCTCATAAACACTGGGCCCCACATGGCCTAGCCGAATCAATTACCACACATGGATATCTCATTTCAACATGATGTGGTCAATTGACCCAACGTAAACATAAAGGTATGCAAATATACTCACCTCCTCCGCAACTTGAACAATAAAGCTAAAACGATAATGCACAAACAAGCTTCAACCTAAGATCATGACATAAAAGTGCATAAGCTTATATTCACAACATGACTATCTCAACCTAGTCATTCACAATCACTAGCCTTTCTCACCCCAAAACCCAACCCATTTGTCATTGAGTTACTTCCATCTTTAACCAATAATATTAGGTAGTTCATCCTACCATTTTCATCTATATTTCAATAACTAGCAAAAATTCATCTTTTCATATTAACTAAAATTTTCACATGAACTTGTCAATTCCATAATCAAACTCAACACACAACTCAATGACAAATAGGTTAACTAAGGAATTGGGAATAAATTACTCATAAATCATACCCTAGCAAAACTCCCAATTTGGTTCACTCCACGAACCCTAATTTCTCAAGAACAATAAAAATGAGGAAATAGAAATCAGTACCTCAACAATGGAAGATAATAGCTTAGGGTTTTCAATTCACAAATTCTCCCTCTTTTCTCTTAAATTTTCGGCCACCACCACCCTTTTCCACTCAAACCCTAACTTTAACTTGCTTGATAAAGATTATTGATGATGATGGTTATGATGATTTATTCTTGAATTGAAGAGAGAATTGCTTTGATTTTTGAATGAATGAGATGAATCTTGCATGAAGAAAATGGAGGAGAAAAGAAAAGAGTGAGTGGAAGAATGAGTATGAAGTGAAATAGATGGTTGGCACTCTTAGGGGATGCCACGACCCATCTCATAATTTGTGGGTATTTTTACCCGCTATCCGCTAAAGTTCCAACTAAATTAACCCCATAACCAAAGATAAAATACTAGGAATTTAATTTAATGTCAAAACTATAAAAAGGGGTTAATTTCTTTTACCTTAAAATCTTTGGGGTGTTACAGGATTAATGAGAGAAATCTGAGAAATAATTCTCAGAAAGTGAAGGGAAAAGGTATGATGGAAGAACAATACAAGAAATCAGTAGGAAACCTTATTGGTTCTTCTCAAAGACTTCCCATGCATGCTTTATCCACTCAAAGATCAAGAGATTCAGTGAAGAAATCAGTTGGAGAATGTCATTTCAGACAAGTGTCTAATCATACGACTTCTTCAAATCACTCTTCTCAAAAAAGGAGATCAAAGAATTCTGGCAATATGTATCCTTCATACTCATATGAAGTGAAATCATCCGCCAAGCCTACAGAATATCACAGTACTTATTATGATCGATTTTCTGGAAGAAGTGGTGATGATTTCAAATCAACATCTCAGAGCTACAATGTTGGTGAGTCATCTAATGCCATTCGTAAGAAACAACATCAAGATGATTCAAATCAATTGAACAAGATTTAGGGTAAAGGAGGATGGGGAGAATTTGCATATCGAGATGATTCGGGAAGAATCCGGACAAAAAGGGTCTGGGTTCTTGACGAAGAAAACTAATTCCCTTCATTTGTGCGGAGGACATAGTTAAGGAGGATCATGTATTTTCGGTAATCGGTGACTAAGTCCTAGACACATTTTCTTTAGATAACATAGTGGGTTATCGTACTTATATGGTATTTTCTTCATTTTAAATCATTGTGCAAGTCCTATGTATGTTATTTATAATTTGTTTATAAAAGAACGTATTTGGGAAAAATAAGTATATATATAAAGTGTTACTTTATTCTGTGCTTGTTAATAAATCATTTGAGATAGCATGATTATTTATATAATGGTTGTTATCTAATGATGAATATGCACGAAAGATTAAGTGAAATACTTAAGGTTTCGGTCAAAATAGGTCAAACGGAATCACTGAGTTGATATATTTGACAGATATTTTGATTTGCAATTTACCTTAAATAATTGAGTCAAAGATACTTAATGTGTGAGCTAACATGATAAAGGCTTTGATTCTAATCTTAAGTGGGAGAATCAGTCATTAATTATCTGTTATATATCAGTTTAAGTATTCTTAAGTTCAATTATTTACTATTGAGATGAATACATGTGTTGTATAGATCTCATGAGTCTGCTGATGTGGTCGCAGAATTATTTATCTTAACTGGATGTGTGTCAACCATTAAGATAAAGGATCTCCAAAGTGTATGAAAATTGGTTCTATCCAGTCCGGAATGGTGAAAACTCAAGCTTAAAATGGAAGCAGAATACACTTACACGTCAACAGCTCAGCAAAATTGAAACGGAGACGAAAATGTAGATGGAGAGATTGTTTATCGTGTTTTTCAATCTTATGTCTTTATTTTTGTTATATTTGAATTTGTTTTGTTAGGACCAGTTTACTGGTAAACTGGCCAGTCTCCAGTTGCACCTGGAGACCCAGTGAAACTGGAGACCCAGAAGATTTGTCCAGAAATATATTGAAGTCCAGTTGCACTTACAGTCAATGCAACTGAAGACTTCCTCCAGTTGAGAACTGACCAGTTGAAGAATCCTTCCAGTTGAAGTCGAAGACAACAAGTGGAAGATAGAGAATGACAATGGCAGCGAAGCCCAGTTGACATTCTAGTCAGTTACAAACTGGAGACCATCAGTGGAAAGCTCTTACAAAGCTTTACACTGATTACGAGGAATTGACTTTTATGCTTATGTGCTTTTACCCGGATAATAAGATTTATCTTATTATTTAAGTAATAAAAGGTACATAAAGCTGGTTGAATAAAGTTGCTTTATGCTGCACTTTACACTGCTTTTTAAGGAATTAAATGCTATTCCTTAAATGATCTCAACCACATTTGTACGGCCAAAGTTAACATCCCAATGTTAACTTTGCCTATAAATACAAGTCATTGCACAACAAGAATATCAACTTCTTCGAACACACTTCGAAAGAGTTCACACTTTGCATACCTGCAATATTCTTGGTGAACTTGTGCAATATTCTCTCAATCGTAAAAAGGAACATTTCACAACTTTAAGTGTTTCGATTGTTTAGAGAAATTCCAAGTGTAGATCAATTGTAGTTCATAGGTTGTTAGGATATTTACATTCTTGTATTATCTTGGTTCCGCAACAACCTTGTAATTTATTTAACATTAATAAATAAATTACACTTGAAAATTACATATTGTCTCACCAATTTACTTTACAAGTTATTTGTATTATTGCATTGTTCTTTACTTATTGTCACTTTAAATAAGTAATCTATCTAGAACTTGGTATATACTCCTGTAACTGGTCGTCTCCAGTTCAGTGCTTATATTGCAAAGTAACTCCACCATCGACATAGAGGTGTCTTCAGGTAGTGCCATCTATTGAGTTGGGACTTACATATTTAACAGCATTGATTGTGTCCAATGGCTTTTATTGTCAAATACTTAACAATGGTGCGTTGTAACTCATTAATTAGTGACATATCGGGTCTTGATTTAATGATCGTACATTGTAAGTTTGTTTAAGTTGTGACATTTATCGAGAATTTCTTTAATGAGAAAAATACGATAAATTATAATACAAAAAGTGTTTGTATTTGTCTTTATCGTGTTCTCTAAAGAATTCGTTTTGTTAATCATGCCAAGTTCGAGAAAATTCTTTGTGAATTTTCAGTGTGTTAATCAAGTTCGTGAAGGTTGACTTTATGGAAAGTCAAGGGTCACATGAATAAAAAAAAATTAGGTTAAGTTTAATATGCAAATTGTACCAAGTGAACTCATATGCACGTTTTAACAAAATGGGCTAAGTATGCATATTGTAGTTAAGTGGGTCTAATATACGTGTTTTACTTTAGGCATGATATGCGGGTTTTGCCAACTGGGCTGGATTTGCGTGTTGTAACCAAGTAAACATGTATTTGCGTGTTCTACTGACTTAACCTACATGCGTGCTTCTTTGTGGGTTTTGGGTTTGCGCGTTGTGTGGGTATATAAAAGGACAAAAACACACATTTAATGCAAATTTAAAGTAATTTGTGTGTTCTTGTCAAAACCTTCCACATTTTGCGTGTTCTCTGTACCCCCACTGTTCACGTTTTCGATTCATAAATCTTGATTAGTTAGTGTTTTAGACACAAGAAGCACTTATCTATACACATTTCGAACAAAGGTAAACGATTAACAATGTTTCTGGATCCAAATCTCATGTTTTATAGTCAAGAACTTTAGGGTTTTTTATTTCGGATATAAAATCTCTAAATGGGACTTTTAACACTGTTTGGATGAAGAAATGGAACCTAAAAACTAATAAATCGGTCTAATAGGATGCTATTCGTACCATGTTTAGGAGTTTTAGGGTTCAAAATTGACTGGATGAATTTTGGGGTGTTGTTCTGTATATGCGTGTTCTTCGAACTCAGATGCACATCTTCAAGATTTCAAGTTTTTGCGTGTTTGTGATGACGTCATCACAAACAAACACGTAAATGACTGTTTTGCATGTTTTTGTGTAAACTACACCATTTTGAGTGTTTGTCAACATTTGCGTGTTTTTGACACTTTTGCGTGTTTCATGACTTAGAAAATTTTTAAATCAAATTATTTAACAAGTAAAATATGAAACATAACACGCATTGACTAGTCAAACCCGACACCATATGTGTGTAGTGTCACCATATGTGTGTGTATAAGGAATTCGCTTGTTCTAGGACTTCGGAAAATTTTCAAAATGGGAAAATTATCAAATGAGTCAAATTAGAAAGTGTGAATTGCCTTATAATATTGAACTTTAAAATTTAAGAAAAACAAATGGTTTTAGTTAAATTTAGTAAAGTTCAAGGTGTCGTTTATTAAAACTAAATGTTTTGGAAGGTTATGAAACAAATGGTTTCACGATCTTAGAAAACATTGAATGTTTTATATCATTGAAAATGTTAAGAATCTTACCGTTCAACCTGTTTGTCGATTGTTAAAGTTGATAACATTCTCGGAACCGATGAAACTAAGAGTTTCAGGGGTTTAGAAAATGTTAAGAGCTTTAAAGTTCGACTTTAATTGTTGTTGCTAACCATTTGTTTGGTTGTTGTTTGTATCTTTGTGCAGATGGCTGAGAGACACTTTCACAGAAATCATAACTACTTGATTTATTTGGACGTGAATCAAGCTAATGCTGGGAGATTTGTTAGGATTCTTGAGTTTCTGCAGCAATCAAGAATCAGACATGTTCTCACGGCTGACCCAGTTATCTATCTGACTTACTTAAGTCAATTCTGGGCATCTGCAAGATTGTTACCTGGTGATGTCCCAAGCATTGAAGCAAGGGTGAACAATCAGACCTTCCAGTTCACTGCCTCTGACTTGATTGGTATTCTTGACTTGGGAACTGAAGACCAAGAGGGAGGAGTGAATGGTCCAACCGCATACCCCCAGGCACTTAGATTGGGAGCATACAGAAGGATGGGGTATGTCGGTCCTGCAAACCGGAACACATTTCAGAAGAACTGTTTGATGGGCAGGTGGAAGTTCTTTTCACATGTGATTCTTGTTGCTTTGAGCAATAAGAAATCGGGTTACGATTCATTGAATGTCGAAACCCAATCACAAGTGATATCTTTGGTGCTGAACAAGCCTTATAGCTTCTCTCGTTATATCTTTAATGAGATGTGCAGGCAGATAAGGGCGAGGGATGATGAGAGGTCGGCAATAAGAAATCGGTTTCAACTGCAAGACTAGGTTATACCAAGGACAAGGAGAAAGGATGAATATCGAATCATACTTAGAAGATAAGTCAGACATTTTCATTCGATACAATCCGAAGGGTACCGGCCCTAAGCCAAACCCGTACTCCTCACCCTAGTTCCTAGGCCGAGTCTGGCTGAAGACTCGTTAAACTTAGCGCTTCTTGGGAGGCAACCCAAGCCGTATTTTTATTTTTATTTTTATTTTTATTTTTAGGAATATGTGACTAATTGCAACTAAGTGATTGTTTTGAATTTTATCATTTGTGATATTTTATGAGTATGTTTTGAGTATCATAGATGCAAGCTTTCAATGGATCAAGGAAACAAGTAACTTATTGCAATCGTGTTTTGTTTTTATTTTATGTTTTAGCTTGTTATTTTCCATTTTTATATTTTGATTGAAGTGTGCAGGATGTATATTGCTTTGTAGTCTGAAGGAAACCATGCACTTGGCCAAAAGCTAAGTGTGGGGGAGTTCGAGCATCAAATCGCTGAAGAAATCAGACATCGAACACGTACAGGAGTCAAAAGCGCCGCTAGGAATGCATCTGGGCATCCCAGCGCCGCTCACACCACACAGCGCCGCTGGACCTGCACCTGTGCAGTCCAGCGCCGCTGCCCACACCACCAGCGCCGCTGCTTACCAACCAGCGCCGCTACCCACCCCACCAGCGCCGCTATCAGCTCCGTTCTGCGCACCAGATCGCCAAAAATCCAAAAAAAATCAGAAAAACCAAAAAAATCCAAAAAAAAAATTCAAAAATTCAGAAGATAAGATGGAGACGCATCCATGGATCACCATAAAATGGAGACGACTGAAGTTTTTGAAGCTCATCATGTTCAAGTCGCTCTGCAAATGCCATCTTCAAAAACTATCATGCAATTTAAGACCCGGGAAGTTCCGTTAATCCTGTTTCTTTTTAATTTTCACGTGTTTTTCCTATTTCCCTTAGTATCTATGTCTAGTACAACGAGGACGTTGTACAATTTAAGTGTGGGGGGGATGGAATAGGAAAAACCCTTGGTCTAATTGTTTGATTTTGAACAAGTTTTCTACTACTTATTTCATGCAAATTTAAAGTTTTTATGTGTCTGAAAACTGTTTTGAGAATATAAGCTTTGCAAGTAGACAAAAGATGACGATAACTAAGCAATATTAGCTTTGGTAGATGAACGGTTAGTTAGAATTGTTAGCTTAACTATAGACTTGTGGCTGTTCATGCTTCCAACTGGATTAGAGCTTAGACTGAAACTGTATGCGATTATGTTTGCCATAGCACACTTAACCGGACTTTAATATGCCTAGCAATTAGAGCTTTCTAGTTATTAGTAGGTATATTATTTGGACTTAATGCTATACGTGCTTGTGTAGGAACTAGTTTAGATGTATGGTTCGCCTTAATTCTTACACTATTTAATGTGAACTAGTTGCATGCGGAGTAGGAGTATGAGTCATCTGGGGTCTTTGATAAATGTCTATTGCATGAATAATGTAGTATCTTAAGAAAAGACAATCAGTAGATTAAATAAAGTTCAAAGAACTAATAACGAGTAAAATCTAAAACGCATCAAGTTATGTCGCTTTGCGCGTAGGGAACCACCGACCTGTCACAGCTGTCTTGATGTGAACTTTTAGTTGAGTTATGTCGCTCTACGAGTGAGGAATCACCGACCTGTCACCGCTGTCTCAACTATTAAAGATGATAATATTGTATGACTGCTTTAGTGTCTAGCTAGCGAGCATGACTGTAGTGTAGGAGTATATCTAAGTAGTGACTCACAAGTACACACACGAAATGAATATCAAATGCCTTGCTAGTAGCTAGTAGTTCTGATTGCTATACAAACCTTATATAAGTGCTTAACTAGTCAGCAAAAGGTAGTAAGATTGAGCTGTAAGACATGTGGAAGTATAGAACTGTTTTAGAGGTATTAACACGAGTAAAAGTTAGCTTTTAGTTTTGATTGACCAATTATCTCGCCTCTAGCTATAGCTTACTGATTTTGTCTAAAGCTTTCTCAAATCATTTTGCATGACTATTCTTTCAAATGATTTCAATAAAGTAGAATACTTTAACACTTAAGCTGTCCGCTCATCATTGTTTTATTTTTCTTGGACTGTTTGTTTGAGGACAAGCAAAGACTTAAGTGTGGGGGTATATGATGAGCGTCCATTTTGTGATAAAACCCCTATCGAAAGGCTTCATTTCTATGCCTAAATGAGTTAATATTCCGGAACTATTGGTACTTAATGGAATCGTATGTTTATGCAGGTTCACGGAAGATGCGAGAGAGGGTAAATGACATCAAGTGACTCAAGAGGGAAGCCTATGAAGTTACAAGACACAAGAAAGTGATTCGGGAGCCTAACGAAGAAGTACGAGAACAAACAGCAGCCACCAGCGCCGCTGGCACCCATGTCAGCGCCGTCCCTACTCACCAGCGCCGCTGGCCCAGTAAAACCCAGAACCAGCGCCGCTGGTAGGCCCACCAGCGCCGCTGGTCGGCCCTGATCAGAAACCGACTTAAACACCTATTTAAGTCGAACTAACCCTCCAAACCATAGGAGAAAGCAGATTCAACAGCCCTAGCCGCCCAGTATCAACCCTAGATCGACTTTGCAGATTTCCAGGAGGTTTTGGAGCTTCTAACGCCTTCCGATCTTCATTCTTGGTCTAGATCTTATCTTTCTTATTTACTTTTAGTTATTAAACAATGTCTTTCATCTTTTCAGACTTTGTTATTCCTTTAATAATGCTAGGCTAGTAGGCTGAATACTTGTTTGGATCAATGTGATCATGTAGACGTTTATTGTTTTACTTTGTTTGTTGGAATCTGTTGGAGTGTGTTTTACTGTTTATCGTAGATCCATGTTTATTAGTAATTCATATTGTTATAGGTTCTATATCTGCATGTATTAATTTAATTCTGATGATCTGTCTATAATCATACACTAGGATTAATACATAAGGATGGAAAACACTAGTCGATCTTTAACTAGATGTAAAAGGTGATTCACTTGTAACAGAGGGATCCAGAACCATAGTAGTAGGAATGAATTGAACATGATGCTTAACAATGTCAGACGCGATCCAGTGACTTGTAACCGAGCACTGTGGTCACCGGAGAGAATTACTATCTGGTCATGGCTTAAGAGCCGGATAACTAAAAGATGAACTAGTAACACAAACTTTAGGTCATTAATGCTTAAACAATGAATCTAACAAGAATTTGTTTATAGGGTAGTGTGAGTCTAACGACAGCACTAGTAATGAGGCAAAGTGAATCTAACGAGAATCTGAGCTGTGATTAAGTTTCCAACAGTCTAGCAAACAGGTAGAATAGTATTTGGTCGTACCATGAGATCGGAGATGCCAAACAAGTATTTTAATTTAATTACTGTTATTTGCTTTTTCAATATTTTACGTTGTTTCTTCAGAAACGGCATGCCCCGGTAATACCGGATATTTACTGTTAAGTAGTAGTTAATTAGGAGTTAGTGACAAATGTAAGTCCCCCGGGTCTTACCGAACCGAGATTGACTTAAGGATATGTCGAGGTGCGGAATTCCTCGAGATAACCCACGGTTTCTATATCTACCTTTTATGATATATATATATCACTATATATATATATATATATATATATATATATATATATATATCACTATATATATATATATATATATATATATATATCTTTTTGCGTGAATATAAACACCCGTATTTGGTTATATAGTGAAACGGCTCTCCGGACAAACCTTACCAACCAACGTGGTAACCTAAGTCTACGAGTCGTCCAAACCGGGTGTGTGTTTGCGGTTCGTGCGTGAGTCGAGTACCCACAAGATCAAACCGTGTGTGTTCTTGGTTTTCTCTCTCTAGGTTTTGCTCGTTTCTCTCTCTACACTCTTGTTGAAACACGCATACACACACCCCTATTTATAGGCAAGTGACAAGAACTCTCAAATCCATTGGGTTTGAGTGTTCTCATGTCAAGCCCATAAGGGTTTTGGCCTGGTTTGAGAGTTCTTGTGTACAAGCATACTTTTGCTTGTTTCCACAGAAACTCTCAAATGACCATTTGAGTGTTCTTTCCACAAGCAAACTTTTGCTTGTTCCTCAGAAACTCTCAAATGACCATTTGAGTGTTCTTTCCACAAGCAAACTTTTGCTTGTTCCTCAGAAACTCTCAAATGACCATTTGAGTGTTCTTTCCACAAGCAAACTTTTGCTTGTTCCTCAGAAACTCTCAAATGACCATTTGAGTGTTCTTTCCACAAGCAAACTTTTGCTTGTTCCTCAGAAACTCTCAAATGACCATTTGAGTGTTCTTTCCACAAGCAAACTTTTGCTTGTTCCAAGAACCCTCAAATGACCTTTTGAGTGTTCTTATCAACAAGCAAACTTTTGCTTGTTCCTCGGAAACTCTCAAATGACCATTTGAGTGTTCTTTCCACAAGCAAACTTTTGCTTGTTCCTCAGAAACTCTCAAATGACCATTTGAGTGTTCTTTCCACAAGCAAACTTTTGCTTGTTCCTCAGAAACTCTCAAATGACCATTTGAGTGTTCTTTCCACAAGCAAACTTTTGCTTGTTCCTCAGAAACTCTCAAATGACCATTTGAGTGTTCTTTCCACAAGCAAACTTTTGCTTGTTCCTCAGAAACTCTCAAATGACCATTTGAGTGTTCTTTCCACAAGCAAACTTTTGCTTGTTCCTCAGAAACTCTCAAATGACCATTTGAGTGTTCTTTCCACAAGCAAACTTTTGCTTGTTCCTCAGAAACTCTCAAATGACCATTTGAGTGTTCTTTCCACAAGCAAACTTTTGCTTGTTCCTCGGAAACTCTCAAATGACCATTTGAGTGTTCTTTCCACAAGCAAACTTTTGCTTGTTCCTCAGAAACTCTCAAATGACCATTTGAGTGTTCTTTCCACAAGCAAACTTTTGCTTGTTCCTCAGAAACTCTCAAATGACCATTTGAGTGTTCTTTCCACAAGCAAACTTTTGCTTGTTCCTCAGAAACTCTCAAATGACCATTTGAGTGTTCTTTCCACAAGCAAACTTTTGCTTGTTCCTCAGAAACTCTCAAATGACCATTTGAGTGTTCTTTCCACAAGCAAACTTTTGCTTGTTCCTCAGAAACTCTCAAATGACCATTTGAGTGTTCTTTCCACAAGCAAACTTTTGCTTGTTCCTCAGAAACTCTCAAATGACCATTTGAGTGTTCTTTCCACAAGCAAACTTTTGCTTGTTCCTCAGAAACTCTCAAATGACCATTTGAGTGTTCTTTCCACAAGCAAACTTTTGCTTGTTCCTCAGAAACTCTCAAATGACCATTTGAGTGTTCTTTCCACAAGCAAACTTTTGCTTGTTCCTCAGAAACTCTCAAATGACCATTTGAGTGTTCTTTCCACAAGCAAACTTTTGCTTGTTCCTCAGAAACTCTCAAATGACCATTTGAGTGTTCTTTCCACAAGCAAACTTTTGCTTGTTCCTCAGAAACTCTCAAATGACCATTTGAGTGTTCTTTCCACAAGCAAACTTTTGCTTGTTCCTCAGAAACTCTCAAATGACCATTTGAGTGTTCTTTCCACAAGCAAACTTTTGCTTGTTCCTCAGAAACTCTCAAATGACCATTTGAGTGTTCTTTCCACAAGCAAACTTTTGCTTGTTCCTCAGAAACTCTCAAATGACCATTTGAGTGTTCTTTCCACAAGCAAACTTTTGCTTGTTCCTCAGAAACTCTCAAATGACCATTTGAGTGTTCTTTCCACAAGCAAACTTTTGCTTGTTCCCAGAAACACATTAACTTAACTTCCCTTTGGAAGTACATTAAGTTAATATTTCAACTACTGTTAAACGCAGAAACAATATTAACTTAATGACTCTTTACATGTTATGTCTAGAACCTGCAAAACACAAATAATAAACAAACACATAAACATAAATGGATCCCAATATGATCAACAATATATGCCAAGGTAATATTAGTGACAAACGTTAATTACAAGATAAATTACAAGACTTGAATATATGTAAATATATGTAACACATCTAGAATGCTTTTGTCACCGAGAAACATGCACCAACAGTCTCCCCCTTGACACTAGCATCTAGATGTGACCTTCAAGTCTTCGTTTGTCATCCTAAGTGCGGCCAAAAACCCTGTCATCAGGAACGTCAGTCTAAGGTACTGGTACTGAAGTACTTGGTTCAACTGTTGTAGGAGGATCAACACTTTGATCTTCCCTTGCTGGAACCCCTACTTCTGCATTTGGTTCAACAGTTGGAGGAACCACATTTTGTTCTACTTCGGCTGGAACCCCTGCTTCAGCATTTGGCTCAACGACTGGAGGAACCACATTTTGTTCTTCTCCAGCTGGAGTCCCTGCTCGTACCGGCCTAGGTATTTCATCAAAGAATCTTCGACTGTCAGCATGGAGATACTCAGCAAGACAGAACTTCACCATCCTTTCATAGACACCCTTTATGCCTATAAGGAGTTGTGAGCTTCTTAGCTGATGCCTATACAAAATCTTCAAGTCTTTTTTTGAAAGATTGATAAGCTGAAGTGGATCGTAGACTCGAAGCAACTCTTTGTGCCCAGTTGCTCTTGTTGACATAACAACAGCGGCTGCACTAAAGTCATCTACTCTCCAATACTCCATGTCACCAAGCATATTTTGCTGCCACTTCTTCAAAGGAACCCTGCGAACATTCTTGATCTTGTTAATAAATCTAACAACGATCTCTTCGCCCTTTGTTCCTTGGGTGACACGCTTCTTCCTCGGAGTTGGTTTGAACTTGAACTTTCTTGGATCTGACTCTCCACTCTGTTTGAGATGATTGTCATTCTTGATCCAGCTCTCAAACAACTTCGCACGCTGGTAATTACCAATAAGCCTAAGCCCCGCAAGACCATATAAGTCTGCCTTTGGCATTGAATTAAAAGCTTCAAAATTAGGCTCAAGGTACTGACATCCATCAAGTCTCTTCATCATATACTGCTTCTTTTCCTCATCAAAGGTCCAGCTGAGTATGAGTTCTTTTAGACTTGATGCACGGGGATCTTTGACATACTCGAAATACCTATAAGGAAGAGGCATATCCAACTGCAAGTATGGATGATTTGGATCTGCACGATAAACGTTTGGCAAGACATGATAATACTCATCTTGATCATCAGAAGCAAAAGTATCATTAATCTCTCTGCCTGGTTCATTCGTGAAGCTGCTAACAATAAGCTTAGCATCTCTTCCTGTACCCTTCTTATAATCCTGAGCAGGAAGCTCATAAAAGGATTTGATCTTACGCTCCTTCTGACCTTCAGACTGGAAGAGATTCGGGTTTGCGATAAGTGCATCTTCATACTCAAACTTATGCTCAGGTGATACCATCACTCCTTGCCAATCTGAGTGAGGTATCCATTCTCCCTCCTCTGAGCCTTCCGAATCTTCTTCAGCTATGTCATCCAAGTCTTTGATAGCATCAATGGAAATGAGCTCCTCATCACTCTCGGATTCATAAGCATGAGTCTGGAAACCGACATCTACATCTCCAGTCGGTAATGGAAAGTATCTTCAGCGATACGCTTCCCTTTGTCTTGAGCTGTGGGAGCCTGAGAGGTACCAGCAGCATCATGCTGGCTTTGCTCCCCCTGAGATGTAGCAATCGGAGTGCCAATCCGAATACCCCTTGATAATCTTGCGATCTCTTCTTCTTGTCTGCTCAGATCATCATTCTCATCCTCTCTCCTTTGCTTCCTGAGAACACTATCTGTGCAGATAGGATCTATCTCCCCCTGAGATCCAAGATTATCAACTATCTCATTTAGCTCCTTGTAATCCACATCAAAGCTTGCCAGACCCTCAGTTTGACTCTCTATTGCTTCTTTATGCTTATTCAGCTTCTTGACAACTCTTTTCAGATGCTCCATTGTCTCAGACTGAATCTTTTGTAGAGCCTCGTGTCTTGTCTGAAGTTGAGTATTTTCTTCCTTCAACTCTTCAAGCATTTGATGGTGTGACTCTTCTTGCTTGGAAAATCTTTCCGTTAAGCTTACAATCAAGACTCTCATATCTTCTAGTTCTTTCTCCAATCCAGACACAATGTCTTCATTGGATTTTGAGCTGCTTGGTTGAGAAGAGATCACAGATGGTTCACCTCCTTCAGCTACTTTCCTCCTCTTGAGCTATTGAGACGAACTATCTTCATTATCTCTGGTAAGTCCTGACATTTTAAGCTCCTGAAACCCTGTAGTTTATGAAGTTTAAGAATGTTATAAACTTTAACCATTGATAAATCAGTCGAACTTTAAAGCTCTTAACATTTTCTAAACCCCTGAAACTCTTAGTTTCATCGGTTCCGAGAATGTTATCAACTTTAACAATCGACAAATATGTTGAAAGATAAAATTCTTAGTGTTTTCCAAGACTTTTGAAACCCTTTGTTTCATAATCTTCCAAAACAATACCAATTTTATCAAATCAACACGTCGAAATTAAAACTTTAATGTTTTCCAAGGTCGCGAAACCATTTGTTTCATAACTTCTAAAACATTTAGTTTTAATAAACGACACTTTGAACTTTACTAAATTTAACTAAAACCATTTGTTTTTCTTAAATTTTTAAAGTTCAATATTATAAGGCAATTCACACTTTCTAATTTGACTCATTTGATAATTTTCCCATTTTGAAAATTTTCCGAAGTCCTAGAACAAGCAAATTCCTTATACACACACATATGGTGACAATACACACATATGGTGTCGGGTTTGACTAGATAATACGTGTTTTGTTTCATATTTTACTTATTTAAAAATTTTCAATTTAAAAATTTTACAAGTCATGAAACACGCATATAAGTAACAACACGCAAATGGTGATTAAAACACGCAAATGGTGTATTTTACTTAAAACACGCATATTAGTCATATGCGTGTTTGTTTTGATGACGTCATCACAAACACGCAAATCTGGTAAGATGAGTGTCAAGATATCTCATAAGAACACGCATATCCAGATTCATCTCCCTCAAATCTTAATCCAGTGATATGAACACTAAAAACTCATAAATGGGTACGATTAACATCGTATATGTCCGATTTAACAGTTTTTAGGTTCCATTTCTCCATCCATAACATGTTTATGTTCCTATTTAGAGATTTTAGTTCGAAAATAAAAACCCTAAAGACTTGATCATCTAAACATGAGATTTGGATCCAGAAACGTTGTTAATCATTTACCTTTGTTCGTAATGTGTATAGATAAGTGTTTCTTGTGTCTAAAACACTAACTAATCAAGATTTATGAATCAAAAACGTGAAGAGTGGGGGTACAGAGAACACGCAAAATGTGGAGTGTTTTTACAAGAACACGCAAATTACTTTAAATTTGCATTAAATGTGTGTTTTTGTCCCTTTATATACCCACACAACGCGCAAACCCTAAAACCCACAAAGAAACACGCATATAGGTCAAGTCAGTAGAACACGCAGATACATGTTTACTTGGTTACAACACGCAAATCCAGCACAGTTGGCAAAACGCGCATATCAAGCCCAAAGTAAAACACGTATATTAGACCCACTTAACTACAATATGCATACTTAGCCCATTTTGTTAAAACATGCATATGAGTTCACTTGGTACACTTTGCATATTAAACTTGACCTATTTTTATCGTATTACCTTTGACTTTCTATAAAGTCAACCTTCGCGTCTTGATTAACACATTGAAAATTCACCAAGAATTTTCTTGAACCTGAAATGATTAACGAAAAGAATTCTTTAGAGAACACGATAAAGACAAATACAAACACTTTTTGTATTATAATTTATCGTATTTTTCTCATTAAAGAAATTCTCGATAAATGTCACAACTTGAACAAAATTACAATGTACGATCATTAAATTAAGACCCGATATGTCACTAATTAATGAATTACAATGCACCATTGTTAAGTATTTGACAATAACAGACATTGGACACAATCAATGCTGTTAAATAAATTCAAATATAACAAAAATAAAGACACAAGATTGAATAACACGATAAACAATCTCTCCATCTATATTTTCGTCTCCGTTTGAATTTTGCTGAGTTGTTGACGTGTAAGTGTATTCTGCTTCCATTTTAAGCTTGAGTTTTCTCCATTCTGGACTGGATAGACCCAATTTTCATACACTTTGGAGATCCTTTATCTTAGCGGTTGACACACATCCAGCTAAGATAAATAATTCTGCGAACACATCATCAAACTCATGAGATCCATACAACCAATGTATTCATCTCAAAGGTAAATAATTGAACTTGAAAGTACTTAAACCGATATATAACAGATAATTAATGGCTGATTCTCCCAATTAAGATTAGAATCAAAGCCTTTATCATGTTAGCTCACACATTAAGTATTTTCGATTCAATTTAAAGTAAATTGCAAATCAAAATATCCGTCAAATATATCAACTCAGTGACTCCGTTTGACCTATTTTGACCGAAACCTTAAGTATTTCACTTAATCTTTCGAGCAATTTACATACAAGACCTAATTCGAGGTGTACCAAACACACTCAAATTTGTCTTCACTTACACTATACCCTTATCACGATACACATTTGTTTAGTGTTCACACAGAACACAGCTAACTCCCCCTGGAAACCAGATACCCTAAATACATTGTCTCTCGTGCAATAGAACCTTTTTATTATATTTTTGTGTTACATTTTCTGAATAAAATAATAAATAAATAAAATAAAATAAAATAATAATAATAAAAATAATGGTTCTTGAGAGATAGTGACTAAGGGTTTCTCATTCCAGTCAACTGGACTAGCAATTCGAAACGTGATCGATCAAAAGCCTTAGTGTAGAAATCAGCTAAGTTATCATCGGACAACACTTTTTCAAGATGGATTAACTTCTTTTCAGCACAGTCACGAATAAAATGATATCTAATATCAATATGCTTCGTTTTACTAGGATTATTGGTAATGGAAATAGCAGATTTATTATCAATTTTAATAGGAGTGTTAGAGAAATTCATACCGTAGTCACGCATTTGTTGTTGAATCCATAATACTTGTGAGCAACAGCTACCAGCGGCCATATATTCTGCTTCACAGGTAGAATTGGCAACGGATGTTTGCTTTTTGCACTGCCATGACACCAATCTGTCTCCTAAAAATTGACATCCTCCCGAAGTTGATTTTCTATCAAAATTACATCCACCATAATCAGAGTCTGTATAAGCATACAGATCAAATTCTCCTCCTCTAGGATACCACAAACCAAGTGATGGTTGTCCTTTGAGATATCGAAGAATTCTTTTTACTCCTTTCAAGTGTGACTCTTTCGGACAGGATTGAAATCGAGCACATAAGCAAACAGCAAACATGATATCTGGTCTAGATGAAGTAAGATACATTAGAGATCCTATCATTGACCGATATAATGTTGGATCAACATCTTGATCCGAACTGTTGACAACTCCCAACAAGTGATTTACTTGTATTGGAGTCCCTATGGGTGAAGCATCATCCATACCAAATTTTTTAAGAATGTCATGGACATATTTGGTTTGATGAATAAAAATTCCTTCCTTTCTCTGTTCAACTTGCAAACCAAGAAAGAAATTCATTTCACCCATTGTGCTCATTTCAAATTTGCTTTTCATGATTTCTTCAAACTCTTTGCACATGTTTTCGTCCGATGCACCAAAAATAATGTCATCTACGTAAACTTGTACCAGTAAGAAATCATCACCTTTCCATTTTGTGAACAATGTGCTATCAATCTGACCTCTTACGAACCCATTTTCCACTAGATGTGTGGATAATGTATCGTACCAGGCTCTGGGTGCTTGATGAAGACCATATAGAGCCTTATCCAATTTATATGCTCTATCAGGATAGTCAGGATCAGTAAACCCAGGAGGCTGAGACACATAGACCAACTCCTGTACCTTACCGTAGAGAAATGCACTCTTTACATCCAATTGGTATACTTTAAAACCTTTAAAGGATGCAAATGCCAGAAAAAGCCTAATTGCTTCTATTCTAGCTACAGGTGCAAATACTTCGGTGTAATCCAATCCATCTTGTTGTGCAAATCCTTGAACAACTAGCCGAGCCTTGTTCCTAGTAACAATCCCTTTATCATCCCTTTTGCATCTGAACACCCATCTTGTTCCAAAAGGGTTGATATCAGCAGGCACATCTACCAATTTCCAAACCTTTAATTTTCTGAATTGGTCTAATTCTTCTTGCATTGCATCCACCCAAGATGGCTCTTTTAGTGCCATTTGCACATACTTGTGCTCTCCTGAAGACTGCTCCTAGTTCTAACACCAACGTTAGGATCTCCCAAGATGTTTTCTACGGGATGAGCCTTCGTAATGTGTTTTTGTATGACACGATCAACATCAAGATTTCCTCCCAAATTGGTGGAAATCTCTTCCTCAATATGAACTGAGGGATGCTCCTCTGTCACACCATGTCCAGAAGTATTCTCAACCGAAGTATCTGGACCCATTGGTTCATCAGATCTTCTTGAGATAACTTCTTGTTCAGAATCCTGTCGTCCTCTTCTATCCTCAGAGATTGCATTAGATATAGGTCCTCCGTAAGATGGTGATGCAAAGATATCATCATCACGGACCACCACAATATCATCTGAGTTATGCAACTCTATCATAGATGGATTAAGAGAATTGAAAATATCTTCATAATTGAACATTTTCTCAGGACCTGAATGAATGCCAGGTGAGCAACTTGTAATCTCAACATTGTATGCAATGTCAACCTTACCGGTTACTTTGTTATAAACACGGCGATTTGGTGTTCCTGGAACATATCCAAGAAAATACCCCTCAAATACTTTTTCATCAAACTTCGCTAAGTTTGGCTGAACCTTTAAAAAGGTACATGGTACACCAAATGGTTGCAAGTGACTCAAGTTTGGTTTTCTATTGTGTAGCAGCTCATAACACGTTTTGTTAAACCGCTTCACCGTGAGAACCCTGTTGAGTACATAACAAGCAGTGTTTATAGCTTCACCCCAGAATAAGGTGGGAAGCTTAGAGTCAGCCAACATTGTTCGTGCAGCTTCAATTAGTGTTCTATTCTTTCGCTCAGCAACTCCATTTTGCTGAGGTTGATACGGAGCACTAAATTGTTGTTCAATGCCCTTGCTGAGGCAGTAAAACTCCATCATCCTATTCTTGAACTCTGTTCCATTGTCACTACGAATTCTCTTAATTCTTGTGTTATAGACATTTTCCACTTTTGCAAAGAAATGCACAAGTATTTGATATGTCTCATCCTTAGAGGTAAGGAAAAACACCCATGAGAATCTTGAAAAATCATCCGTGACAACTAAACAGTAATACATTCCTCCGATACTTCTCACACTCACTAGACCAAATAAGTCCATGTGTAGAAGCTCAAAAGGACCGGCAGTAGAATTTAGAGACTTGGACTTGTGATTAATCTTGTGTTGTTTGCCCTTTTTGCATGGAACACATTTATCCTCACTGCCATATCTCTTTAATGGAACACCTTCCACCAACCCATTTTTGGTGATGAAATTCATTTTTCGAAAATGAAGATGTGCCATTTTTCTATGCCAAAGCAAAGAGTCTGATTCAGAGGCTTGAGACAAAAGACATGTGGTCTCAATCTCGGGATTAGAGATACCCAATGCCATTGCATATATATCTCTTTTCCTTGGAGCCCTCAACAGAATCCACTCTTCAGGAATCACATATCCAGGTTTTAGGATAAGTGCTTCCTCCTTTTTAGTTTCATTTCTTGTCCCCTAAACTTAGCAACTATCTGAGTCAAAGACATATCAGAGAAATCTGCTTTTTCTTGCAAAGTGGTAATATAATTACTCCACTTTTCCGGCAAGGAACTCAAAAATTTCTCGACTTTTTCTTCCTCAGAATAGGTAACTTCAAATGCTTGCAACTCTGCTAACAAATGATAATACCTTGTAATTAGTTGATCTAAGTTTTCACTTCTTAACCCATTAAATACATTATACTGATGCTTTAGAAGGTCTCTACGATTCTTTTTAAGTGTTTCATCCTCTTCACAATGATTTTTTAATGCTAACCAAAGTTCTTTTGATGTATTGAATCCATTAAATAAATGTAATATTTCTTGTGGCAATGACATTTTTAAACATGATAGTGCCTTTTTCTCTGCCTCATACAAATTGTCGCTCTGACTTGAAATAAGACATATGTTCCCCTCAGAGTCAAACGAGATCTTTTGTAAGTCAACATCTTCACTCAGGAATGCCCTTGTGCTTCCTTCAGGGGAACCTGGACTTACATTGATCGTAGGCCTACCGTAATAAAGCTCGAGAATCTGAGCATTATTATATCCTGCTTCCCTCCTTTTTAGTTTCATTTCTTGTCCCCTAAACTTAGCAACTATCTGAGTCAAAGACATATCAGAGAAATCTGCTTTTTCTGCAAAGTGGTAATATAATTACTCCACTTTTCCGGCAAGGAACTCAAAAATTTCTCGACTTTTTCTTCCTCAGAATAGGTAACTTCAAATGCTTGCAACTCTGCTAACAAATGATAATACCTTGTAATTAGTTGATCTAAGTTTTCACTTCTTAACCCATTAAATACATTATACTGATGCTTTAGAAGGTCTCTACGATTCTTTTTAAGTGTTTCATCCTCTTCACAATGATTTTTTAATGCTAACCAAAGTTCTTTTGATGTATTGAATCCATTAAATAAATGTAATATTTCTTGTGGCAATGACATTTTTAAACATGATAGTGCCTTTTTCTCTGCCTCATACAATTTTTTATTAGATTCAGTCATATCTTGGTAAGCATAAACTTTGTTAACACCACTGTCCTCATATGTCGGGGCACTATATCCTTCGGTCATACAAGTCCACATTCTAATGTCCGTGAATTGCATAAAGGATTCGAATCGACCTTTCCAAGAAAAGTATTGGTCAATGATCATTAGTTTGGGTGGTGAATTACCCTTACCAGTCTCATGGTCCATAAGTATTAATTGGTTAAGATAGTTTGCGGCCATTGTGTATTATGTCCAATATAAGAACACGCAAATCACAAGAACACGCAAATGGGAACACGCAAATGAAACGCGCAAAAGTGTACTAAACAAGCAAACCACAAGAACTCTCAAAATTTAAGAACTCTCAAATCCTCAAGAACTCTCAAAACTCAAGAACTCTCAAAATTTAAGAACTCTCAGATCCTCAAGAACTCTCAAAATTTAAGAACTCTCAAATCCTCAAGAACTCTCAAAATTCAAGAACTCTCAAAACCTCAAGAACTCTCAAAATAAGAAACCTCAAAATCAAGAACTCTCAAAATTTAAGAACTCTCAAATCCTCAAGAACTCTCAAAATTCAAGAACTCTCAAAACCTTAAGAACTCTCAAAACAAGAACTCTCAAAATTTAAGAACTCTCAAATCCTCAAGAACTCTCAAAATTCAAGAACTCTCAAAACCTCAAGAACTCTCAAAATAAGAACACTCAAATTCAAGAAACACTCAAATCTCGAACTCTCAAAATTTAAGAACTCTCAAATCCTCAAGAACTCTCAAAACCTTAAGAACACTCAAATGAAACGAGCAAAAGTGTACTAAACAAGAAAACCACAAGAACTCTCAAAATTTAAGAACTCTCAAATCCTCAAGAACTCTCAAATCCTCAAGAACTCTCAAAATTTAAGAACTCTCAAATCCTCAAGAACTCTCAAAATCTCAAGAACTCTCAAAACCTCAAGAACTCTCAAAAGAAACGCGCAAAGTACACAGGAACACGCAAATTTTGAGAAACGCACAGATCTGGGATTGTACAGAAACACGCAAAAGGTACAGTACCAAGAACACGCATAAGGTACAGTACCAGAACACGCAAACACCACTTTCTCACAATTTCTTAGATCCCGAACCCAATATTGTTCCTTGATCAATGAAAACTTGAGAAAATGATCTTAGGAATGAGATATGTCTTATTTTGGTGTCAAGTTTGAACCTTTATTTCAAACGAACCCGAAAACACTTCTCCACCTAAGAACACGCAAAAAATGGGATACCCAAACCGTGATCAATCTCGAACCAAGGTTGTTGATAACCTATGGCTCTGATACCAGTTGTAAGTCCCCCGGGTCTTACCGAACCGAGATTGACTTAAGGATATGTCGAGGTGCGGAATTCCTCGAGATAACCCACGGTTTCTATATCTACCTTTTATGATATATATATATATATATATATATATATATATACATACATATATATATATATATAGGGGGAAGTGAGTATGGGGTTGTCCCCCATCTAAGCTTAGATGGGGAACCCCTCACATTTGATTTTTATAATCATGAAAATCAGGGGGGCCATGTATCTGTTTTAAATTCAAACAAATAATAAAATATTTGTATGTGAGGGGTTCCCCATCTAAGCTTAGATGGGGAACAACCCCATACTCACTTTTCCCATATATATATATAATATATGAATATTTTCTGTATATATATATATATATATACATATATATATATATATCATATATATATATATATCTACCTTTTATGATATATATATATATATATATATATATATATCTTTTTGCGTGAATATAAACACCCGTATTTGGTTATATAGTGAAACGGCTCTCCGGACAAACCTTACCAACCAACGTGGTAACCTAAGTCTACGAGCCGTCCAAACCGGGTGTGTGTTTGCGGTTCGTGCGTGATTCGAGTACCCAAAGATCATAGTGGGTTGTTGAGTCCCAATGTTTGTTGTAAATTTAATGATGACAAATCTGACCTATAAACACTTAGTAATCTTTTTTGTTCTTGTAATCGGATCTGGGTCAGACTAAGCTGACACAGCTTACGATAGGTAACTGACCCAGATCACGCTTCATGTTCGTAATTGTAATACTATATGGAAGCAAGTGTTATTCAAGCTGCATCAACAATATTAAAGCATTCAATCCAAGTCGAAGAGGAGGATTGAAGATAGAGGACCAAACTGTTAGTGGAAGACATATTGGAACTAGCAGTCAGCTTGGAAACACTTAGGCAGATTGGTGCCGTGACAAACCGCCCAATCTGTGTCAACAATCAAAGTGAAGATAACAACCTGGATTGAAGATAAGGACTATGACGTGACTAGGAATATTCCTAGTATCCAGGTTGGTGGTTGTTTACATATGCGTGTCCATACTCTTATTGGACGATGAAGAATGTGTTGCAGTACGTGGGGGACCACAAGTACGATGAAGGCACGATTGATTATTCTTTTGATCGTCCAATACAAGAAGACTACGTGGTTGATTTGGACACCAAGTGACAAGGAGCTTTCGCCTATAAAAGCAACACTCCTTGTATGCATATGTGTGGCATTTCCTGAGAATCATTCTTCACACAAAGTTTCTCTGCTCTTACACACAACTTAGTCTGTACGAGATCAGCTTGGGCTGAGTCTCTTGAGCTGAAACTTATTGATTGTTGTTTGTCATTTCATAGGGTTGTTTAGATATTTGTAGGCTATCTTT
>CM067167.1:184709585-184742085 GCA_034093135.1 Erigeron breviscapus
ATTGTTGTGTGATGGTTTACGAATGTGATTGTGTTATTGTAATGTATTAGGGTAGAAGTACATATATGGAGGTCGGTTTTACTTTCAAAGAGTTTTAGATGTGGTGGGAAGGCTGCGGGTGACCCTATACATAAGCATCTAGAACTTGATGAAAGTAAAATCCTCCAAAGTATGTGTACGCGTTGTTTAGAGAAAGCGATAAATTTTGGAATTATGGTTGGAATGAACATGTACGTCTCGCTATACTTGATTCGTGTGTGATACGCATTCAAGCATACCTTTATCGTTGTATTGACGAACTTATGAATTAATGTTTGACGATTGAATGATTGATTGAGCGATGGAATAATGGGTTATTGGTTACGTTTATTTGATCTTAGTAAAGGATTTTGATATATTATTATTATTATTACTGCTAGGATAGACGTGCATACATGGAAGTCGGTTATGCCTTCATTGGGTTTTAGATGTGGTGGGAAGGCTGCGGGTGACCCTATATATAAGCATCTAGGATCCGAGGAAAGTAGAATCCTCCTAAGTGTATGTACGTATAGTTTAATTTGGGTTAATTATTGATGGTTGATGATTGTTGAATTTGTGGTTGGTGTTTATACGCGGTTCACACGCAAGCATAATATATTTGTACGCGGTTCACACGCAAGTATAATCTATCTACATACGCGGTTCACACGCTTGTATATTCTGTTTAAGCGGTCTTCATGCGAGTACACCCTATTTGGTGCAATTGTGGCATGGTTGTTATGATTTTGATATACGATATGATATGCATTATGACTGTTTATGCTTTTGGCTCATGTATTGATATTTACATCATTTGCGTACTCTTATTACACGCTTACTTGTTTTGTGTGATCTTGTTGTTGGACGTTATTGTGTTACTTAGAGGCTCACTGTAAGTCATGTTTTGCCTCTATTAGTATATTATGATTTTGACGATGGTTTCTTATGGACCATTACTACGAACTCACCAACCTTGTGTTGACTATGCTTAGTACACTTTTCAGGTATCCAAGTTATTCCAAGGCATGAAGTTTGATCGATTTGTTTAGCTTGCTGTTGAACCCGGACTTGGACTTATATGGATCAAGGATCCATTTGCCTTCTTTTGCATTGTACTTAGAACCGTTAGCCATCTTTGATGTTCCGTTGTAACCTTTGATGATGACTTGTTCTTTATGTATTTTGATACTTGTTTATCGTTGGGTAAGGATTCACTGAATCCTTTATTTGCATTTAGTCATGTTCTACATTAATTCCACCTTGTGCTATATGATTTCCGTAATATTTCGAGCCTTGGCTTGGGGTGTTACATATATATATATCGATATATATATATACACCCACGTATGGAGATAAGTATTAAACCTCAAGCCACCATCTCCTCTACGGCATCACCACGCAACGAACACCACCACACCCAACCACCATGCACCACGTACAAACCACCATGTAACAATACCACCTTATATAGATAGATATATATATACCACCTCGAACCACTTTTATCCCAACAAACACCCTCGGCCACCATATTCTCCATACCACGAACCACTACTACTGCCATATGCCAGTTCTATCACCACTGCTACTGCTTACTTATTATAGTCATCAAGACCACCACGTACCTACTGTTGCTACTACTCGTTACATGTTCTTGCCACGACCACCACCTTTTAACACCATCACCACGAGCCACCACCTTAAAAACTCGGTTTTCTTCTAGACCATATATATATACCCGTATAGATATAAGTTTGAACATCACCAAGTGGTTACCATCATCCTTTCTTTTATCCATGTCGACGTGCATGTATAGATATGGTATATATATATGTGGGTTATATGAATATAGGGTATTATTACACAAAAACCACCACCACCATACTACTCGACTTATGGCTGCCGCTGTTGGAAGCCACGAATCACCACCATGTACCACCAAGCACCACCGAGCTACTGCTGCTGCTACGATGCATGTTTCTTCAAATATACGTGAGTGTGTACGTATGATTATATAACTATGTATATGTATATATATATATATACGTAATTGTATATATATATATATATGTACGTGTAAGTATATATGTATGTATAAAAGATTTATATAAATCAAGTATATATAAATATATACTTAACTGCCGTTAACGATTGTTATTAAAACTGTTACAAAACAAGTCCATTTTCTGACGACCGTTAAACACCGTTAGATTTTCTGACAGTTTCAGTCCTAAACCGTTAACTGTTTTACAGCTTTAGTCCTTAGTCCGTCAGTTTCTTATTAAACTAATGACTCTTTTAAAAATAACTATAAAATGAGGTTATCAATAACATTAAACTGTATATATCACAGAACTGTTAATTTTCAAGACATCAGGGACTGAAACCGTAATTCATACAAATACTAAAAGATGATGGAATAATAAATATAAAACAACAACCATAGTATAATTATTTATTAATTATACTTTATATGTTTTAGATTAACTTATCACGAGGATTATCTGCTGTTGTTACTTGCCACTACAACTAATGTGAGTCTTCATACTCCCCTTTTCAATTATTTATACATTTATTTGGGGACTGAGATACATGAAATAAAACTACTTGTTATACTTATATGTATATTTTCAAAGTTATATACTTATATGTATATTTACAAAATTATATATTATATATATTTTGTAACTCCACTTTATTTATTTTACCTTCGGGGTAAAATACAAACTCTTTACTGTTATGATGAACACAAGTATTCCAGAAATGTATATATGGTTGATTCTAAGTTGCTCTGTTCACTAAAAGTCCTCACTATCATGAACGATTAATTATTGTTTCACAAACTGGTAAGGCCTTTTCGACCTTACATTTTTTTGGGCTTTCGAGGACGATACTTTTGTTGACTTTTTCTTACGACTATAAAGCTTGCAAATATAAGCCCATGAGTCTTCTACGTGCTTCTCAAACTCGGGTCCATGATTCATTATCGTATCAACCGGTTCCAACCTGTTCGAGGTTGAAACATCATAATATGCGTCACCAATCGGATTGGGGTATAGTGTGGGCGAGTCTGACATTGGACGTTTGCCTGGTGCCCTGTTACCCTCCTCGGAAGATTCTGGTTGGAATGATGGTTTCGTTGGATGTTGATTTCAACTGAAATGTTGCTTCTGGTGTATCGAAAGAGAAGTTTTGATATAAAGGGTTCATTGGGATTGGAGATGAAACTCCATGATGTACTGCATCAACAAGAGTTGGGAACGATGCACCGACATTTTCTGTTGAGGGTTCTAACTGTGAAGTTGGTACTGTATTTTGGAGAAGCCAGTCTTGGCAAAAATCATCGATTGATGTTCCCCATTTACCAGTACCAATCATCTGGTTTTGCCTTGCGTCCATGATTATATTGAGTTCTTCTTATCTACAATAAGTTTTGGTCAGACATTGACATAACAAATACATAAGAAACATTATCAACAATATTATTCTGATTTAAAAACACATTCTGGACAACTTAAGATTTGATAACAGATTCCAAATATTTCTATAAAAATCCCTCTTGATTTCAAGAATTGGGAGTTCTGTCAGAGCTTGACCCTGACATGTTACTTCCCCCAGCAGCATCTCTTTTTCTTCTCTTAAGAGGTGGAATATTGGGATCTGTCACACCCGCCCTATCCGGGGTATGACTTACATGGATTCACAACACAAGATATACTGAACGACACAAAACGTTTTCGTTTTAAAATACATTTATATAAAAGCATTGTTCACAAATTTATATTACAATTTATGAAAGATATTATTCTTGAAACATTTATTTAATATTAAACAATATTAAACAGTAGACAGAGATTTAGCAAATTGACTTGTCTTTACTAGAGTCTGAGGGTAGGCCATGGTCCAGTATGTTGTATGCAGCGAAAAAATGTCCCATGTATAGAGTATCGTCTAGTTACCTGAGAATACATGCTAAAATACGTCAACATAAAGTTGGTGAGTTCCATAAGTTTTTCATATAGAAAATATAGTTTCACAAAATGCCAGAGTTCAGTGTGACCATTGCCTTACCGCAATGTCAAATAGTTATGATACAATATTAGCAAAGAGTATCATATGTTTTTAATTAAAATATAGAGTATGAACCACAAGATTTAAAGTAACTATTTAATCACACAATGGATCAAATAGAATATAAGAGTAGATACTGTATACATCAAGTTCTAAGCTCATGAACCGAAACTAGACAAGTGTGTGTTTATTTGCCTCCGAAGTAGGTACCTTGTTCAGGGTACCCTAAGCTTTCCAAATATAATGCATCCGTATCCAGTTGGTATGACCAACACGAATGGGGGTGCCTACCCCAATAGTACTATTCTATATACCCACGTTTATGTTTCCATAATTAATCGTTCATGATGGTGAGGACTTTGAGTGAACAGAGCAACTTAGAATCAACCATATATACATTTCTGGAGTACTTGTGTTCATCATAACAGTAAAGAGTTTGTATTTTACCCCGAAGGTAAAATAAATAAAGTGGAGTTACAAAATATATATATATATAATTTTGTAAATATACATATAAGTATAACAAACAGTTTTATTTGCATGTATCTCAGCCCCAATATATAAAAGAGTTTGAAAAGGGGAATATGGAAACTCACCTTAGTATTGTAGAAGAAAGATCACTTAGTCTTGTGTGATTTATAAGAGAGAAATTTAGAAGTGATTATATGTGGGTCGCCATTTTACTTTTCACTATTACCTTTTTACAATTTACCTTCTATCTTACTATTTACTTTTACCTTTACTATTTACAATTTACTTTTTACCTTTACTATTTAAAATTTACTTTTTACATTTACTATTCATAATTACTATTCATGAATACTGAATACAGTCATTATTCACTGATACGGTATTACTTATGAATACGGTTACTATTCACGAATACGATACTATTCATAAATACGGTTACTATTCACGAATACGGTACTATTCATAAATACTGTTTTTGATAGTATAAGTATGGAAAAGTATTTCCAAGCAACTCTCAAATAACTATTTGAGTTCTTGACAATAACTGTCCATGATTTATCAAAAGAATATTTGCTCAATTTATTTTGCCATAAAATGTTTGTTCATGTTGTTTGATCTACAAAGATTTGAATAGTACACATAATAGTAAATTAATCAACCTGAAATTTTGGCGGTTGTCACATTCTCCCCCAGTTATTTAAATTTCATCCCGAAATTTAGCACGTGTGATCGGAATGTAAGGCTTTGTCAAACAAGTGAGGATACTTTTGTTTCATTTGATCCTCACGTTCCCAGGTAAATTCAGGACCTCGCTTTGAATTCCATCGGACTTTGACAATAGAAATTCGACTCTGTTTCAACTGTTTGGCGTCTCTATCCATAATCTCTACTGGTTCTTCAACAAAGTGCAGCTTGTCATCCATTCGAAGTTCTTCCAGTGGAATAATTTGTTTTTCGTCAGACAAACACTTTTTCAAGTTTGAGACGTGAAACACATCGTGTATACGGCTAAGTTCTTGTGGCAGTCTAAGCCTATAAGCTACTGGACCAATTCTTTCTAGTATTTCGAAAGGTCAAATAAACCTAGGATTTAACTTACCTCGTTTTCCAAATCGGATGGCTCCTTTCCAAGGAGATACTTTCAGCATAACCTTGTCTCCTACTTGAAATTCCAAAGGCTTTCTTCTTATATCAGCATAGTTCTTTTGACGATCTCGTGCTGCCTTTAATCGGTTTTGTATCTGTACGATCTTCTCAGTAGTCTCATGAATAAGCAACTCTCAATTTCCGACTAGGACAATTTACTTAGACTTATCTAGGTATCTATCCCTAGAGGTTTATTAAGAGAATTGGCCTTCTAGACATTTCGGCATGGTGATAATTGCCCTCTAGTTCAATGAAGTATTGTAGGTGACTAGCTATCTTATAAATGCCATGAATAATAACTATAATCATTCAACACAATCTCAAGCTAAAAACTAGTTCTAATTGAACTTGACAAAAGGTCAACGAACCAAAAACTTTATTTCGAGAAGTTAAGTTATATAAATAATAATGTGAGTCTCACAAGTTGAGATATCAATCAATATTCTTATAAATGTCCAACAAATCAATCATCAAACAATTAATATATATATACATTTATAAATTAATATGTATATAAAGTGTTTAATAATAATAATATATATATATATATATATATATATATATGCTAAAATAAATACAAGTTTATAAATAAAGGCTTATGTAACAAATTAAAAACACAAAAAAATATACATACATATACATATACACGACATATATACATATACACATACTAGAATAAAAATGTACTTACACTACAAACTAATACAAATAACATTACAAAATACATATACAAACACCTAACTCATACATACATTCATACACCCTTATACACTTTTTTAAAAAAAAGGGGAGAAACACTATCCTTATACTCTTGGCCGTCCCCCCACCCCCCTCACACACATTCAACACATTTTTCACACACACATTTTCTCTCATCCAAAAACTCTCTCTTTCTCCTCTCCCCTTTTTGGCTCAAATAATCAAGAAAAACAAGAACAAAAATCAATCTAAACTATATTAATAATAAGGGTTAAGCAAGGGTTGTTTCAAGCTTGGATTAAGGGTTATTAGGAGCCTAAATAGGTCCGAAAATTCTGCCCATTTTTCACCTTCAAAACCAAGTTCTTCAAGGGTATAAATCTTCATCTCTTTACTAGATCTATATTGTTCTTGTTTATGTTCAAAGATTTTATCAAAAGTTTATGTTTTCTTCTTGATTTATTTGTAATATACACTTGATGAAGGCAAGTTGATAGGATCTTTCTCCTCATGCATATGCATGTCGAAATCTATGAGAAAGATCCAAGGATTCAACAAGTTTAAGACCCAAAAGTGTGTTATAGATTAGTAGCTTTTAAAGTGATTCTCCTTTTCATAGATCTATATGTTTTTGTATATTTTGAAAAATATATTTCTGAGATTTTTCATTAAAAAGATGTTTTTATGTTGTTGAAAGTTAGATCTATAAAGATTGGTATTGAAAAGGGTTGATTTGAATGAATGCATGTTAGATCTAAGAAAGTTGAATCTTGTTGTTGGATTATGAGATGGATATGAACTTGTACTAAGTGAAAAATATGTTAAAAGAGGTATAATAATCTGGAAATTTGATGTTAAGAGATATAAAAATAAAGTATTAATCTTGTAAATGATGAACTCATGTGTTAATAAAGCAAGAATGGTCATTGGTGAGTTGTTTGGACCCAAATACCTTCTGACAGAATCATTCTCCTGTCTTTGGACGGATAAACTGAACATGTGAGGGCCGTTTCAAGCAAAACTTTCAAAATAAAAGTTGTAGATAAAAGAGTTAAGATTAACGTCCAACTGGAATCACTCAAAAACACTAAACCAAACCAAAGATATGATTTTTCTACCAAAAGTGGTCAAAACTGGATTTTTGTCTTAATGTTGAGTCAACTTTGACGATTTTTAATTCCTTAACTAATAGGTTTCAAAAGTTTAAACTTGGTGTGAACTGAGTTCAAAGTGTCCCTAACTTAAAATAAAATTGGGAGATTTTTCTTAAATGTCCATCATAGAAATCTTTTATAAAATATCTTGAGTCGCACAGCAGCTCTTGTTCTGACCAGTTTTGGTTTGGAAATTTTTAGAGGTAGTAAACAATGTCTAAAAATTTAGCAAAAATTCACATAAATATAGGACACATATATGTCTGTGTATAAAAATCACCAACGTCCAAATAATTCAACTTAACCAAGAATGACTACTCAACATTTTATGAAAATAAGTGTTAAAACAGAAAATTCCAAGTAAAAGTTCTTCACAACAAAATAAGCTAAAAGTCACTAGATTGCAACTCTAACCAACTCCAACAATCTCGTAACAAAAAGTATTATAAACCTACTGAGAATATGTCAAATAAAAGTTATAAAACTTAACTTGATTATTAAATGGCAAAGACCAGCCTACAAATCACTAATTCGGTTCATATAAGCACTAACCGAAAGCTTTAATTAACATAAATAAATAAATAAATAAATAAATAAATAAATAAATAAATAAATAAATAAATAAATAAATAAATAAATAAATAAATAAATAAATAAATAAATAAATAAATAAATAAATAAATAAATAAATAAATAAATAAATAAATAAATAAATAAATAAATAAATAAATAAATAAATAAATAAATAAATAAATAAATAAATAAATAAATAAATAAATAAATAAATAAATAAATAAATAAATAAATAAATAAATAAATAAATAAATAAATAAATAAATAAATAAATAAATAAATAAATAAATAAATAAATAAATAAATAAATAAATAAATAAATAAATAAATAAATAAATAAATAAATAAATAAATAAATAAATAAATAAATAAATAAATAAATAAATAAATAAATAAATAAATAAATAAATAAATAAATAAATAAATAAATAAATAAATAAATAAATAAATAAATAAATAAATAAATAAATAAATAAATAAATAAATAAATAAATAAATAAATAAATAAATAAATAAATAAATAAATAAATAAATAAATAAATAAATAAATAAATAAATAAATAAATAAATAAATAAATAAATAAATAAATAAATAAATAAATAAATAAATAAATAAATAAATAAATAAATAAATAAATAAATAAATAAATAAATAAATAAATAAATAAATAAATAAATAAATAAATAAATAAATAAATAAATAAATAAATAAATAAATAAATAAATAAATAAATAAATAAATAAATAAATAAATAAATAAATAAATAAATAAATAAATAAATAAATAAATAAATAAATAAATAAATAAATAAATAAATAAATAAATAAATAAATAAATAAATAAATAAATAAATAAATAAATAAATAAATAAATAAATAAATAAATAAATAAATAAATAAATAAATAAATAAATAAATAAATAAATAAATAAATAAATAAATAAATAAATAAATAAATAAATAAATAAATAAATAAATAAATAAATAAATAAATAAATAAATAAATAAATAAATAAATAAATAAATAAATAAATAAATAAATAAATAAATAAATAAATAAATAAATAAATAAATAAATAAATAAATAAATAAATAAATAAATAAATAAATAAATAAATAAATAAATAAATAAATAAATAAATAAATAAATAAATAAATAAATAAATAAATAAATAAATAAATAAATAAATAAATAAATAAATAAATTTTTAGCCAATTTTTAAAAAAGTTATGTGGTGATTTCTAAGAATTTCTGTTAATTATTAAATTTAAATGATAATTAAAAAGGTAAATAAATAAATAAATAAATTATATAAATCTTGAAATTGGTTAAATAATCACAACCAATGATGAAAGTGACTAAAACCTACTGGAGTAAAATCATTTCAAGTCAAAGAACAAATGTCATATAATTTAGAAATAATTAAGTAAGTGAAAATCACCAATTAATAACTATTTTTAAATTAATAGAAAATTTCATAAATAAATATATATATCACAATATTGTAAGTTAAAAAGCATAATAATCAGAATATAACCCAAATATAATTAGCCACAAATTATAAAGGCAAGTGAGGTACTTAAAAGTATTTTTAAAGAATTATTTGGTTAATAAATCAAGAAAATGAATAAATAATTAATTAAATGATATTAAATTAAATAAATAGTTATACATCAGAAAGTATTCATAAATATTAATATTATGAAGTTACTAATGTCAAATATTATAATCAAGCAAAGCACACAATGGGAACCATGATAATCAAAGGCAAGTTACCGAATTTCTAACAACTTATAACTACATGTACAATGAAAGTGACCCTTTTACACCAACACTCCCTACAACCAAGAAGATGCAAATATTAACAATATACTTGGATCCCAAAATTTATGACAACATAATGAAAGTGGCATTCTTAGTGATGGCTTAAGATAGGAACTTACGTATATTAGTCCTATCGTAGGGATAGTCTTGGCTCGAAATGTGATTGAGGAAAATGACGGATATATGATCAAGGAAGCGATAGATGGGAAGTACCCATTTTGGATAAGTGAATATAATATGCGGCATATCAAGGTGAGTCATAGCCCCCTTTCAAACTCTTTTACGTGTTTTACATTCGGGGTGAAAAGCATGATAAATAAAATGGCTTTATATATATGAAATGATTCTTGAAAGAATGATTATGAAATGGGATATTGTATGTTCAATGTGTTATATGTCTTACGATGAGCTTGAGTTCTGTCAAACTGAGATACTTCAGTACACTACTATTAACTCCGATAGTGGAGGCCTGTAGTTAGAGGGTTGCGCAACTAGAGTCGTCCACTCACCCACTAAATAGGTAATGGTGGAATGTTTGGTCTGCCTTGGTGGCCACCTTCATTGCCAGTCCGACCCGAGCGGTGCTCTAACTATCTTTATATTATTGGTCGTCTCCATGGCACGACCCCAATTGTGATTAAAGCACTTGATTGACAGCTTGTGCTCTGAAATGAAATATTATGTTGTTTGGGACATGTAAAATGGTCGTAGTAGTGGCTCAAGCATATACTCATCGAATTATGCCTTTTGGCGGAATGGAAATTATTATTGCTGTGGATGGAAATTATTGATTGAACATACGGTTTGGGTATTGGACCTTATATGGAATCTTGGAAGTTGTTGAATTTGGCAATATTGAAGTATTGATGACCAAATGGTTTTGGTATGATGAATGATTAATCGATTGATATATTTTTCTCTCACGATAAATGTGACAAATGAGAACCTTATAATTTACCAGGGATTTCTCAACTATTTTGAAATGGATATGTAACGAGATTTACTTGTAAACCTATGCACTCACCAACTACGTTTTCGTAGTTGACACTTTTTTCTTCATGCTTTTCAGGAATTAGCGTAAGCTTTGAAGAATTATATGCATCATGATTGTTTGCATTGCACATTGGAGTCAAAGATCAAACCTTGTGACGGGCAATGGAATCCGCCCTGATCATTGTAGTATATCATCTCATGTATTTGTTATTTGTTTCGTGGACCCAATATCCAAGTATGGTAGACGTATTGTACTTGGGAATTGGTTCACATGCTTGTGCATTGTAAAATTATTTTTATCAACTAAAGCTATGGTGAATGTTATCTATTACCCTTGTTTTGAATACTCGACTTTCTGTACATCTCATCGTTCCGCCTTGGTTGGGGTGTTACAGAAAATGGTATCAGAGACTAAGGTTATAGAGAACATTGGGGTTCCTCCGGGAATTCCAAAACTATAGCCTCTTTTCAAAACGAATTTTATGGTCGAGTCGAGCATAAGGTTGAGCGGACTAGTTTGAGCTTTACATGGTAGGACCATAATTAAACGTAAAGTCATGAATCTACGTTTAATTATGAGAGGACCATGTAAAACTCAAACGGCCACTTGGACTTATGTTCAAAAGGATTCCTTTCAAAAAAAAAAAAAAAGATCTTTATTAAACTCGTTTTAATGAGCATACGTGTTGCATTTAGACATTCACCTAAGCATATATAGCGATTCGAGACTTGCCTTACTTGAGGATTATGCCAGTTTAGTAGGATTCCCCTTTTGCACATTAGAAGTGAAATGAATATAAGATTGAAAAGCATTCGTTGATACATGCTACTCTAGGCTATAACATGTGAATTTGGGCATGATTTGATTGCAATGTGAAAGCTTATAGTGTGCAATGTGAAAGTTGTAATGTGCAATGTGAAAGTTTGTAATGTGCAATGTGAAAGTTTGGAATGTGCAATGTGGAAATTATGTGAGGAATGCATGCGTAAAAGCCTTATGATTCATGATGTTGAACTTTAAGTTGCCCATGCACTTTAAAATAATGAGATTATTATAAGGCACGAAATCATTTTGGGGTATGACTTGTTCAAATTATTGAGTAATGACGTTGACTATTTATGATCGATTTAGAAAGAAAATATAGGCACGACGAGTTGATACGAAATTTCATGGACGATGTGGATATAAGAGCCTTTACTCTCTAAGTTTGAGCTATTTGAAACTAGCGCGTGAATATTGCGACGATTATGTAGTCATGCCTTACTAGTAAGATAATTATTGCACCCTGAGGTTGAGCTAATTAAGGACTAGTGCGTGAACGATTTAATGATTATATAGTTGTGCCTTATTATTGAGATAGTTATTATGCTCTAAGATTTGACTATTGAGAACTAGTACCCACTAGATATGATCATAATGAGGTTAGTCCTTACTACTGATATAGATATGGCGCGTTGAGATTTGACCGCTTGAGAACAAATGATTGTCCCTGAGAAATTCATGATGAAACTAGATAATTTCCTAAGTATGAAAGTCGTCATTAAATACCCCTCCGTCATTCGTTCGCTTGTGCTCTTTTGAAAATTATACATCATCATATTTCTTATGACACCGCTACTCAATATTGACATACGACAACGCGATATCATTGGTGGAACATCTTCCCACGAACGTTGGACGATATACTCTAAGAATTGTAGTCCCAAGATATGACGCGACTCTATCCTTTTAGAAACTACACATAACCTTTGTATTCGATCTGAGATGGTGCGAAACATATGGAAACACCGAATGAAGTTGGACACTTGTGAAGGACGAGTGGTATTAAAGCCAAATTACGATTCGACGACGCCGATAGAACACATTCCGATATACATTCTAGACGACACATTCTGGGGATTGTAGCTCTGAGATTTGGTGCGATATTTCTATTCTAACGCGTGTACGCAAACAACTATCTATATTCTAAGCCGGCGCGACATATATTGACGTCATCAAAAGTTGGAGTCCATTGGGCAACGAAAGACACAAAAGTGATTTCTTTAAACCGCGCAAGGAGTCTGATTCGAGCCCTAATGATCCTTTTGTTTTTATGTTTCCTATTTCATTCATTCGAAACCGAACTCTATATTCTTGATTATTCAAAGTAATGATCATCACCGTTTCTCTTCAAAGGTTAGTACCCTAACGACGTACAACTCACTCACGCAACACTCTGCAATGGCGAAATCGAGTAACTAGAACCCTGCCCTTGCTGCGACATCAAGGGATACGAAAGACGTGAGACATCGGCCGTCCATAAGTGAAATACTTGGAATAACTATATAGCATAGAAGATGTTATTGGATCATGTACATAAAGTAGGGCGGAGAAGATATGTGGTGTGTAAGTCAAAGTACATGGAAGCACAAGTGAAGAGTATACTAAGCTTTAACTTGGAGAAAGAATTGAAGATCTTCCCTATCTGTGTTGATCGACCGAAGGAAAAATTGAGCGGCCGACGAAAGGAAGGTCGTGTGACATGAAGGTCACCTTTGGATAAAGATAAGACTTCCCTAGAACTTGGGGGAGATCACTAGCAATGTTGGAAGACGAAAGTAATTAGAAGAAGAAAACCAAGGACAATAAGATAATTAGGATGTGTCGAGTAACCCTCAAGATGGAAGAGTAACAAAAAAAAAAAAAAAAAAAAAAAAAAAAAAAAAAAAAAAAAAAAAAAAAAAAAAAAAAAAAAAAAAAAAAAAAAAAAAAAAAAAAAAAAAAAAAAAAAAAAAAAAAAAAAAAAAAAAAAAAAAAAAAAGAGATTCTGAGCTATCCTTTTCTTTTTCAAAACACCAAAGCAAACGGATATTTGCTACATGAAGGAATCAGGAATTTGGAGAAATGAAGATCGTCAAGTATGGTGAGATAAAGTGAAATGTAGGAAATCCCTTACATTTTTCTAGAGGAAATATGTTAAGGGGGTAATCACAGCAAAGGTAGATACTCGAACAAGGAGTATGAAGTGCAAGATTATACTTTATCTTTCAAGAAGAGTCATTCACTAGCATCATTGAAGGTGATGTGGAGTAGAAGATAGAGTAAAGAAGGCATCATTTGACACAAACAGTAAAGTGAAGGCATTGACGCCGTCTACAAGATGTAGTTCTGGTGGCGTTTATCTTTATGGCGGTTCACGTGTTATTCCTTGAATACGAATTAGAAAACCTCTATCGAAAGACAAGCTATTAGTGGAGAGTATCAACTAAGCTAAGACAAATCGATATACGCCCAACACCCGATGGAAGCTAGCTTTACTAAAGAGAAGTATGGTCGATAAGTAGAGGAAGCACGATGACTTGTGATGGTTATCCCCTCAAGGTCGACGGTCGTAGGGAGGTAAGCTAAAACAAGATGAATCTGAGTGAAGAACAATTTGCGAAACATGGTTAATCGTCAAGGACCATCGACCCATGGAGTAGTGCGCCCAAGCAGGGTGAAGGAGAAAACAACATGGAATTGCTAAAGCTAGTAGTGAAAACAAATAAGAAATACGACGCTAGAAGTCAAGGCACATGCTACGACAACGATTAAGGAAGTTGGGCGCCGAACTAAGTTCCAGACAACTAACAAACTCCGTGAAGAGCTAGTTATGGAATGGTTAAACGGAAGGGTGATAAGGACAACTCGCAGTCGTGATGAGTTAGGATCAAAGGACCCGTATCAACATGATGTGATAAAGAATAGTGGAATTAACTTCAAGGACTAGCGACTGCGCGTGTGTCATTCAAGACGACGATTACTCTAGTAAGAGATCGGTCCGAGTGGCGAAACAGTAAGGAGTATAGTTACCCATAAGAAAACGGAAGAAAAATGAAGGGAACCAAATGGTTGAGAAAAAGGATAAAGTAACTGATGTTTCCCCTAAATTATATTATGTCACAATTTCTAAGGACATTAGGTTATTGTATTTGAAAAGAAACGTAGCTTAGAAAGCTGGAAATGGATATGAGGCTCAGGAGAGCAAAGTAATTGACAGTTTTGTAGAGGTCAGGAGGACCTACGAAGGATTATTTAAAGGAGGAGTTCACGCAAATAAGGACATCGAAGTGTTTACCTTGAAATGATGAGGGTGATATGATTACTTAAGAGCATAAGGATTGTGTAAGTCCTATCATGAGGAATGCGTAGGTATAGCAAAGAAACCGAATAGGTTATATGTGCGATGTTAAAAGAGATTTGTCAGTGATGAGTCATAGATAATGGTCCTTCTAGCGAAAAAAGGAAGTAATTAAAGGTACCTTAAAACGATTTGAAAGCCAATATCGGCAAAAGCAAGAGAAATTGGTAACGATATGACTTAGCGAATAATGAAAGAGGTGACTTTGGAAAAATAAGGGCGAAATCGAAGAACAAAAGTAAGTATGAGGAACAAGATGGAACTATCATCATACAATTTATGATTCCCTCGAACGCCATAAAATAACAAGGACAACATTAGAAAACCCTAAAATGAGATACTACGAAGATGTACCTTTGCAATTTTAGTGCAACTCGACACCCCAGTTAGTATCACTTTTGTTAAAGGGGTAATACCTTAACAAGTGATTGGTCACAAACGACGCCAATATTTTCAAGAAGCGATAAGCGTGTCCAACGTCAAACCAAAGAAGGATGAAAGTGGGCGAGAAACTATTGGAACGCTTCTTTAATTGGGGTAGAAGACGATAAAGGAAAGTATGCAGAGTAACAATGGAAATGAGTAGCCATCAGCGAGCGATAACCCAACGTTCTAACTATTTTAGTGCAACTCACGTTACGAACCGTTTGTTCATTTTACACCTCCGTATTGACACTTGTATCATCAACCTATATATTTTAGCATTGATCTAGGCAAGATTGACAGCCCACGACAATTACATACGATTACTCTCCAGTCGCCTCAAGAGGTGAGCGACATTCGTAACCCTTTTCTGTTTCAAAGTTTCTGATCAAGAGGAATTTAGGGAACCGAGGAATGGATGCCCCTATCCCTAGAGTTAAAAGCTCGCATGAAACCAAGAAATCGTGATAAAATCTTGTTTGACTTTCCCACATTATATGACTCTGTGTAGACACTCCTACTGTTGGTCTATCCATTTTTACTACCGTATGAATGATCGAACTTCGAGGACGAAGTTTCAGTTAAGGGGGTAATGATGTAACAACCCTCAATTTCCGACTAGGACAATTTACTTAGACTTATCTAGGTATCTATCCCTAGAGGTTTATTAAGAGAATTGGCCTTCTAGACATTTCGGCATGGTGATAATTGCCCTCTAGTTCAATGAAGTATTGTAGGTGACTAGCTATCTTATAAATGCCATGAATAATAACTATAATCATTCAACACAATCTCAAGCTAAAAACTAGTTCTAATTGAACTTGACAAAAGGTCAACGAACCAAAATTTATATTTCGAGAAGTTAAGTTATATAAATAATAAAGTGAGTCTCACAAGTTGAGATATCAATCAAAATTCTTATAAATGTCCAACAAATCAATCACCAAACCAATTTAAGTAAATATGACATGAGAATAAAGATTTCTATCTCAAAGCATATTTATAAATTAATAGGTACATAAAAGTGTTTAAATAACAATAAGTATATATATATATGCTAAAATAAATACAAGTTTATAAATAAAGGCTTATGTAACAAATTAAAAACACAAAAAAATATACATACATATACATATACACGACATATATACATATACACATACTAGAATAAAAATGTACTTACACTACAAACTAATACAAATAACATTACAAAATACATATACAAACACCTAACTCATACATACATTCATACACCCTTATACAATTATAAAAAAAAGGGGAGAAACCCTATCCTTAAGCTCTTGGCCGTCCCCCCACCCCGTCCCCCCCCCCCTCACACACATTCAACACATTTTTCACACACACATTTTCTCTCATCCAAAAACTCTCTCTTTCTCCTCTCCCCTTTTTGGCTCAAATAATCAAGAAAAACAAAAACAAAAATCAATCTAAACTATATTAATAATAAGGGTTAAGCAAGGGTTGTTTCAAGATAAGATTAAGGGTTGTTTCAAGCTTGGATTAAGGGTTATTCAAGATAAGTTTAAGGGTTGTTTCAAGATAAGTTTAAGGGTTGTTTCAAGATAAGTTTAAGGGTTGTTTCAAGATAAGTTTAAGGGTTGTTTCAAGATAAGTTTAAGGGTTGTTTCAAGATAAGTTTAAGGGTTGTTTCAAGATAATTTAAGGGTTTTAAGATAAGTAAGGGTTGTTTCAAGATAAGATTAAGGGTTGTTTCAAGCTTGGATTAAGGGTTATTAGGAGCCTAAATAGGTCCAAAAATTCTGCCCATTTTTCACCTTCAAAACCAAGTTCTTCAAGGGTATAAATCTTCATCTCTTTACTAGATCTATATTGTTCTTGTTTATGTTTAAAGGTTTTATCAAAAGTTTATGTGTTGTTTCAAGATAGTTTAAGGGTTTTTCAAGATAAGTTTAAGGGTTGTTTCAAGATAAGTTTAAGGGTTGTTTAAGATAAGTTTAAGGGTTGTTTAAGATAAGTTTAAGGGTTGTTTCAAGATAAGTTTAAGGGTTGTTTCAAGATAAGTTTAAGGGTTGTTTAAGATAAGTTTAAGGGTTGTTTAAGATAAGTTTAAGGGTTGTTTCAAGATAAGTTAAGGGTTGTTTCAAGATAAGTTTAAGGGTTGTTTCAAGATAAGTTTAAGGGTTGTTTCAAGATAAGTTTAAGGGTTGTTTAAGATAAGTTTAAGGGTTGTTTCAAGATAAGTTAAGGGTTGTTTCAAGATAAGTTTAAGGGTTGTTTCAAGATAAGTTAAGGGTTGTTTCAAGATAAGTTTAAGGGTTGTTTCAAGATAAGTTAAGGGTTGTTTCAAGATAAGTTTAAGGGTTGTTTCAAGATAAGTTAAGGGTTGTTTCAAGATAAGTTTAAGGGTTGTTTCAAGATAAGTTTAAGGGTTGTTTCAAGATAAGTTTAAGGGTTGTTTAAGATAAGTTTAAGGGTTGTTTCAAGATAAGTTTAAGGGTTGTTTCAAGATAAGTTTAAGGGTTGTTTAAGATAAGTTTAAGGGTTGTTTAAGATAAGTATAAGGGTTAAGCAAGGGTTGTTTCAAGATAAGATTAAGGGTTGTTTCAAGCTTGGATTAAGGGTTATTAGGAGCCTAAATAGGTCCAAAAATTCTGCCCATTTTTCACCTTCAAAACCAAGTTCTTCAAGGGTATAAATCTTCATCTCTTTACTAGATCTATATTGTTCTTGTTTATGTTCAAAGGTTTTATCAAAAATTTATGTTTTCTTCTTGTTTTCTTTGTAATATACACTTGATGAAGGCAAGTTGATAGGATCTTTCTCCTCATGCATATGCATGTCAAAATCTATGAGAAAGATCCAAGGATTCAACAAGTTTAAGACCCAAAAGTGTTGTTATAGATTAGTAGCTTTTAAAGTGATTCTCCTTTTCATAGATCTATATGTTTTTGTATATTTTGAAAAATATATTTCTGAGATTTTTCATTAAAAAGATGTTTTTATGTTGTTGAAAGTTAGATCTATAAAGATTGGTATTGAAAAGTGTTGATTTGAATGAATGCATGTTAGATCTAAGAAAGTTGAATCTTGTTGTTGGATTATGAGATGGATATGAACTTGTACTAAGTGAAAAATATGTTAAAAGAGGTATAATAATCTGGAAATTTGATGTTAAGAGATATAAAAATAAGTGTTAAAACAGAAAATTCCAAGTAAAAGTTCTTCACAACAAAATAAGCTAAAAGTCACTAGATTGCAACTCTAACCAACTCCAACAATCTCGTAACAAAAAGTATTATAAACCTACTGAGAATATGTCAAATAAAAGTTATAAAACTTAACTTGATTATTAAATGGCAAAGACCAGCCTACAAATCACTAATTCGGTTCATATAAGCACTAACCGAAAGCTTTAATTTGCACTTATCACACCACCACCACCATCACGACTTAAGACACCAAAATATAATGAACATTCTGGAAATAATGAAATAAGGATGAAAATCCATTTTGACGCATTTGAATTGCTTGGAAAATGAGGCTAACATCACTATTTCGGTAAACGATTTATAAGCTTAGAATCCTCAAAATGAGCAAGACACAAGAGAGGCTGAATTGATATGATTTTTCCCATGATAAAAGTTGCCTAAAAGCCTGGGATTTTTAGCCAAAAAGTTATGTGGTGATTTCTAAGAATTTCTGTTAATTATTAAATTTAAATGATAATTAAAAAGGTAAATAAATAAATAAATAAATTATATAAATCTTGAAATTGGTTAAATAATCACAACCAATGATGAAAGTGACTAAAACCTACTGGAGTAAAATCATTTCAAGTCAAAGAACAAATGTCATATAATTTAGAAATAATTAAGTAAGTGAAAATCACCAATTAATAACTATTTTTAAATTAATAGAAAAATTTCATAAATAAATATATATATCACAATATTGTAAGTTAAAAAGCATAATAATCAGAATATAACCCAAATATAATTAGCCACAAATTATAAAGGCAAGTGAGGTACTTAAAAGTATTTTTAAAGAATTATTTGGTTAATAAATCAAGAAAATGAATAAATAATTAATTAAATGATATTAAATTAAATAAATAGTTATAATCAGAAAGTATTCATAAATATTAATATTATGAAGTTACTAATGTCAAATATTATAATCAAGCAAAGCACACAATGGGAACCATGATAATCAAAGGCAAGTTACCGAATTTCTAACAACTTATAACTACATGTACAATGAAAGTGACCCTTTTACACCAACACTCCCTACAACCAAGAAGATGCAAATATTAACAATATACTTGGATCCCAAAATTTATGACAACATAATGAAAGTGGCATTTCTTAGTGATGGCTTAAGATAGGAACTTACGTATATTAGTCCTATCGTAGGGATAGTCTTGGCTCGAAATGTGATTGAGGAAAATGACGGATATATGATCAAGGAAGCGATAGATGGGAAGTACCCATTTTGGATAAATGAATATAATATGCGGCATATCAAGGTGAGTCATAGCCCCCTTTCAAACTCTTTTACGTGTTTTACATTCGGGGTGAAAAGCATGATAAATAAAATGGCTTTATATATATGAAATGATTCTTGAAAGAATGATTATGAAATGGGATATTGTATGTTCAATGTGTTATATGTCTTACGATGAGCTTGAGTTCTGTCAAACTGAGATACTTCAGTACACTACTATTAACTCCAATAGTGGAGGCCTGTAGTTAGAGGGTTGCGCAACTAGAGTCGTCCACTCACCCACTAAATAGGTAACGGTGGAATGTTTGGTCTGCCTTGGTGGCCACCTTCATTGCCAGTCCGACCCGAGCGGTGCTCTAACTATCTTTATATTATTGGTCGTCTCCATGGCACGACCCCAATTGTGATTAAAGCACTTGATTGACAGCTTGTGCTCTGAAATGAAATATTATGTTGTTTGGGACATGTAAAATGGTCGTAGTAGTGGCTCAAATCCCATTTGAACTTCAATCCCATTTGAACTTCAAATCCCATTTGAACTTCAAATCCCATTTGAACTTCAAATCCCATTTGAACTTCAATCCCATTTGAACTTCAAATCCCATTTGAACTTCAAATCCCATTTGAACTTCAATCCCATTTGAACTTCAAATCCCATTTGAACTTCAAATCCCATTTGAACTTCAATCCCATTTGAACTTCAAATCCCATTTGAACTTCAAATCCCATTTGAACTTCAATCCCATTTGAACTTCAAATCCCATTTGAACTTCAAATCCCATTTGAACTTCAAATCCCATTTGAACTTCAAATCCCATTTGAACTTCAAATCCCATTTGAACTTCAAATCCCATTTGAACTTCAATCCCATTTGAACTTCAAATCCCATTTGAACTTCAAATCCCATTTGAACTTCAATCCCATTTGAACTTCAAATCCCATTTGAACTTCAAATCCCATTTGAACTTCAAATCCCATTTGAACTTCAAATCCCATTTGAACTTCAAATCCCATTTGAACTTCAAATCCCATTTGAACTTCAAATCCCATTTGAACTTCAAATCCCATTTGAACTTCAATCCCATTTGAACTTCAAATCCCATTTGAACTTCAATCCCATTTGAACTTCAAATCCCATTTGAACTTCAAATCCCATTTGAACTTCAAATCCCATTTGAACTTCAAATCCCATTTGAACTTCAAATCCCATTTGAACTTCAAATCCCATTTGAACTTCAAATCCCATTTGAACTTCAAATCCCATTTGAACTTCAAATCCCATTTGAACTTCAAATCCCATTTGAACTTCAAATCCCATTTGAACTTCAAATCCCATTTGAACTTCAAATCCCATTTGAACTTCAATCCCATTTGAACTTCAAATCCCATTTGAACTTCAAATCCCATTTGAACTTCAAATCCCATTTGAACTTCAATCCCATTTGAACTTCAAATCCCATTTGAACTTCAAATCCCATTTGAACTTCAAATCCCATTTGAACTTCAAATCCCATTTGAACTTCAAATCCCATTTGAACTTCAATCCCATTTGAACTTCAAATCCCATTTGAACTTCAAATCCCATTTGAACTTCAAATCCCATTTGAACTTCAAATCCCATTTGAACTTCAAATCCCATTTGAACTTCAATCCCATTTGAACTTCAAATCCCATTTGAACTTCAAATCCCATTTGAACTTCAAATCCCATTTGAACTTCAAATCCCATTTGAACTTCAAATCCCATTTGAACTTCAAATCCCATTTGAACTTCAAATCCCATTTGAACTTCAAATCCCATTTGAACTTCAAATCCCATTTGAACTTCAATCCCATTTGAACTTCAAATCCCATTTGAACTTCAAATCCCATTTGAACTTCAAATCCCATTTGAACTTCAAATCCCATTTGAACTTCAAATCCCATTTGAACTTCAAATCCCATTTGAACTTCAAATCCCATTTGAACTTCAAATCCCATTTGAACTTCAAATCCCATTTGAACTTCAAATCCCATTTGAACTTCAAATCCCATTTGAACTTCAAATCCCATTTGAACTTCAAATCCCATTTGAACTTCAAATCCCATTTGAACTTCAAATCCCATTTGAACTTCAATCCCATTTGAACTTCAAATCCCATTTGAACTTCAAACCCCATTTGAACTTCAAATCCCATTTGAACTTCAATCCCATTTGAACTTCAAATCCCATTTGAACTTCAAATCCCATTTGAACTTCAAATCCCATTTGAACTTCAATCCCATTTGAACTTCAAATCCCATTTGAACTTCAAATCCCATTTGAACTTCAAATCCCATTTGAACTTCAAATCCCATTTGAACTTCAAATCCCATTTGAACTTCAAATCCCATTTGAACCTTCAAACCCATTCGAACCTCAAGCCTCATTCGAACCTCAAGTCTCATTCTAACCTCAAGTCTCATTCTAACCTCAAGTCTCATTCGAACCTCAAATCTCATTCGAACCTTAAATCCCATTCGAACCTTAAGTCCATTCGAACCTCAATCGCTTGAACCTTGAACCTCGTTTGAACTTCAGACCCCATTTGAACTTCATATCCCATTTAAACTTCAAATCCCATTTGAACTTCAAACCCCATTTGAACCTCATTTTCGTTTTCAACACTTAACCGATTTCAGAGATGGCAGCTAATTACCAAGCTCTCATTAACCAACTAGTCCTCATGGATCATGAAACTGGCCGGGCCAACGTACCTCCAAAGTTGCTAAGTTTGGAGAGATATTTCAATTGGAAAGGTCGTTTTGAATCATATTGTAGACTAATGGATGTAAAGGATCTGGAATTGCATCATTAAGGGTTATACTTTTCCTACAATGGAGCCAAATACAGCTGATAAGGATAAAGCTCCTGAATCAAGTGAACCCAAATATCTTACGTATGAACAAATGACTGCAGAAGCCAAGAAGGATTATGAAGCTGAGAGTAAAGCTTTAGGATCACTTAGAATGGCTTTACAAGGGGATTACTTGCATTTATTTGAGAAGTATGAAACATCTAAAAGTCTTTGGGATGTTCTAAAAGAACACTGTGAAGGAGATGTTGATCTAAAGAAGAGGAGAAAAGAACTTCTGAAGAAGCAATATTATGTGTTCAGTGGACTTAAAGAAGAGACTTTGGATGAAAGCGTGAAGCGTTACAGTCATCTTCTAGTTGAACTTGCCTACTTTGGATATATGCCGGATCAAGAAGAAGTGATTGACAAGCTGTTGGATGCTCTTCCGGATAAATGGGAAGGTTATGTTACCTCCATTCAACAAAATCCATAATTTTCAACTTGGACTCTGGATGAAATTATCAAGAAGCTGAGGGCTCTGGACATGAAGAGGAAGACCAAAAATGTTGGTCAAAGTGAATTTGTTCAAAGGCCTGAATTATATCATGGAAAGACAGTGACACCAGCATCTGTAACCAGCGATGATGTGACTGCATTTTTCAGTGGAGAAAATGAAAGCCAAGGTTTAATCGTAAACTCTGAAAAGAATGTCAGCAATGTATCTACTTCAGATGGTTCTATTAAGCAATATAGGGGAAATCAGACAGTTAGTTCTCCTAGTGGAAGTTATAACTTGCCTATGAATAGTCGATCAGCTGAAGGACATCTAGGCATGCATGCATCTTTTGGTCCTACTCAAGAAAAGATGATTGGAGGAAAACTAGCTAATTCGGATCTTGCAAGAGAAGACTACAAACAAGTTGATCCAGATGACTTAGAAGAAATGGATTTGAACTGGCAGCTTCCTATGTTGGCTTTACGGGTTCAGAGATTTGCTGATAGAACTGGTAGGAAGATTGGGTAATGGGATTTTTTAATATCCCGGTGAGTATATTATATTCCAAAACCCAAACAATACAATACAAGTGATTTGGCAGAATACCAAACCAGTTCACGAGTATGACAGGCCATACAAGTGTTAACAAGCAATAAACAATCAAGCAATAAAACTAGAGTTACAATTTAACAATCATCAGTAACTCATACTAAGGTTAATCTGCTTCAATTTGGAGAAAAGTATTCCTAGGAATATCCCATGCTTCCAACAGTGTTACGACATTTGGAGTATTCTTGAATTTCAGCGATGCAAGTCTCCACCTAAATGTCGACTTGATTATCTTCTGTATAGTAACCACTGATCTCTTAGAATTAGTGAACAGACGGGCATTCCTTTCCTGCCAAACATAATAAGTCGTTGCTGCAACCACAAGTCTACCCATGATGCTTCTAGCCGATCTTGATTTAGCACGAATCATTAGCCAATCAATAATGTCATCCAACTTTTCAGAAACATCAGCCATACCTGCAAGTGCTTTAATCCCACTCCAAACCTGTTTAGAGAACCCACACTCAAAGAATAAATGGTTATGTGAGTCAGGGCCTCTTTGACAAAGCGAACAGCATTGAAGTCTAAGGTTCATATTGCCTCCAACATCCCAATTCTTCATGAGATCCTGAGTCTTAAGTTTCTTCCTGAGAATAAGCCACATAAAGAACGAGTGTCGGGGTATGCACTGAGAATACCACACAATTGAGTGCCATGAGACAATCTGTTCACGGTCTCTAATTGTATTCCATACTCCCCAAGTCGAAAAGGGAATGATATTCCCATCATTATCCTTCCATACCAATTTATCATAATCATTGTTTAAAAACAAAATAGGGAGATTAATTAACACAGGGAACAAATCATACCAAGCAGTCGGCCACATCCAATTACCATTATACCAAATATCACTTAATCGCATGGACATAGAGAAACCTGCATCACGAATATCTCGGGGTCTAATGAAGGTGATAAGGGGGCATTGAGGTGCCCACTTATCAAACCAGGCTGAAGTTAATTGCCCATTGCCAACCTGCGACCAAATAAATGGACGAACCTGATCACGTATCTGCAACAGTTTACGCCAACCCCATGAACAACCTTATGGAATACGCACCTCCCACAAGCTCTTATCTTTCAGCCTATAGGAGTGTACCCATCTAACCCAAAGCGACTCCCTATTAGTCAAAATACTCCACAAATGATTCGTCAAGAGTGCTTTATTATGAGCTGCTAACCGCTTTATTCCCAAACCACCTTCCTCTTTAGGGAGACAAACAGTGTTCCATGAAACTCTAGCTTTACCTTTCTTCATAGGGCCTTGACACCATAAAAATTCATGCATTTTCTGTTCCAACTCTTTGATAATCTGTATAGGCAAGCTAAAAACTGATGCCCAATAAAGATGTATCGACCCGAGAACAGATTTAACAAATTCTAGACGTCCAGCAAATGATAACGTTTTATTCCTCCAGTCCGTGATCCTTTTCTCCATTTTTTCAACAAGGATTTTACAATCTCTATAAAGGAGTCTAGAGGAGATAAGGGGAACACCCAAATATCTGATAGGAAGACAGCCTTCCTCAAAGGGTAATAAAATAAGAATGCCCTGTTTAACCTGATCAGATATATTACAAAAGAAGACCGTACTTTTCGGTAGGCTAGGAACCAATCCAGACATATCTTTAAAATCATTTAGAGCTTGCATAATAACTTTGACTGAAGGAACCTCACCTCGGGCAAAAAAAAATAAGTCATCATCAAAGCATAGGTTGACAAGTCGCTCTTTATTGCATTTATTGTGGAATCGAAATCTGGAGGGACTCTCAACTGCTTTCTGTAGAATAAGGGTTAAAAGTTCCATCACCATTGTAAATAAATATGGTGACATTGGATCCCCTTGTCTAAGGCCTCGCTTACCTTTGAAATAACCATATGTATTACCATTTATGCACAAGGAAAACGAGGTAGAAGAGACACACTTCATAATCCAATTAATCATAATCGGATGAAAGCCAAATCCACAAAGAGTAGACCTTAAAAATTGCCAATCCACTGTATCATAAGCTTTCTGAATGTCAATCTTGAATGCACATCTAGGAGGACCAGAATTCCTATGATAATTGTGCATTAACTCTTGGGTAAGCAGAATATTATCAGATATTCGTCTACCAGGAACAAAAGCCGATTGATTAAGGCTTATAATATTATGAAGACCCTCCTTTATCCTGTTTGTAATTATTTTGCTTATGCACTTATAAATCGTATCACAACAAGATATAGGTCGAAAATCATTAATGGAGGATGGTGTTGGAACTTTGGGGACCAAAGCTAAAAAGGTATGATTCACCTCTTGTAACAACTGAGCAGTACATAAAAAATCATGAACTGCTAAACAAACATCCTTACCAACAATACTCCAAGCATTTTTAAAGAAGGCCGAGGAAAACCCATCTGGGCCCGGAGCTTTATTATCATCAATAGAGAACATTGCAAGTCTTATCTCCTCATCGGTAACTCTACGAATCATATCTCCAGATTTACCTTCTTCAATCTTTCGAACAAACAAATCAGGGGAAGGACTCAAACTCGTAGTACCTGCAATACTTAAGAAATTCTGATAGTGATGAACAAGGGCAGAGCGTGCATCTCCTCCTTCATGGGTAACCCCTGAATTATCTTTATGATAATCAATTCGGCTTCGATGATTCTTACTCTTAACAGAACTGGTAGGAAGATGAATGATGGAAAGTTGGGTTTTGACAAGTCAAAGGTTAAATGCTTCAATTGTGATGGTTTGTGACATTTCGCTAGAGAATGTCAGAGACCAAGACGTGACAACAAATCATCAACCGATAGACAGAACTTTAATCAAAGTGGGTATAACAATCAATACCAGAATAGAATCTGCAGTTCAACAATTATGGAAATCAAAACTCTGGAACAGTTGATAATTCAAGAGCTTTGGTTGTTCAGAGTGATGGTACTTATAATTGGGGTAGTAATGAAAATACTGAAGATACCCATCAGGCTTATTTAGCCGGGATTATCTATGATGTCGGAGTGATTGATGCAGATACTATGGATACAGTAGTTGATTATTCATACTTTACTAATAGGGATGATGATGCTATAATTCATGGTACTACTGATGAGGAAGTTGAAGAAGAAGCAATTCGAGCAGCCGAGTTAAAAGAGAAGAATTCAGAAGTTGTTCATGAAAAAGCTGAAAAATCACAGGACGAAGTCAAGGAAGAAGTTAAAGTAGACATACCAGAGAATCTAGGTACAGAAGGTCTTGTCAACTTTGTGGCAAATCTTGAGTCACCGGAGCAAAAGGTAAGTGTTTCTTTAAACTCTTTCGTTGATATATGTAAATTTTGTATTAAATTGTCTAGTGATGTAACTATCCTTAAAGAAGACGTAGAGACACATAAGAACCTTGCAAATGCAGCTACTAGTGATAGAAGTGAACTTAGAACAGAAATAGTAGTGCTAAAAGGTCATGTGAGAGAACATCTAGGTAGGATAAAGTCTGAAGAGGATAGATATGAATCTCTTAATATTGAATATAAAAGATTAATCACTAAGAAAGAGATGTCAGATGAAGCTTATGATAGAAAAGCTAGAGAGTGTGCTGAGAGAGAAAAGAAGTTTAGCAGAGGCCAAATTAAAGATAATGGATTTAACTGCTAAAATTAATCAGATGAGAGACGTGAGATGCATGATGACTCATCTATCTGAATCAAAGAAACAGGGGGGACAAGCTAGTTTTGTTAAGAAGTATTGTGAAGTACCCCCACACCCTCATCATAACTATGACAGTTTTCCTAAAATGAACAAACCCATTGAGACTGTCTTTTTTTTTGGGTAAAGGTTACCCCGATGAAGTATTATACCACAACAAAATCAGAGTTTAGTACAAGAAATGTGACAGAGTATCACATTTATTCACATATATGACATGCCATATATGTGTAAACAAGTTAAGAAACAACAAACAAATTAAGACCACCTACAACTATACATTGAACACATAATTGTAGGACTCAGCAAAAGAGATGAACATCAATCGTTAACTTGCAACAGCAGGCTCATGGGTAAGTTCCAGTCTCGAATCAAATTCTTGACAGCCAAAGTATCTTTAAACTTCATTCCAAGCAACTTAAGTCGAACAGTATGGATAATAATATCGCTGATCATTTGATGCGTTCGAATCATATTGCTATACAGTCGATTGTTCCTTTCTTGCCAAACAAAGTATTTAGTAGCAACAAACATAAGCCTTGCTACCACACTTTTTAACGATTTAGTCAGCCAATCAATAATGTCATCCAATCTTGCAGCAACATTAGGCATGAACGCTTTCAGCTTCACTAGAGACCATACCTGTAAAGAGAAAGAACATTCAAAAAACAAATGGTTATGTGAATCAGGTCCTTGCTTGCATAAAGGGCAGCATACAAGATTTAGGTTCGTCATGCTTCCCACATCCCAACTTTTTAGCCTATCTTGAGTCTTTAACTTCCTTCGTATCACCAACCAAAGTAAGAATGCATGCCGCGGGATGCAATGAGTGAACCAAACAATATTAACCCAAGGAAGCATGGGTTGGCAATACCGAATCGAATCCCATAACAAACCAGAGGAGAAGTAGCGATCAGTACCTTGTCCATCATGCCATAATAAAGTGTCTTTTTTACCAGCCACCAAATTAGGGGGTGGAAGGCTTTTAAGAACTGGATAAAGAAACCAGGATGTCGGAAAGTTCCACGCTCCATTCTCAACAATATCAGCAACCGAAAGGTTCAACCTATAACCAGCCAGGCGAATGTCCCTTCGACTAATAAAAGAGCATAAAGGACCAGCACAACTCCACATATCAAACCATACAGACGTATTGCAGCCATTTCCAAGTGAAGAGCTTTTATGAGTTCTTATAATCTCTCTAAGCTGTAATATCTTGCGCCAGCCCCAGCTCGCACCAGCACGCAAAGGAACATCCCAAAAACATTATCCTTTCAACCTATATGAATGTATCCATTGAACCCACAAAGATTGACGATCATTGAGAATGCTCCAGATATGCGACACCATCAAAGCATTATTAGCATCAGAAATTCGCCTAATACCTAACCCTCCTTCATACTTCGGAAGACATGTGGATTTCCATGAAACTTTAGCCTTGCCTCTTTTCATTTCACCTTGAAACCATAAAAAACCACGCATCTTCTTTTCCAGTTCAGCTACTACACTTTTCGGAAGGATAAACATGGAGGCCCATTAAGTGTGCATAGCAGATAACACCGAATTTACTAATTGCAATCTCCCAGCAAATGAGAGTGCTTATTTTTCCAATCCTCAATCCTTTTCTCCATCCTTTCAATTAGAACCTTACAGTCTTTATGAAGTAACCTGGTTGAAATAAGGGGGACCCCAAGATAACGAACCGGGAGTGTACCTTCTTCAAACGGCATGATACTCAAGATAGCTTGTTTAACTTGATTTGGAATATTACAGAAAAACACAGTGCTCTTAGCTAGACTAGGTACCAAGCCTAACATATCTTTGAAATAGGTCGTCTGCAAAGCATAAGTTAGTTAATTCATGTTTTTCACACTTGTTATGGTACCTGAATGAAGGGGCAGCAAATCAATTTAAGTGGGATATGTTATAATACCCCGTGACTTTTAGTATATAATATAAGGTTATTTATAAAATAAGTGGGAAAAAAAGGGGAAGAAATAGATATAGCCAGTCAGTTGAAAAAGGGATTGACTTAGATATTTAGAACGTGACCAAAGCCCATTAACTAACTCTCCACATATAACGTACTCCATCAGAGAAAGAGGGGCTGAGTTGGTTTTAAATACCCCTTCTAATCTCCATTTAATTTTTATGATCAAAATTACAGCCCTTAACTGCGTGGGAACAGAGAGGAAGGAGTGATCAGCTCTTGAGAAGAAGGTGTTTTGTAGTCTGCTATAACTATTTCTCGTACGTGTGAGGTAAGGGCCTGAACCACTTTCACTAATGTTTGCTATACCTGGTGACTTTCATTCGATTAATTACCATTCCAATCTAAATCAAGGTTAGGGGAGAAGGCAGAGTACATCAAGTAGGTTTAACCAGTGAGTTTAAGAGTTAACAACGAGGGTGTCGCCTTGCTGGGTTTGATATCACCATTGGGGGTATATCATTCTGGTCTATTTATCATGTATTCTTAATAATCTTAGTTTTAGTTTTGTTAATCTAAATAACCTGGAACGGTACTATTTATGGTTACAAATCATAGTTTTGGACTTCAGATAAGCATCAGATCACTTCCTGTTATAATCAGAGTAGTTGACAAGCCGAGTGTACTAGTTTTGTGATAAATATTAACTGGTAGTAGAATGTATAATAATGTTAGACTTGCGGTACCATGAAATCGGTTGAGCCAATTCGAGTCGAGTCAAGGACTGTCCAATATGGGTCATCGGGTACATGTACAATCTGGGTAAAAGGGGTGACTGCAGAATTTATATCACTGTCTAAATATGGTTGGATTTTGTTATAAATTATACTTGCATAAGTTTTGACGAAGTTAGTTAGCTGCTGATATATACATATGTCTAATAGTCTAAGAAAATGTCGGGTTATAATTATTAGCTCTTTAAGTACTTCATTAACAACCAGAGGCCATGCTTTCAATATAGATGTAATATTTATGTACTGTCTTATTTTATATAGTATGAACGTTTAAATACTATCATGTTTTCATGGAATCTTGTTAAAAACTGTATTTTGATATAACAGCAGCCTCATTACAAGTCTTACTGATTTTATTAAAGATACTGATATGTCGTATATACGTATATATAAAACGAGACTGGCTGTGAATCTATCTTCTTAACTATAGTTTTAACTAAAAATAGGATTGCTTTGTGTGAGTTTGAGTCGTATATACCTCAGTAGCTAACTGGATTTTTATACACCTTTGCTGTAAACTTTTATTAACGGTTTTCAAGGTCGTTGTGTATCTCTAGTTCTATCCAGTAACCAGGAGTACATAACCTGATGGTATTCTTATACCTCTAATGTGGGTCGGTTTGTCAAGTCTAAGTATTACCAGTCTCGATTTGATTCATTGGCTCAACCAAATAGTTGGAATCTGGATTGTTATTAAGCTACACTAGAAACGGGATTAAAGGATATTAAGGAATTATAGGAAGGAGAGTTACAACAAGGTTCTAAATGAAACTGTTTGATGTAGATTGTGATCAGAATCGTGGTGGATCCTTTGGACGTTGCTAGCTTTAGATACTAGTCCAGGTACGGATGCTCGTACTTCTTCTTTCAGCGTTACTCTAAAATGATTCTTTAGATATATCTTTGTTATTCTCAAAATACTTCGTGACTTCATTATTTGATTCTTATTTTGAATTTGATAAATTGCGAAACCTTGATTTGAGAAAGATCTTGTTGAAATGTACTTTGAGAAACTTGGACATGTGGATTTTGAAAATACTTACGGAGTAAGGTTGGATTTTTGTGAACTTGTGATATTGTGAAACCCTTTAGTTGTAGACAGGAGTTAGGAATACCGAGTTAACTACCTGTGAAGGTACCACAGGCATGTCATTGTGGCGACCAATGGCGTGACACTATCCGTGGCGGTGTGATCAGTCCACGGCGTCTCCACCTTGTTATATGATATGTGATATGTGATTATGCTCGTGGGAGAGCCTTTATGATTATTTGTGGAGGCGTATGGATGCATCCTAGGCTATATTATGATATGATATGATTATTTTACGGATGTGTGATGTAGTGCCATACACACCTTCCGGGTTGGTACACTCAGAGGCGCGCATCTGGTGTATTGACTTTGATTTGTGATATTATTATTTGGGCACCGGGAGTGTGCTATTGGATATTGATATGTAGGGATACTCGGTATAAAACATCCCAAACCTTTTCTTGTTTCAGCCTTAAAACATTTTTACTCTGGTGGTAAGGGTGGTACTTGATGGAGGCTTTTGGATTAAAATAATTTGATTTACTCTTTCTTCTTATTTCATTATATCATTACTATTGTTTATTGTTATCAACATCCGCGCACTGAGCAATTGGCTCAGCCGCATTTTTCTTTTCCATGCGGCAGGTAATCAGGGGTGATATGGGATGAGTGAGAGTGATACAAGGCTTTGCAGACTCTTAGATATCATGCTTTTATTTCATTATTATCATCAACTCTAGACTTCCTTTATTTTTGAAAATAATTCCTGTTAGAGGATTTGAACTTTTAGCTGCTTGGAAACTTATTTATTCATCGCAATGCAAGACCTTTTAGTATTTTATTGTTCTTTTAGCATTTGATGTAATTCCCTATTTCATTCTGGAATGGGGTGTTGCAACTTATGGTATCAGAGACAGGTTTCCTTCTTGTAGTTTGCCATTAGGCTTGACCTGTGAGTTTGGGTAGAAATACTGGGATAGGTTTATCAGTTCATAATCTTTCACTCCTCCGTTATTCAGTTGATTCTGATCATTCTTTTACGTGTTTTCATATCCTCTTTGTAGATGCCTCCTAGAAGAAGTAAAAGAAATAATAATGCTAATAACAATGCGAACAAT
>CM067167.1:184747085-184751077 GCA_034093135.1 Erigeron breviscapus
ATTGAGGAAGAATGATGCGATATGGGTTGTTGTTGATCGACTAACAAAATCAGCTCACTTTTTGGCTATTAGTGAAAAAGATTCAGCAAGCAAGTTGGCTGGAATATTTCAACAAGAGATAGTCAGGTTACATGGTACTCCAGCATCGATTGTTTCAGACAGAGACCCACGCTTCACATCACATTTTTGGAAAGGATTTCAAAGGGCCTGGGGTACACAGCTTAAGTATAGTACTGCATTTCATCCACAGACGGACGGGCAATCCGAAAGGACCATTCAGACATTAAAAGATATGCTAAGAGCTTGTGCTTTAGAATGGAAGGGAGATTGGGATGACTATCTTTGCTTGGTAGAGTTCGCATATAATAATAGTTGGCATGCAAGTATCAAAATGGCGCCATTTGAGATGTTGTATGGACGGAAATGTAGAGCTCCAGTTTGCTGGAATGAGGTTGGAGAAAAAGTCATTGAGGGACCCGAGTTAGTCAGAGTTACTAATGAGAAGGTGAAGGTAGCAAAGAAGAATTTGAAAGAGGCCCGCTCTCGCCAGAAAAGTTATGCTGATAAACATAGAAGAAGCCTTGAGTTCAAACCTGGTGAACATGTCTTTCTCAAAGTATCTCCCTGGAAGGGTGTTCATCGTTTTGGCATCAAAGGAAAGCTTAGCCCAAGGTATATCGGTCCTTTTGAAGTGTTGGAAAGAGTAGGAGAATTTGCATACCGTATTGCATTACCCTCGGCATTGTCTCACGTGCATGTTATAACACGATTTCTATCACTGAATTCAATTCATCAATGGCGGTTTGGATAGTGTGTGTTCTTAGTGTTTGTGTGTGTTTTGAGAGAGAATCGTATGTAAAAATGTGTGTGTGTTACTGGTATTAAAAGTTATGGAAAAGTTATACAAAGGTTATGTGTAAGTTATGATCTCTAAGGTATGAGAGGGCTATTTATAGTCTAATTATACAATTATGGTAATTGTCACAATTAGCCCCTCAACCTTAGTAATCATTTATCTATGAATTAACAACAAGAAATTCCTCTAATCTAGATTACAATTTATCACTATTTTTGGATTTCTAACATTCCCCCCCTTAGTGATACATTGTAATGAAGTACGTGTTATATTGTCTTGTAGGAATGAATTTGATGAGCCCGGTGGTGAAGACAATTGGTGTGTTGAAACAAGTCTTCAAAGCTTTCTCTTTTGTCTTTGGAGAACTTGATTCAGTCTTGGTTTTGGTCTTGGATTTCTTGAAGTTAAATCATGTGAGAATTCTCAATGTTCTTTTAGAACAGAGAATGATGAATGCGTATGAGTCTTGAATAAAGAGAATAATGAAGTCGAACAAATGTGTGTGACTTGAATCTTCGAGAATTGTTGAATCATGAATCAGAGTTGTCTTTTGAAATGCGGAAGATATGAATCTTGGTTTCGAATGTTTCAATCTTCGATTCTTGAGTGAAATTCAACTTTTCGATTCTTCAGTTTTAATTCTTGAATGAATTTCATCTTCTTGGAATGCAGTTTCATGAATATGAACTCTCCCCCTTTATGTATGCATTGGAGTTTCTTGAACAAAATGTTGTTGTATGACTTGAAGATCTTGAATGAAGTGTGTTTGATGAAGACTCTGTTAAAGCTTTTACTTCTTTGACTTGAATCTTCTAACCAATCTCTGATCCTTTTTGAAGCTTTGATCTTTGTCATATCAATTTGAACACTTTGGAGAGTAAGCAATTGAATGAAGTTTGAATGAAATTCTTATGAAGTAATTATGCTCCCCCTCAATCCATGAGTATAAATATTTTTGGAGCATCTTTGGACTTTTGAAGCATCTTGAGTGAAAATCTTTTCATCTTTGGTTTCATTCTTATCTTTGACGTCAATTCAGATTCCCCTTTTTTAAAATCAAAATCTCAATCAACTAAAGTCTAGTGAAAATCTGAAACTATTGTCACATCATGAATAATTTTCTCCCCCTATACACAAACTTTGATAAGCCTAGAACTTTGATAAACCTAAAAACCGATTGAAAACAACCAACTACAAACTATTCTCCTTGTTTCCTTATCAATCAGTAAATCAATCATAATATTTTCTCCCCCTCATAATGACAAAATTGGGAACCAATGTCATTATGTACAAATTTGATTGATTAAAAGTCAAAAAGAAAAACATAATCTTATGAAGAAATGTCAACCATCAAAACAACAACCCAAACCATTAGTCCTACCCAATAGATCCTAGGAGTGACTAAAACGTAAGATTGAAGTTGTTTGGGACAAACGTTATATTATGGTGTTGGTGTTTTCTGTGTTTGTGTGAAGAGAAATGATACCGGATAAGAATGATCCGTTAGCATGTTCAAAAATCAAAAGGATTAATGAAATGACCGATTGAGATGTATAACATTTGTCGGATTTCCTATGTATCATCGAGATATGCACTAAACAATTCTCTAACATAGTTCGATCCGCGGCTTTGCAACCACGAGATTGCTTCAAAGAATATAAATCATGGTTAACACTACCGAAGCATTTGATAACCACAATTTTATCCTTAAAGACTTTTTAGGGAAAACCGAGGTCACTTAGACTTCTTGTTAACTCAATAATCACATAAATGTAATTATGAGACCTACGTTCAACGTTGGAAAAGATGTTAGCATTGGTAGGATTTCCATTCGATCATCGTGGAATATCAATTAAGATATCACTACGAATGTTCCGGCTTTATCACAAAGATAAGCAATATGATCACAAAGATATGACTCGAATGTGTTCAAAAATAATGAATGATGATCAAATTAATGACCAAACCAGATAGCTCTAGACACATCGTGAGCGAAATGAAGTCGGGGACTGGAGCAGAATGTCGCCCTTTTTCAATATCAACATCTTCCAAATGAAGAGTCAATAGAAATGTGAAAATCTCCGTGAGAAATGAAACAAGTATTTGTTAAGAAACACTTGAGTGGTTAGGAAAAGATGTGCATTGCTTCACTGGGTCCATGAAGACTTCTTCAATATCGATATTTCAACAAATGAAATCCGATAGGAACGTGTTTACCCGGCTTTTTGAGAATTTTGGGGAGGGCTTTTGTTTCTTTTAGCCCTTTCTCACATCATATCACCTTACCCTCTCACTTTTCAACTTTACTCCCTCCATCCTATTTGCACGAAAACAACATCACTCAAAATACCCTCACTATCTAATGAAAGAAGTGAATACTCCGGGGTTAGAATTCATCGGCGATGATGAAATTCATGGAGTAAATTTTGAGAAATACTTATCACTCATGTGCAAACTAATCACCGAACTCCATTTGATTAAAAATCATTGGAAAAACATCAAATGTGTGGGGAAAAAAATTTTGGCACACATTTGAAGTTTTGAAAGTGTTTGAAATCACAAACTCCTCCTTAATCTATGCAAGAATAGATCAAAAAGTTTTCCATAGAAAGGTGGAGCAAAAATTGGTTTTGTGAGATCAAAAGTAGTAAAATCTTTGTTGTGATATTTTCGGAAAAATCTTTGATCAACAACAATGTTGAGAGTAAGACAGCTAGGGAGTACACAAAGGCGTTCAATCTGTCGCATCTTACATCAACAAGTTCGAGGCAATTAAAACATTTTAAGCAAATGAAAATCCAATCAATTGTACAAGATAAGACAACAAGGGAGTACACAAAGGCGTTCGATCCTTTGCTTCTCATATCAACAATTGAAAGTTTGAAAAAAAATTTATTCGAAGGAAAGAAAAATTTGATTGCTATTACACATACATACTCATATAAGACCACTTGGAAGTACACAAAGGCGTTCGATTCCATGTTATCTTATATCAATTTATATGTATAATAACAAAAGCTTAGAATGTAAAAACACTCTACAATAAATATATCATTTAAGAACGGGTTGCATACATAGTATATGCAAGCCACTGAAAATAAAAATCTTTTTGTTTATTTTGAAAATTTGTAATTCT
>CM067167.1:184752077-184804577 GCA_034093135.1 Erigeron breviscapus
ACCAATTAAATTAAACCCTAATAATCCATTGGCTAGCCTACAAGGTTCTCAAGGGTCTAATACCCTTATTGGTAGAATCCGAAAGTTTTTGAAGGATTCTCCAATAGGACCCTTATTCACTAGAAACCCACGCAAGATGTATCATGAGTACTTGTGTGAGTTCTGGTTCACTGCCACACTTTCTTCCGATTGTTCCTCCATCAGTTTCACTTTAAAGGATGGAACAATCAAGTGTACCTTGAATGTTGAAGTATTGAGGGATGCTCTTCACCTCAATTACTGGAGAGAGGTGAATCTCCAGTTGTCTTGGCCCCGAATATTAATTTTCGTCAAGTACTCCTTGAGATGGGTCATAAGGAGTGCTTGGACAATGGTGTTTTGAAGACTAAGGGGGCTATGACCATGAAGGGTCTTACACCTTCATGGAGGTATTTCTTTGTACATTTGGTGGAAAGTTTAGGTGGGAGTTCTGGTGGTCTTGACCAGATCAACTCCTCACAAGCAGAAATGGCTTACTGCTTATGGAAGGGGTTGAGGGTGGATTTTGCTGATATATTGTATAGGAGTCTCGTACAAAAGCTGAAAGGCTCCAGGGGTGTGTGTATCCCCTTTTCCAGATTCCTTTCTCTATGTTTTAAACAAATTCTGGGCGATGAAGAGTATAGAAATACAGACTCTCCGTTCACAAGGCCAGATTTAATGAGGAATCTAGACTCTCTTGTTTCTGAAGCTGGAGAGGTCGAAATTCCAGAGCAAATGCGACTGGCATTTGCTAAAACTGATGCACCTTTGGAAAGTGAATCAGAAAGACAACTGGCGGGCCTCAAAATAATGAGGGACCCTCCAGTTCGTCTCAAGTTGTGGTTGAGGATAGAATAACCATAACTGAAGCCATTCCTATCACGTCTATCCCTGGTGAAGATGCTTCGGCATTTGATCCTCAAACTGATGAAACCATCCAGGTAACTGGAACTGGTCATCAGGAGCCTGAACTTGATGTTCAGCCATCCCTATCATTTATGAATCTAGGCATAAATGAGGATGAGTTCCATCTTGAATCTTCGGATTCAGAAGGAACACAAGATGATCAAGAAATGGTTGATGCATCTGTACATGATCAACTCCCTTCTTTCTCTGATCAACCCCTAGAACCACAAGTTTCAGTTTCCCATCCAGATACGCTTACAAATATTTCCCCACAAAGAACTCAATCAACACCGTCGCCGTTGGTCATACCTGAGCATTCTCAGCCTGACCAACACATTGAATCTCCTCAGCGTTCTTTTTCACCCCCAATTTTTCCTTCTTCTGCCACTGGAACAACTGGAGAGGCTCCCTTTGTTTTGCCTCCTTCAGTTGAACTGGTGCAGCCTGCTACTGGTCCAGTGACAACTTCTCCTTTGTCACTGGAAGCTCAATTTGTCTCCTTCTCAACCGACATCCAAAACCTGATCAAACGGGTGGAGGGTGTTCATAAGACAATCGAGCAAAATGCCAAGTCCATTTCCAAATTCAACAAGGACACAATCATAAATTCTAAGGTTGTTGATTTGGGAATAAACAAATTTGCCGCTAATGAGGACTTGGTATTTAGGAAGTTGAATGAGTTAGTCTCAAGCTGTAACAATCTGTCCACTTCTTTGAAGGAAGCTTTTGACTTAACCCATTCCAATGTCAATACATCTATCTCCAACCTCTTGAGTAACACTGTTCGATCATCAGAGGTTGATCTGAAGGAGATAGAAAGGCAGGTCAAGGAGTTGTTTGAAAGACCTGGCCTTATGTAGTTGAAATTGGACAGCAGGTAGCCAGTTCAGTTGGCCAGATGTTTGATGAAAAACTGGCTAGTCGAGAAGATGAACTGGTTAAGAAGGTTATGGCTGAATTTGCTAAGCTCCCACCTCAGATTAATCTGGAGCCTCTGGCACTTGAAGTTAGGCAGTTAAGGGGAGAAGTTAATGCTATGAACACTCAGTTAGCCTCTCACACTTCTTCAATCAATAAACTGGTAACTGAAGTGGATAGTTTGAAAAAGAAAGATGCTGAAGTGAAGGAACAAGTGGTTAAAGGTTTAGATGAAGACTCAAAATTGTTGAAAGACTTGAAGACTGGACAGGACCAAACTGCAGCCAATGTATTGGTCCAGTCTCAAGAGATTAACCACTTGTGGAGATCCTTTAGAATGATTTGCACTGTGTTTAGAGAGTGCAAGGATATGCAATCGTGGCAGCCTCTAGCCCGTTTGCCCTCCAGTAATGAAGACTGGGCAGCCATTCGCGCAGGTCTCGATGCTGCCAAGGGGGAAAGGGATAGAAGGAATATCCTTGCACCTGGACCAAGACTGCCAGGTCCAGTTAGTGCAAGACAACTGGTAGAAAGGACTGTTGTTGGGTCAGATGAAGGTGATGACCAGCAGCAGGTTATTGAACTGTTTGAAGATGTTGTTGATAGGGGGAATAAAGGTAAAGGAAAGGAAGTTGTGCCGGCCACTGGTGAACAAGCAAAAACAACTGGTACTGAAGCCAGTGTGTTAGAAACTGGCAACGTTGATCAGCTTCCTCCAGTATCAGATGATGTTAGTAGGCAACTGGCAAGGCTTGGGGACGTAATCAAGGAGAGAAAGAAACAGATAAGGGTTAATCAAGCAAAAGATAGAAATACTTTAGCCCCAACTCTTCTTGATATAAGTGATGGTCGTCTCCTGGGCATGACACTTGCAGAATATGCCAAAGTCAAGGCTGATCCCAGAATTATTAATGCACTGAAAGAACAACTGGAGATTGAGCTTGACAAACACTATAGGGAGGATGAGGCTGAATATGATGCCAGTTGTTTAAATATCACAGTGGATAAGGCAAAAGAAGTAAGAACTGAAGGAATTCTCAAGAGGGCTGAACATGTTAAGAAGGTGGTCAAACAAGTGTTGAATCCACCCAAGTCTAGAGGTAAACCTAAGTTGTTGCCAAGAGATGCAGACCTTAGAACTTGGGTAGAAACAACTGAACCTTCAAGTGAAGATATCAAAGCTGCAGTGCATAGTATGAGCACTGGTCAGATCAAACTGGCCAATGAATCTGAAGCTAGAGAGTATTTATCTGAAGTGCAACAGCGGAGATATCACCCTGGTAAGATTACTGAAATGAAAGTCTCAATTAAACCAGGTACCAAACATTTCACTATTGAGGTTCAACACCTTAATGGACCCATGAGGCAAACTGAGAATCCTGACGTACTTTCCTATGGGTATTCGGAACTGGTGGAAATGGCAAAACTGTTGGAGGCCAAGCAACAGAAGAATAAGGTCGAAAGAGGATGGATGTTTGTTCTTCAAAGTCTGCTCAAGTTTAAGGAAAATATTGAAGAGAGACTGAATGTTGATCCTGAAGACAAACAGCCCATTTCTACAGTTGCCAAAAGAAGAAGAACTGGCGAAGGGCCATCTGTTTAAGTTCTTTCTTCATTTTTATCTTCTTGTAATTTGTTTTACATTCTGTAACTTATGTAAAGTTCTTCCCTTGTATAAATGAAGTTACCAGTTTGTAACCACAAGGTAGATAAAAGATTAAAATCTAACAAACATAAAAGAAAAACCTAAGGCATTTATTGATCTATAAAAATGTCTTAGATAACTTAAATAGATTTAAATCAAACAAGTCTCTATAGTTCACACTTGTATAGATACAAAAACTAGAAAAGACTTAGACTATATTTCTAGACAAATAGGGGGAATTCGTTAGGACCAGTTCACCTGGAACTGGCCAGTCACCAGTTCACACTGACCAGTTCACCAGTTGCATCTGGTGACCATTAAACTGGTGACCAAGAAGATTTGTCGAGAAATATATTGAAGTCCAGTTGCACCATACAGTTAACGCAACTGAAGACTTCCTCCAGTTGAGAACTGACCAAGTTGAAGAAACATTCCAGTTGAAGTCGAAGACAACAAATGGAAGAAAGAGAATGGCAATGGCAGCGAAGCCCAGTTGGCATTCTAGTCAGTTACAAACTGGAGACCATCAGTGGAAAGCCCTACAAAGCTTTACACTGATTACGAGGAATTGACTTGTATACTTTATGTACCTTTACCCGGATAATAAGCCTTATCTTATTATTTAAGTATTAAAAGGTACATAAAGGTGGTTATGTAAAGTCACTTTAACATGCGACTTTACAATGCTTTTTAAGGAATTAAATGTTATTCCTTAAATGCTTCCAACCACATTTGTACGGCTAAAGTTAACATCCCAATGTTAACTTTGCCTATAAATACAAGTCATTGCACAACCAAGAATTCAAGTTATTTCACAAAAACGGATAACTTCATACTTTGCAAACCTGCAATATTCTTGGTGAACTTGTGCAATATTCTCTCAATCGCTAAAAGGAACATTTCACTACTTTAAGTGTTTCGATTGTTGAAGAGAAATTCCGAGTATAGATCAATTGTATTTCATAGGTTGTTAGGATATTTACATTCATGTATTATCTTGGTTCCGCATCAACCTTGTAATTGTTTAATATCAATAAATAAATTACACTTTGAAAACTACATATTGTCTCATCAAGATTGTTTACAAGTTATTTGTATTATTGCATTGTTCTTTACTTATTGTCTTTTATATAAGTAATCTATCTAGAACTTGGTATAAACCACTGCAACTGGTCGTCTCCAGTTCAGTAAGTATATTGCAAAGTAACTCCACCATCGACATAGAGGTGTCTTCAGTAGTACCATCTAACAAGTTGGGACTTACAGTTTCTTTTTCTGAACAGGTTCCAGATCAGGATGACTGGAAGCTGAGTCTGGTGAATCTTCATTTTTGTCGTTTATTGGATCAGATTCACAAAAGACAATTGGTGTTACTGGGGGAGTGTCAGGGACTGGCTTCTTGTTGATTGAAACATTTGATTCATCAAATGTGACATGAATTGACTCATGGGACCTTCTCCAGTCTCTTGTTGTAGACTCTGAAGGCCTTGCGAATGGCTGAATAGCCTAAGAAATACCCTTCATCAGCTTTGGCATCAAATTTGCCTAGCTGACTGGAGTCGTTCAGGATGTAAACTGGACATCCAAAAACGTGAAAATAACCAATGTTTGGTTTTCTATTTCTTAAGACTTCATAGGCTGTCTTTTTGTGTCTTTTAATGTACACTGATCGATTCTGGGTGTGGCAAGCAGTTGCAATTGCTTCCGCCCAGAAACTGGTAGACAGACCAGATTCAGCAAGCATACTCCTGGCAGCTTCTATCAGCGTTTGATTCTTCCTTTCTACCACTCCATTTTGTTCTGGAGAGCGGGCTGATGAGAAATTCTGGGAGATGCCAGTGTCAGTACAGAATGACTCCAGAGTTGCATTCTGGAATTCTGTTCCATTGTCACTTCTTAACTGACACACTTTTCGACTGTACTTGAGCTCAATTTGCTTGATAAGACTGATGATTTCAGCAGCAGCTTCACTTTTAGACCTTAGAAAGATCACCCAACCATATCTGGAGAATTCATCTACGATCACCAGGGTGTATCTTTTACCAGCACGAGTCTGAACGTTCACTGGACCAAAGGTCCATATGAAGCATATGAAGAGGTTCAGAAATGCTGAAATTCTGTCTGGTCTTGAAACTGGTACGTTTTTGCTTACCCATCTCACATCCTGGACATGGTCTTTCCTTTTTGAAGGAAACTGAAGGTATCCCATCTGCAAGTTGTTTTCTGGACAACTTGTTAATGTTTTTGAAATTTAAATGGGATAACCTTTTATGCCATAACCAGTTTGTGTCTTCATCAGCTTGAGTATAGAAACACTGCTCTGAAGGAGAGCTTTCCATATCCATCACGTACACATTCCCTTTTCTGGGAGCAATCAACACTACCTTCCAGTCCTTGTTGAATACGATGCCCTGAGCAATATTGAATAAGACTTGATAGCCATCGTCACACAGTTGACTTACACTGATCAAGTTATATTTCAAACCATTCACAAATGCAACACGTGTAAACTTGACTTGTCCATTGTTCAGAACACCATATCCCTCAGTCTTTCCACAACCATCATTCCAAAAGTGATGGAGGGTCCATCAGAAATGGTGAACTCCTCCAGTAGGGTCTTACATCCGGTCATCGTCCTGCCAGCTGCACTGTCAAGATACCAGATATATTTCTTTCGATCGCCCTACACATGCACCAGATATTGATCAGTTAGATTTGGGAACCCATCGACTGATGGGTTCACTGGACCCTCCCTTATAGGTTCCAGGGGTAATCTGGTCTAGTTCACTTACTTCAACAGTGGTCTTAGTTGAGAAGACCACTGGGATTGATAGTTTTGAAACCTTTTCATTTTTCTCAACTGGAGAAATAAATTTGTCTTTCTTTGAAAAAGGTTTTGTATTTTGTCTAGGGCTAGATGAAGTACCCTCAATAAAGTTTAATCTTGCATTAAAACTTTGTGATTGACGAGTCAGAATTTGAATCTGGCTCTCTATCCTGGACAAAATATTTTCTTCAGATGATACCTTAGCCTTTCCAGTCAAAGGCTTTGGTAAGGGATTGGTCTGAGGTAAAGGTCTATTCTACTTCACCTTTTTAACTGGAGCAGTCATCTGGACAGCTCCAGTCTTAACCTCTGGGGATTGAACTGGGTAAAAGTTGGTCTTGGGTGTTACAGGCATATCATAAACAGTTGTGGGCCTTAACACCTCTGGTAATCGATCGATTACTGGTATTAATGATGCTACATGAGTATTTCCATCTAAGTATGCACGTTTTTGAGAAGGAAATTGATTTACTCCAGCATCATATGGCTTTTTGGTTTCTAGCCATGATTTTATTACCAGTTTTTCTTTCTCTAAAATTACTTCAAGATCTTGTTTTTCTTGAATCAATTGTTCAGTTACCAGAACCTGGGCTTGAAATGCCAGTTCAATATCTTGAAGTTCTTTTAATTTTGATTTTAAAGCATTTATTTCAGAAGAATCTGTTTCTAGACCATTTACACCATCAGATCTAACAGTTTCTACAAAAATTAAATCAGAATTAAGAGCTTCAGCAATGTCCAATTTTAGTTCTTGGTCAGTTGCACAATCATAATCACTAACCTTTTTAATAACAATGTCCACCCATCGTCCAGATGTGACATCTTCCTTCACCAGGTGCTCTTCGTCTGCCAGAGCCATGTAACAGCAATCTCTTTCTTCTTCTTCATCAACAGATGAGTCATCAGAAGGAACCCACTTCTCTTCAGTTGTAGCAATCATGCACTTATTATTTGTTTCAATTTGTTGTGCCATGAGAGCAATTTGGGCCTTAAGCTTTTTATATTTCATTTTATAGCTATCATCAGGCTTATTATTAGAAGAGAATGGACCAGGCTTGGATGCAAACTGGTTGGACCTGCACTCTTTCATGAAATGACCCTTTTTGCCACACTTAAAGCATGTCAAATTGGTCTTGTCAGTGGAAGAACTGGATGCAAATGTCCAGATGGCTTATTTGCTCTTGCTTTGAAACGGTTAAACGTTTTAGCAATCATTGCAATAAGGTCATTATCTTCAGTTTCATCACAACAGTCTGGAGAGACTGTAACATCCCAAACTTTTCTTTACTAGTTGACTAATGCCGTTAAGTCAATATTGTGTGTGTCGTTAAGTCTATTTTAGATTTAATGTTTATATGTAGTTAATGTGTGTTATGTGTGAGGCTTGTAAGCCTAAAAGTTAATGTAGTATAAATGTGTGAAATATGAAGATCAATGTCTATGTAGTGACATTTAATGAAGGATTAATGATGTATAAGGTCAATAAAGTAGTTTGTGACCAATAATGAAGAATTAGGAAGCTTAGGGGCTAGTTTTGACATAGAAGGAAAGTTAAAAACGGGTTTAGGGAGTTAAGGGGTGTCATTAGGTTGGCATTTGCAGGTTTTCTTCCTCCTAAACAAGCCCTAGCTGATCCCTTCCCTTCCCCTCAAGTTTCTCGCTAGATCTATTCGTTTTGGAGCCAAATCGATTGTGCATTGCTTAGATCTTGGATATTTATCACCTAATACAGGTAATATAGGTGTTCCTCTTTTGAGATATAATTGTTTGAGTCTTATATTAGTCTTAATCCAGGCCATAAGGGTTTGGGTTGGGTTATTAGATTAAACGTTCTCCGATTTCATATTATTTGGGTGATTAAACGATGGATTTATGATGTAAAGGATTAAAGGATTAATAGGATGGTTAATGATGATGAAAGTGCAATTAAAAGGGTTAATTTTAAGTCCCCAGGTTGGATTTGGGGTATGGGTTCGTATGGAAATCGTTTAATCAAAGAACAAAATTGGTTTGCTGGTCTGCACCCCAGGTGCGACGCACCAAAGGAGTGGTGCGGCGCACCACAGCCCAGTTTGGGTTTTTGGTGAACCCCGTTATGCGACGCACCAAAGGCTGGTGCGGCGCACCTGGTCTTAATCTAAATTCTCTGGAGGATTGGTGCGACGCACCAAAGGGTAGGTGCGGCGCACCCATTGTAGGTAGATTTTCCCTGGAGGATTGGTGCGACGCACCACATGGAAGGTGCGGCGCACCACCTGTCCAGATTCCACAAATGTGTCGTTTAGCTTATATTTTGATCTTATACTTGTTCTAGGTTATTGGAGACACCTAGTCATCATTGTATTGTGCTTGTAGCTTGTTGTTAAGCTGTATCAAGGTAAGATACACTACTTTTGTCACGCTGAGGGTTCAACAAGCAAAGGTTTCATACTTGAAACTTCTTTAACGGTAACTTATGATATATGTGGGTATCTCGGGTTACACGGGAGGTATTATGGGATATGTAGTTGACCATGAGACCTGAAATGCAGACCTTAATGTAGTGAAATGAAGTATTGTTCAATGTAGGGTATTGTTATGCAGTTTATGTAGATTTATGAAGTGTCTTATTATGTGTGAAATGTAGAAATGAAGTCGTTGTGTGACATATGCATACTACATGGCTTGTACACCTAGCTCACTAGACTTGGTAGGTTGCCATGTCACTTGCACGTTTAAGGGCCCAAACGAAATGAAGGTAATGTGTGATTATGTTTAGGTTATGTGTGTTTCCTAAACTATTATGTGTGGGATCGAGCTCGTAAATATAATGCAGGGAAAGTGTTAAGCTTAACCCGTACAAGTCTTAGCCAGACGAGTACGTTGACGTAGTTGTTGCTTGGGTGGCTCCTTGCAACATGGTCTTTATAATGCAGGGCGAGTAATACAAGGGGTTTGACCAACCTCCACATACGGATTACTCTTGGATTGGCTTGCCATTCCTTAACGACGTGCGATGATTAGTCTTTTGGTTGATCATCTAGTCGGGTGTGATGCAGGGCACACTTATATGCAGTTAACGAAGATACGTGTGACAATGTGTGAACTAATGCAGGATAGGCACATTTAGGATGATTATCCTAATTGATATGAAGTTGATATGCAGTTATGTGTGTTTTGTGTTGTGCCTAATGAGTTTGTCTATTAATGAAGAAATGTTTTAATTGGACAAATGCTTTTAAATTAAGTGTGATCTTACTTAGCTATTCTTATAGCTAACACTTGTTTCTTTAATGTGGTTGTTCCCTCAGGTTTAGCTTGATGGACTAGTGACGCAGGACTTGTGAGCTTGGGTAGATGCAATGAAGGAGCCTTAGCTACCCATAGACGATTCTTTCTTAGACATTTAGTTACATTTCGTACTTAATGTCGAATTTATGTAGTGTCGTGTGAACGGTTGTTTTATGTTGGGCAACCGTTGGGTTTTCATTTGAACTATTGTTTGATATGGCGTGTAACACCAACTCAATGCAGAAACCGACATGTTTTTATCGGTTTTGACTTTTAAAGTCTTTTCTTCCGCAATTTGACACCGTTAGGTGAAAGTTTTTGAAAACCCATATTTTTAAACGTCGGGTGTTACAAGTTGGTATCAGAGAATTGGTTTAAGTGAACCAAAATTCGACTTATGCCGTAGGATTTTGGACTTAGACCGATGAGAAGTAGGTTGGGCTTAAGTAGGATGCCTAGCTAATGAAGTGGAATGCTCTAAGACGGGTTGGGGAGTGAGTGAGAGTGTGATTTAAGGCTTGTTTATTGTGTGTGATAATGTAGTTATATGTAGTAGAGCCTTATCATATGTAGTCACTCTTTAACTTTTGCTAACCGTCATTGTTACTTTGTAGAGTTAATGGCCAACACTAGAGCTAGTAACCAAAGAGCAGGAGGAAATGGTGGTGGTATTCCTCCTAATGGAAACGGGGCTGGAAATGAAGTAGAGCAAAGGCAACCCCGTGTACAAAATCGCCGTCTTGGTGATCCACCAACCGCCTCTGAAGTGGATAGGGCAAACCCGGTAATAGAGCAGGTTCCCAATCAAGCCCAATTACATGAAGAATTGAGAGCTATCCGAGCTCTCTTAATGAGAAATGAAGAGGAGTTAGCTCAATTGAGGGCTGAAAGAAATGCAGAAAGAATTGGGAGTGAACAAAGGGGTGAGCGTTCGGAAGGGAATTACTCTAATCCCTCCCAAAGTGCTGAACCATCCATGGCAGCCGTGGGTGTTAATGAAGTTGATGGTGGAAGACTTGGAGTTGTTAATGCACCTCGTATTAATAACTTCAAATATGAAAGTTTTCAGAAATGTGGTGCCAAGGAGTTTGATGGTACCCAAAATGCAGTGGGTGCTATGGAGTGGATCGAGGACATTGAGGTAGTTTTTGCATCTTGCTATTGTCCAGATGATATGAAGGTTTTGTGTGCTAGTAGGATGTTGAAGAAGAATGCCCGTAATTGGTGGAGGGCTACTACAGTGTCTATGGCTCCTGAGGTACTTGCAGTTATGCCTTGGGGAACATTTAAGGAGAAGTTTCTAGAGGAGTATGTGGGAACGCGTGAGTTAAGGTTAATTGAAAAGGAGTTTAGATCGTTGGTTGCTAAACCCGGTGCAATTTCTGATTATGCACACTCGTTTATGGAGAAGTTGAAGTTTGTTGGACACTTGGTTCGAAGGCAGGAGGACCAAATTGAGGCTTATTGTGATGGTCTCCCCGTTAGTTATCGTGGACTATGTAGGCAGCATGTGACTTTGTCGGCGGCTATTAAGGAGTCAAAGAGGTTGGATGATGACTTCAAGAGTGAGAAAGTTGTGGAGAAAGTTGATGACAAGAAAGCAGGGTTCAAAAGAAGGTCAAATTGGTCATCTAATAACAATAGCAATAATAATAAGAAGTTTCGTGGGAATTCTAGCTCAAGTGGTGACAAAGATAAAAAGAAGAATGGGTCTTGGTGTGCTTTTTGCAAGAGTGTTCATGAAGGCCAATGTTCTGACAAGACAAGAAGGTGTCATAAGTGTGGAAAGTCGGGACATCTTGCAACAGAATGTAGGGACAAGGTTCGTTGCTACAAGTGTCAAGAAACGGGTCATCTTATTGCCGATTGCCCACAAATGAAGAATGACGGGAAGAAAGCAGCTACTTCAGCAACAAAAGTGAGAGCCTTGCAAATGACTGTTGATGATGCTAAAAACAACGACGAGGTGGTAAGTGGTACTTTCCTTGTTAATTCAAAACCTGCCTCTGTTTTATTTGATTCAGGTGCAAATAGGTCGTTTGTGTCTACTTTATTTGCTCCTAAGTTAGGAAGAGTCACTACCCCTTTAGATTGCTCGATAGAGGTGGAAATTGCTAATGGTACGGTTAGTGATATACGTGTGGGATATGATGATTGTGACATTGAGATTGAAGGTCGTTTGTTTCCAGTCCAGTTATTGCCTACTACCTTAGCCGGTTTTGATGTAGTGATTGGTATGGATTGGTTGTCTAGAAATGAAGCTAGTATTTTGTGTTAACAAAAGATTATTCGGGTTCCTACATCCGATGGTAATGTGGTAACGGTTTATGGGGATAAGAAGAGAGGGGGAATAAAGATCATTAGTATGATGAAGGCTATTAGATGTATAAGGAAGAATAAGAGTCATTTCTTGGCCTATGTTATTGATGTGAGAAAGGAGAAGCCTTCTATTGCTAGTGTTGATGTAGTATCCAATTTTCCCGATGTGTTTCCCGAAGATCTTCCCGGTATTCCTCCCGACCGTGAAGTTACTTTTCAGATAGATCTTATTCCCGGTGCTACACCTATTGCTAAAGCACCTTACCGATTAGCTCCTACAGAAATGAAAGAGTTAATGTCCCAACTTCAGGAGTTACTTGACAACGGTTTCATTCAACCTAGTTCCTCGCCTTGGGGAGCTCCAGTTCTCTTTGTTAAAAAGAAGGATGGAACTATGCGCATGTGCATAGACTACCGTGAGTTGAATAAGCGAACGGTTAAGAATAAATATCCTCTCCCGCGAATTGATGATCTCTTTGATCAACTACATGGTGCTTCATATTTTTCAAAGATAGATTTGCGGTCCGGTTATCATCAATTGAAGGTTAAGAAGGAGGATGTAGCAAAGACAGCTTTCCGGACTAGATATGGTCATTATGAGTTCTTGATCATGCCATTTGGGTTGACTAATGCTCCAGCCGCGTTTATGGATTTAATGAATCGGGTATGCCGTCCCTTTCTAGATCATTTTGTTATTGTGTTTATTGACGATATTTTGATCTATTCTAAGTCAGAAGATGAGCACCGTGGGCACTTGAAAGCAGTTTTGGAGGTGTTGAGGGAGAAGAAGTTGTATGCCAAGTTTTCTAAATGTGAGTTTTGGCTTCGAGAGGTGCAGTTTCTTGGTCATGTTATCTCATCAGAAGGTATTAAAGTAGATCCTTCAAAGATTGAAGCTGTTTCAAAGTGGGAGCAGCCAAAGACTCCTACTGAGATTAAAAGTTTTCTTGGTTTGGCTGGATATTATAGAAGGTTCATTCAGGATTTCTCCCGAATAGCCAAGCCTATGACTGAACTAACGAAGAAAGGAGTAAAGTTTGAGTGGACCGATAAGCAGGAAAATGCATTTCAAACGTTGAAAAAGAAGTTGTGTGAGGCTCCTATACTTGCCTTGCCTGAAGGTACCGATGATTTGGTTGTGTATAGTGATGCATCTATCACGGGTTTGGGTTGTGTACTGATGCAGAGGGACAAGGTGATCGCCTATGCTTCCCGCCAGTTGAAACCACATGTGAAGAATTACCCTACCCATGATCTTGAATTGGCCGCAGTTGTATTTGCATTGAAATTGTGGAGACATTACCTTTATGGTACAAAATGCACTTTGTTTACCGACATAAAAGTTTGCAGTATGTCTTTGATCAAAAGGAGTAAAGTTTGAGTGGACCGATAAGCAGGAAAATGCATTTCAAACGTTGAAAAAGAAGTTGTGTGAGGCTCCTATACTTGCCTTGCCTGAAGGTACCGATGATTTGGTTGTGTATAGTGATGCATCTATCACGGGTTTGGGTTGTGTACTGATGCAGAGGGACAAGGTGATCGCCTATGCTTCCCGCCAGTTGAAACCACATGTGAAGAATTACCCTACCCATGATCTTGAATTGGCCGCAGTTGTATTTGCATTGAAATTGTGGAGACATTACCTTTATGGTACAAAATGCACTTTGTTTACCGACCATAAAAGTTTGCAGTATGTCTTTAATCAAAAGGAGATGAACGTGAGACAAAGGAGGTGGATGGAATTACTTAAGGATTACGATTGTGAAATCAAATACCATCCGGGAAAAGCCAATGTGGTGGCGGATGCACTAAGTAGGAAGGTGCAAAGTTCTTCTTGTAAGTTGATGAGCATGCAAGTTCAAGCCAAGTCGGGGCTACTTGACCGAATTAAGGAAGCACAAGTGAGGGCATTGATGAAGGATAACATTGACAATGAAAGCATTGGGAAGAAAGGAGTAAAGTTTGAGTGGACCGATAAGCAGGAAAATGCATTTCAAACGTTGAAAAAGAAGTTGTGTGAGGCTCCTATACTTGCCTTGCCTGAAGGTACCGATGATTTGGTTGTGTATAGTGATGCATCTATCACGGGTTTGGGTTGTGTACTGATGCAGAGGGACAAGGTGATCGCCTATGCTTCCCGCCAGTTGAAACCACATGTGAAGAATTACCCTACCCATGATCTTGAATTGGCCGCAGTTGTATTTGCATTGAAATTGTGGAGACATTACCTTTATGGTACAAAATGCACTTTGTTTACCGACCATAAAAGTTTGCAGTATGTCTTTAATCAAAAGGAGATGAACGTGAGACAAAGGAGGTGGATGGAATTACTTAAGGATTACGATTGTGAAATCAAATACCATCCGGGAAAAGCCAATGTGGTGGCGGATGCACTAAGTAGGAAGGTGCAAAGTTCTTCTTGTAAGTTGATGAGCATGCAAGTTCAAGCCAAGTCGGGGCTACTTGACCGAATTAAGGAAGCACAAGTGAGGGCATTGATGAAGGATAACATTGACAATGAAAGCATTGGAAAGAAGAAACGTCTTGTGATGGAGACTAATAGCCGTGGGTTCAAAACATACAAGGGTCGAATTTGGGTACCATTGCTAGGTGGTAACCGAGAATTGATCCTTGAGGAAGCCCATAGAAGTAGATATTCGGTACATCCCGGTGTCACCAAAATGTATGCAGATTTGAAGCCGATCTATTGGTGGCCGGATATTAAAGGAGAAGTAGCTCATTTTGTAGCAAAGTGTTTGACGTGTGCAAGAGTGAAGACGGACCATCAAAAGCCGTATGGTTTGTTGCATCAATTAGACATTCCCGAGTGGAAATGGGATCATATTACCATGGACTTTGTAACGAAGCTACCTAAAACGCCGAAAGGGAATGATATGATATGGGTGATTGTAGATAGATTGACGAAGAGTGCTCATTTTCTAGCTACCCGACCAGATGTGCCTTTAACGAAGATGGCAAAGATGTACATTGATGAAGTAGTTGCGAAACATGGAGTTCCTTTATCTATTGTTTCGGATCGAGACTCGAGGTTTGTGTCAAACTTTTGGAAGGGTCTTCAACGGGAATTGGGTAGTAGAATAAATTTGAGTACCGCCTATCATCCCCAAACCGATGGGCAAAGTGAGAGAACCGGTGGAGCATGGGATGATCATTTGAGGATGATTGAGTTTGCTTACAACAATAGTCACCATGCAAGCATTGGAATGCCACCATTTGAAATGTTATATGGAAGAAGGTGTAGAACTCCAAGTTGTTGGATGGAGCCCGGTGAAAAGCAGTTGACCGGTCCAGAAATTATTGAAATTACCTCTGAAAAGGTTAATGTAGCTAAAGAAGCTTTGCGTGTGGCAAGAGAAAGGCAGAAAACATATGCAGATAAGAAAAGGAGACCGATTGAGTTTAATGTTGGTGATTTAGTGATGCTGAAAGTATCACCATGGAAAGGAGTTATTCGATTTGGAAAGAAGGGAAAGTTGAGTCCACGTTTCATTGGACCTTTTAAAGTTGTGAAACGCATTAAAGATGTGGCATATCGGTTGGAATTACCTCCAGAATTGGACGGAATTCACAACACTTTCCATGTATCCTACTTGAGGAAATGTTTAGCTGAGGAGTCAAGTGTTATTCCTATTAAAGACGTGAGTATTGACCCAATGAAGAGAATAGTAGACGAACCGGTAGCGATACTTGGAAGAAAGCAAAAGAAGTTACGCCGAAAAGTAATTGACCTTGTGTTGATAAAGTGGAAGCATAATCATGGAGAAAGCTTAACGTGGGAAACTGAAGCAGTAATGAAGGAAAAGTATCCCGAGTTGTTCCTTAATGAAGAGATTTCGGGGACGGAATCCTCTTAAGGGGGAGGTAATTGTAACATCCCAAACTTTTCTTTACTAGTTGACTAATGCCGTTAAGTCAATATTGTGTGTGTCGTTAAGTCTATTTTAGATTTAATGTTTATATGTAGTTAATGTGTGTTATGTGTGAGGCTTGTAAGCCTAAAAGTTAATGTAGTATAAATGTGTGAAATATGAAGATCAATGTCTATGTAGTGACATTTAATGAAGGATTAATGATGTATAAGGTCAATAAAGTAGTTTGTGACCAATAATGAAGAATTAGGAAGCTTAGGGGCTAGTTTTGACATAGAAGGAAAGTTAAAAACGGGTTTAGGGAGTTAAGGGGTGTCATTAGGTTGGCATTTGCAGGTTTTCTTCCTCCTAAACAAGCCCTAGCTGATCCCTTCCCTTCCCCTCAAGTTTCTCGCTAGATCTATTCGTTTTGGAGCCAAATCGATCGTGCATTGCTTAGATCTTGGATATTTATCACCTAATACAGGTAATATAGGTGTTCCTCTTTTGAGATATAATTGTTTGAGTCTTATATTAGTCTTAATCCAGGCCATAAGGGTTTGGGTTGGGTTATTAGATTAAACGTTCTCCGATTTCATATTATTTGGGTGATTAAACGATGGATTTATGATGTAAAGGATTAAAGGATTAATAGGATGGTTAATGATGATGAAAGTGCAATTAAAAGGGTTAATTTTAAGTCCCCAGGTTGGATTTGGGGTATGGGTTCGTATGGAAATCGTTTAATCAAAGAACAAAATTGGTTTGCTGGTCTGCACCCCAGGTGCGACGCACCAAAGGAGTGGTGCGGCGCACCACAGCCCAGTTTGGGTTTTTGGTGAACCCCGTTATGCGACGCACCAAGGGCTGGTGCGGCGCACCTGGTCTTAATCTAAATTCTTTGGAGGATTGGTGCGACGCACCAAAGGGTAGGTGCGGCGCACCCATTGTAGGTAGATTTTCCCTGGAGGATTGGTGCGACGCACCACATGGAAGGTGCGGCGCACCACCTGTCCAGATTCCACAAATGTGTCGTTTAGCTTATATTTCGATCTTATACTTGTTCTAGGTTATTGGAGACACCTAGTCATCATTGTATTGTGCTTGTAGCTTGTTGTTAAGCTGTATCAAGGTAAGATACACTACTTTTGTCACGCTGAGGGTTCAACAAGCAAAGGTTTCATACTTGAAACTTCTTTAACGGTAACTTATGATATATGTGGGTATCTCGGGTTACACGGGAGGTATTATGGGATATGTAGTTGACCATGAGACCTGAAATGCAGACCTTAATGTAGTGAAATGAAGTATTGTTCAATGTAGGGTATTGTTATGCAGTTTATGTAGATTTATGAAGTGTCTTATTATGTGTGAAATGTAGAAATGAAGTCGTTGTGTGACATATGCATACTACATGGCTTGTACACCTAGCTCACTAGACTTGGTAGGTTGCCATGTCACTTGCACGTTTAAGGGCCCAAACGAAATGAAGGTAATGTGTGATTATGTTTAGGTTATGTGTGTTTCCTAAACTATTATGTGTGGGATCGAGCTCGTAAATATAATGCAGGGAAAGTGTTAAGCTTAACCCGTACAAGTCTTAGCCGGACGAGCACGTTGACGTAGTTGTTGCTTGGGTGGCTCCTTGCAACATGGTCTTTATAATGCAGGGCGAGTAATACAAGGGGTTTGACCAACCTCCACATACGGATTACTCTTGGATTGGCTTGCCATTCCTTAACGACGTGCGATGATTAGTCTTTTGGTTGATCATCTAGTCGGGTGTGATGCAGGGCACACTTATATGCAGTTAACGAAGATACGTGTGACAATGTGTGAACTAATGCAGGATAGGCACATTTAGGATGATTATCCTAATTGATATGAAGTTGATATGCAGTTATGTGTGTTTTGTGTTGTGCCTAATGAGTTTGTCTATTAATGAAGAAATGTTTTAATTGGACAAATGCTTTTAAATTAAGTGTGATCTTACTTAGCTATTCTTATAGCTAACACTTGTTTCTTTAATGTGGTTGTTCCCTCAGGTTTAGCTTGATGGACTAGTGACGCAGGACTTGTGAGCTTGGGTAGATGCAATGAAGGAGCCTTAGCTACCCATAGACGATTCTTTCTTAGACATTTAGTTACATTTCGTACTTAATGTCGAATTTATGTAGTGTCGTGTGAACGGTTGTTTTATGTTGGGCAACCGTTGGGTTTTCATTTGAACTATTGTTTGATATGGCGTGTAACACTAACTCAATGCAGAAACCGACATGTTTTTATCGGTTTTGACTTTTAAAGTCTTTTCTTCCGCAATTTGACACCGTTAGGTGAAAGTTTTTGAAAACCCATATTTTTAAACGTCGGGTGTTACAGAGACTTGACTGGATTCTCCAGAATCCATAAGTTCAGACACCATCTTCTTCATAGAAAATACATTCTCAGAAGATATCAGTGCTGTACTTTGTGGTTCAGAATGACTAACCACATTAGGACTACTGGAGGCATGGTTAAAAGCATCTTGTTCTGCCACCACTCTCTGAGCTTTATTTTCTTCAGTGTACCTGAAAGCTCCATATAGAGTTGAGAGAGTGTGTGTGTGCAGAGTTTTTCCTTGTCGTAAGACTAGGATCATGTGAGACCATTTGGTGGGTAGAATGTCGCAAAATTTCTCCAGAAGTATATCCTTGTCCTTCTCAACCCCAAGACCTCTCAATTGGTTTATGATACTCATAAATCTGGTGTAAGTACCAGTGAGAGACTCGTTAGGTTGAGCAAAAAATGACTCATACCTCTTGTTTAAGGAGACTTTTCTGGTGACAATGGTGTCATCTCCTCCTTCATGTTGGTTTAGAAGCTCATCCCACATGGTTTTGGCACTAGGAAAAAGAACTAGTGTGGGAATGAGGGTTTCTGGAACAGCCCCGAGGATCATGTTTTTAAGGAGGGTGTCTAGATTCACCAATCTCCTCTCCTCTTCTGACCAATGTTCCTCCCTCTTTTCCATTCCCCTTCTAGATCCAGAAGGATCAAGAAGTGGATTGAGAGGTGATGTTGGTACATAAGGACCTTCGTTTAAAATTTTCATCATGTTCCTCTCAATACCAGTGACATGCAAAACCATCCTAGCCTTCCACATACCAAATTCATCACTGTTCCCACTGAATTTAGGAACAGGATTATTTAAGTAGTGCACATGCACGTGTGGAGAAGCAGGAGTAGGAGGAGGAGGAGGTGGATTAGTGTTATTAACATTTTGTGGTTCAATTTGATCATGAATATTTACATTAGGATCGGGACCAAGACTAAAACCTTGTGTATTTTCTTGGTTAGCCATCAAGAACAGATCTAGGCAATGTTTAGCCTTCTTCTCTGATACCAAATGTGAGTCCCTTTAACTTCGAGATGGTTAACCAATAAAAGTGTAAATACAACAAGTCTAATAAGCACTAGAATGGACTAGTATTACTTGTAAATAAATATGCAAGATATATAAATAAAGTAATACAAGACTTAAAGCAATAAACAAATAAAGTGGAACATTATGTATGGTTTCATGGGTATTTTATTTATTGATGTTTAAATAAAATACAAGGTTGTTGCGGAATCAAGATAATACAATTAAGTATGTATCCTAACAACCTATGAGTTACAAATGATCTATATTTGTCAAATAACTCTTTAGGATCGAGATACTTAAAGTTGTGAAGTATCCCTGTTTAAGATCGAGAGTATTTGGACAAATTCACTTCAATGCAAAATGAATGCTTAAAAGTATTTTTGTCAAGGAAATGACTTTGTATTTATAGGCAACAAATTCACCAGTGAATTTGTGCCGTACAAATATGGTTGGCATACATTTAATGATCCGACAAGAACATTAAATGTATTGGATAAGGAATAAGGGTAAAGTCACATCAAGTGCAAGTGTATCCTATTATCCAACCACCTTAACACACGTATACTTTGGTAAAGAACAAGTGGATTGTTCTTTGGAAAGTGTGTAAAGGCAAAAGTCAATCCTCGATATTAGTGTTCAGACTTGCAGGATATAGAACACTAACAATCCTCCAGTGTGCAGATCTGGTAAGTCTTCCAGTAGACTCCGCCATTTGTCAGTCTTCTTTCTTCAGACTTCAGTCTTTGACTTCAGTCAGAATGTCTTCAGTAGAGTAGATCTGGACTGGGGTGAAGTCTTCAGTGAGCTAATCTGGAGAATGCTCCAGATTACCTATACAAGTATTTGCTCACTAGTCTTCAATTATTTCTGGACAAATCTTCAGAGGGACTCCAGATTCCAAGTCTGGAGTAGGTCCAGTAGAATATGTTTTCTGGACAGATCTTTCAGTGAGGCTCCAGTAGTCGAGTCTGGAGCGAGTCCAATAAAACACGTTATTCTAACAAAACCTAAATAAGGTTCCAGTAGTCCAGTCTGGAGCCAGTCCAGTAAGTCTGGACTAAATCTGGACCTAACACTCTTCCTCATCAATTCGTCTTCTTCGAGTCTGATAAATCTCAAGGCACGATTTCTAGCTTCATCCAAAGATCTGCAAGGTGTCATGACAATATCTTGATAAAACAGGGAGTCTTTACTTAACCCCATCTTCAAAACCTGAACTGCAGTAGTCATATCTAACTTTGGAATTTCCAACGATTCTTTCGTGAACCTGTTAAGATATTCTTTTAAAGATTCGTTAATTCCTTGGGTGACTTGATAAAGATCACCCGTTATTTTCTCAAAAACCCTACTGCATGAAAACTGTAAATTAAAATGATTAATAAGTTGTGCAAAAGAAAATATAGATCCAGTGGGTAAATTGAGTAACCATTTCAGGGCTGCTCCTGATAATGTGGCACCAAAACCTTTGCATAAACATGCTTCTCTTAAATCTGTTGGGATTGGAACTGTCTCCATCTTCTCCAGTATTGAGCCACATGTTCCCGAGGATCTGTTGTTCCATCATACGTTTTCATATGAGGCGCTGAAAACTTCTTCGGAATTTCCACATTGGCTATGGCAGGTGCAAATCTGGAAATTTTGTATGAAGATGGATCTGCTTCTGGAATTGGTTGACAAAATCCCAGAACTGTCGAAATTAGTTCCTTGATTTTCTGCAATTCCCTCGCCACGTACGCATTTGCCATATTATCCTGCATTTGGTTAGCATTATTTTCGTAATTAAAGGAGGGAGGAGTAAAACCTGGAACCCCAGAAGATGATGGAGGGGTTTGTTCGTTATTTTTTGAGTTATTTCCTGCTTGAAATAAGGAACCAGATCCAGATTTCGGAGGAGGAGTAGAGAACATGTGACCCATTGACTGAGTCTCTGGAACTCCCGTTCCTCCAAAATTAATACTCCTATTGTTTAAAAGGGAGTTTTATGGTCTCTCAGGATCTTGGATTCTGATCTCTTGAGTCCTAGGTTCTTGGCTCCTGTTTTCCATCATCCTTGACTCCAAGCTATCGAATCTAGAGATGTTCTCTCTCTGTGCTTTCTTCATTTGTTCCTGAAGAACCCTAAACATAGAAAAATATTTGTGTCAGCACTAGATTCATGATGTGTGGTTTTTACCTGTGAATTCAAAGATGGTTCTGGATATGGTCGTGGTGCTTGAGGCATCGGGCGATTTGGATCATATCCTGATGAGGTATCTTCAATAGCCTTTCCAGTATTTTTATTATTATTATTTTTTGGAGGCTTATTGATCAGATTCTTCAGAGTTACAGATCCAGAAGCAGCAGATGAAGCGTTTTGAGAAGTAGACAATTTTTGTAGATCGGTTTGAGAAAGTTTTTGAAACTGAATATCTAGGATTGTGATAAAACTGCAAAACACCTTTTTGCCCCACGGTGGGCGCCAAATTGTTTCGGGCAAAAATTACCTAAGATAATTTTATAAAGGATTCAAGATAATCTAAGAACCGAAGATTTGTAAGTGAGGCTTGGTGTTTTAAGATCTTCAAATAAAGGAAAAGTTTTCTTAAAGATAACGATACAAACTAAACGTTTTTGCTAAAAAGAGTTTTATGAAAATCTTTGAGATAGAAATACGTCGAGTAAATAAGAAAACTGTTGAAGATAAAGATAAAAGACTGAAATGTAAAGCTAGGATCTTAAAGATAAATAAAAAAGACAATGACACCAGAATTTTGTTGACGGGGAAAAACCCTTGATTCAATTAAGAAATCTTAGGTAAAAAACCCCGGGAGGATTCAATCGACCCTTCCTGTGTTCTTTTATTATTATTTGTGGGTGATTACAACGAAGGTGAGAGTGATTTGATCGAGCTAATGTATGTAAAAGAAATAAGAATGCAGTGAGAATGTGTGTGCGAATACAAGTGTGAGAGCAGCTATTCTATTTTCGATCAATCACCTCATATTTATAATAGAAATCCCTTGTTAGGACCAGTTTCGCTGAAACTGGCCAGTCTCCAGTTGCACCTGGAGACTAAGAAGATTTGTCCGAAATATATTGAAGTCCAGTTGCAGCGTACAATTAACGCAACTGAAGACTTCCTCCAGTTGAGATCTGACCAGATGAAGAATCCTTCCAGTTGAAGTCGAAGACAACAAGTGGAAGATAAAGAATGACAATGGCAGCGAAGCCCAGTTAACATTCTCCTCTGATACAAACTGATTACAAAGCTTTACACTGATTACAAGGAAAATACTTTTATGCTTTATGTGTTATTACACAGATAAAAGGATTTATCTATGTATAAAGTACAAAAGGTACGTAAAGCAGGTTGAGAAAAGTTACTTTATTCTGTAACTTTACACAACATTTTTAAGGAATTAAATGCTATTCCTTAAATGCTCTCAACCATATTTGTACGGCCAAAGTTGACATCCCAATGTCAACTTTGCCTATAAATAGAAGTCATTGCACAACAAGAAATCACACTTTGCAAACCTGCAATATTCTTGGTGAACTTGTGCAATATTCTCTCAATCGTAAAAAGGAATATTTCACAACTTTAAGTGTTTCGATTGTCAAGAGAATTTCCAAGTGTAGATCAATTGTATTTCATAGGTTGTTAGGATATTTACATAGTTTGTATTATCTTGGTTCCGCAACAACCTTGTAATTTATTTAAAGTTAATAAATAAATTACACTTGAAAAATACATATTGTCTCACCAATTTACTTTACAAGTACTTTCTATTATTGCATTGTTATTTACTTGTTGTCACGATAATAAGTAATCTATCCAGAACTTGGTATACACTCACTGCAACTGGTCGTCTCCAGTTCAGTGTTTATATTACAAAGTAACCTCACCATCGACATTGAGGTGTCTTCAGGTAGTACCATCTATTGAGTTGGGACTTAGAAGTGGTATCAGAGCAGAAGGCTAATATACTTGCCTAGATCTGCTTAGATGACTACTACTGAAGGTGGGGATGGTTATGGTCAAGGTGAAAACCCCCTAAATATTAATACACCACCTGTTCAAAATGTTAATGTTAGAAATAAACTTGAGCTTAATTGAAGGTTTAATGGAGGATTTTAGGTTAGTGTGTGAAAAGTGTGTTTATGTGTGAAAGGGAGGTTGAAGATGATAGGGAGGAGAGAGAAAGTAATTTTGAGAGAAGGATGTATGGAATTATGATTAAGGCTACTTTACAAAATGATTAATGAAGGGGTATTTATACCTATCATCTAATTAACACTAATACCCCTTATATAACTAGAAATATTACAATTTAACACCATTTATATTTCTAACAATCTCCCCCTTGGTGTTGAATTGTAAATGTTGCATCGTCTTCGGTCTTTAAATAAACATGATGAGCCCATTTGTTGAAAATCTTCAATGTTGATTGGACTTTGAAGCTTTCTCATTGTCTTCAACGTCTTGTATCAACCTTGACTTTGAATCTTCTCAACAAACAAATATTCTTGACGATGACTTTCTAAGACTTGATCTTCTCTTGCAACTTTGAATACTTTGGAAGCATCTTTGAAATCTTTATAGCTTTTGAGCTTTCACAACTTGAACTTTTGAGTGTTGATTTCAACTTGATGTTGCTTTGAGAAGTAACTTGAACTTTGAGTAGCATACGGAAGCTTGATTTAACTTTGAATTCTTTTGGCTTTGCGCAAACTTGGTTTTGACTTTGAAATCTCTTGGCATTTCGGAAGCTTGGTTTTGGAATGCGGAAATTTGATTTGACTTTAAAACTTCAATTCTTGATCTAACTTGTCTCTGAATCAATAAACATCTTGGAGCACTTGATCCTTTGATCAATTAACATTTGCTCCCCCTCAATCAAACAACTATCTCAGAGCAAATTATTCAATAACAAATCTTTAATCTCTTGCTCCCCCTCGAACAAACAATCATTTCGGAGCATATTTAACGAATCATGAGTTTACTCTTGCTCCCCCTCGAACAAACAATCATTTCGGAGCATATTTAACGAATCATGAGTTTACTCTTGCTCCCCCTCAAATGAACAATCTCTTCAAATAAAGAACAAACTTAACTATCCAACTTAATTTTCTTTGTAGCATCAACAAACGACAATCTCTATTCAATCTCAAACTTTTCTAATCATCAAACGATGGTCAATTTTCCTTCAAATCTTTCAATTATCGACCATGTACTTCATCTTGAATATACTCGATCTCGAATCAATCTTTCTTTAACTTTCTCGAAACAATCTCTCAACTTTCAACATATCACGATAATTATTCACTCTCTTCACCTAAACTAACGATCCTTTGAACAACCAAACACAATGAATATCATCAATCAAATTCTACCTAAACCTTGAACTCTATCTATCAATCATTTAATCATTTCTCCCCCTTATGATGAATATGTGAAACGTGTTCATCATACAATAATGATTGATAGCATAAACGGTAGATCACAACAAACAATAGTCAACTAAATTAACCCAACCCAATTCCCAATTCCCAATGAACCTATTGGTGAACTAGAATGTAAGGTTGCATTTTTTGGAAAAAGAATTTATAAAGGTGTTTGTGTTCTTTGTGTTTGTGTGAAGAGAAATGAAATCCGGATAAAAATGATCCGTTAACACAACCAAAAATCAAAAGGATTAATGGTGTGGCCTAAAAATACGATTACTATTTTTAGGACTTCCCATTATCATCGAGAAATGCACAAAGCTTATCTCTAAATGGTTCGGTCTATGGCTTTTCAACCGATAGATTGCTTTAAAGAATGTAATTCATGGTCAGTGTCACAAAGGCGTTCGATAACCATGTCTTACTATCCTCAAAGACTTTTGGGTAAATAAATCCGAGGTCACATAGACTTCTCGTTAACTCAACAAATTCATAAAATGAAAATGTGAGACCTACGTTCAACGTTGGAAAAGATGTTAGCATTGGTAGGATTTCCATTCGATCATCGTGGAATATCAAAAATATGATATCACTACAAATGTTCCGGCAATATCACAAAGATATGCGATGTCACAAAGACATATAAAGACTCATTGTGTCCTAGTCAAATGAAAGAATATGTCAAGTACGCTCTAGACTCAATAGTGATCAAATGAAGTCGGGGACCGGAGCAGAGTGTCTCCCTTTTTCAATATCAACGTCTTCCAAATGAAGAGTCGATAGAAATGTGAAAATCTCCGTGAGAATAAAACAAGCATTTGTTAAGAAACACTTGAGTGGTTAGGTAAAGATGTGCATTGCTTCACTGGGTCCATGAAATCCGATAGAAACGTGTTGACCCGGCTTTTTAATAATTTTGGGGAGGGCTTTTATTTCTTTTAGCCCTTTCTCACATCATTTCACCATAACCTCTCACTTTTCGACTACTCCCTCATGTCCTATTTGCACAAACATCATTACCACGCTCATAAACCCTCACAATCTAAAATTGAGAATATAACTCCGGGGTTAGATCTCATCGGCGATGATAAGATCATGGAGTTTTTATGAGTGGCCTAAGCTCTCATGTGCAAATCTAACACCGAACTTCTTTGTATTTGATCGAAAATGGTTTGAAAATCTTACAAAGTGTTTTAAGATGGAAAATGAGTTTAAACACTTGGAAGTTTTGGTTTTAAAAACAAACTCCCCCTAAATATATGCATGATATAAACAAAGTTTTTGCATATAAAGGGTGAGTAAAAAGTTTGAAAGTTGCTCACAAACATTAAAAATGAGACAACAAAGGTAGTACACAAAGGCGTTCGATGCCTTGCATCTCATCCTAATACATTTTGAGTAACTAAAAGACAAAGTAAATAAAAAAAATGATGAGAAGAGAAAATCTTTTTGGATTTTTCAAAAATAAGAAAATGAAAATCTTTTTGGATTTTTCTAAAAATGAAGAAATTACGAAAACGGTTTTAGAACGGGTTATACACTGAAGTGTGCATAAGCCACTATTCATCAAATCACTTGGAAATCACTTTTGGAACCCATTTGAGATTGGGCCCAATGGTTTTTGAATTCTTGAAAGTCCAAATGTAAGTCTCATCGATTTGATGAATCGAAGTTGCATTCTACGGAGAACTAAAACCCGGTGGTTTAGTTGAAAAGAGTTTTCGTGGAAGCAAAGGTGAAAAATCATTTGATTTCGTTGAAAACTTGTCAATCTTGGGAGATTGATTTGAAAAATGATTTTTCGAGACAAAATCATTCACTTTTTGCACAACTGCTTTTGCAGGTTTTGGTGCAAGATCAAAAAGTTCCGAAAAAGAATATTTGAATGATTTTGACTCAGTTGACTGATCTTTTAAAATTGGTTTCCATTTTGATTTATTCAACTGAGATTTTGCTTGAGAAATGTGTTCAGACTTATCCTCGAAGGATAGAAAAGAGACAAAAGTAGTTGTTCCATCAAAATTTGGTTTCTTAGTGTACTTCTTACCCTTTTGTAAGGAGTAATTAGTAAACTAAGAGACCTTTCTTTCAAACGGTTTTGAAGATTTACCCGTGTAAACCTTCTTTGGAACATCAACTTTTAGTTTGGATGAACTTGATTTTGGAAAACATTTTGACACCTCGGTCTTTGGAATCGTTGAATTACTCGATTGTTTCATGGGTTTTTCAAGCTTTGTGTCCAACGATTTTGATTTAAAAGATGCAATTCGGTTCTCCATCTTTTCAAGTTGTTTTGTAACCGAAGCATTTAAATCAGAGAAAGAAATTGTTGACACATCAGATTTTAATTTCGAAACAAGAGTATCTTTCTCAAAAAGTTTGGATTCCAAAGATGAAATGTAATCTTGTTGATCTTTGATTATTTTCGAAAATCTTTGTTCTTTGCTCACAAAAATTGTGGACTTATTTCGCAACTCATGGTTAAGTTCAGAAATCTTTTGTTGCGAAACAAGTTCTTTTGAATGACTGTCCAAAACAATTTTATTGAGCTCTTTGGAAGAATTGTCCAACTCATTTGTTAATTTGAAAATCTTTGAATGCAAATGATCATTTTCTTTTTGAAGACTTTCCATGTTGGACAAAATGAGATCATTTGCAGATTTGAGCTCTTTAATTTCGGATTTGAGTTGGTCAATTTCAAGTCGAAGACTTACCATAGTAGACAAACTGAGAGTATTTCCAGACTGGAGCTCTTTGTTCTCAGGTTTGATTCGGTTAACTTCAGATTGAAGACTTTCCATTGCAGCAGATTCGAGCTCTTTATACTTCTTATCAAGTTGTTGATAAAGAGTATCTTTGATACAACACTCATATTTTAGGTTAGAAATTTCATCTTCAAGCTCCTTCAACTCAGGATTCGACTCTTTCAGTTTCACATTTAATAACTCAATGTCCTGCACCAAAGCATTTCCTCTTAGCATTTCATTAGTTTTCTCAACTTGCAGTTGTCTCACGGTCTTGTTCAACTCAAGAACTTTGGCATCAAGTTCTTGTTTTTCAAGAATCACTGTTTCACTTTGATTCATAAGATATTTTAAGTAATTCTTAGAGACAGAGATTACCTGATCATCATTCTTTCCAGAACCTAGAGCTAATGCTTCTTTCGAAGACATGATGATTAAGAAATGAAGAATGGAAAATACTAGAAAAATATTGAATGGGAAATCACAACAGATTAATCACTCAAAAATGAATATACTTAGATCAGAAAAACCACAAGTCATCACATCACATAACCACGACTCAAGCAATCACAACAACAACCACACAGCCATGATTCACAACACTTGAAGCTAGAAAGTGCTATTTGCAGAGCATATATCTCTGCAAATGGGGGTTTCAAAAAAAAAATTCTCAAATTTCACTCCAACAATGGGTAAGTAATAAAAATGGTTTTAGAAAAAAACTTGAATTTTTTTTTTTCAATTTGTACTATTTGCAGAGGTTTTTGCTCTGCAAACAGTTGAAATGAGAAAAATTTTCTAATTGAACTATTTGCAGAGGTTTTTGCTCTGCAAACAGTTGAAATTAGAAAAAAAATTTCTAATTGTACTATTTGCAGAGGTTTTTGATCTGCAAACAGTTGAAATTAGAGAAAAAAAATTTCTAATTGTACTATTTGCAGAGGTTTTTGATCTGCAAACAGTTGAAATGAGAAAAATTTCTAATTGAACTATTTGCAGAGGTTTTTGCTCTGCAAACAGTTGAAATTAAAAAAAAAATTCTAATTGAACTATTTGCAGAGGTTTTTGCTCTGCAAACAGTTGAAATGAGAAAAAATTTCTAATTGAACTATTTGCAGAGGTTTTTGCTCTGCAAACAGTTGAAATTAGAAAAAAATTTCTTATTGTACTATTTGCAGAGGTTTTTGATCTGCAAACAGTTGAAATTAGAAAAAAAAATTCTAATTGAACTATTTGCAGAGGTTTTTGCTCTGCAAGCAGTTGAAATTAGAAAAAACTTTCTAATAGTACTATTTGCAGAGGTTTTTGCTCTGCAAACAGTTCAAATAAGAAAAATTGGCCGAAAATTTTTTGTAAGTCTTGATGAATGGAATGCAGAGGTATAAGCTCTGCAAATGGTGAAAGTAAGAAATTTTCAGTTTGAATGGTTTGCAGAGGTATGAGCTCTGCAAATGTGATTTGCAGAGGTATAAGCTCTGCAAATGGGGTTTTTGACAGAAAAATTTGTTAAGTGTCGGAAAATAGGTCGATTTGCAGAGGTATAAGCTCTGCAAATGAGGTGTTTGAGAAAGTTTTTCTAAATGTTACACGAAATGTTGATTTGCAGAGAAACGAGCTCGGTAAATGGGATTTGCAGAGGTAAGCTCTGCAAATGAGGTGTTTGAGAAAGTTTTTCTAAATGTTACACGAAATGTTGATTTGCAGAGAAACGAGCTCGGTAAATGGGATTTGCAGAGGTATAAGCTCTGCAAATGAGGTGTTTGAGAAAGTTTTTCTAAATGTTACACGAAATGTTGATTTGCAGAGAAACGAGCTCGGTAAATGGGATTTGCAGAGGTAAGCTCTGCAAATGAGGTGTTTGAGAAAGTTTTTCTAAATGTTACACGAAATGTTGATTTGCAGAGAAACGAGCTCGGTAAATGGGATTTGCAGAGGTATAAGCTCTGCAAATGAGGTGTTTGAGAAAGTTTTTCTAAATGTTACACGAAATGTTGATTTGCAGAGAAACGAGCTCGGTAAATGGGATTTGCAGAGGTATAAGCTCTGCAAATGAGGTGTTTGAGAAAGTTTTTCTAAATGTTACACGAAATGTTGATTTGCAGAGAAACGAGCTCGGTAAATGGGATTTGCAGAGGTATAAGCTCTGCAAATGAGGTGTTTGAGAAAGTTTTTCTAAATGTTACACGAAATGTTGATTTGCAGAGAAACGAGCTCGGTAAATGGGATTTGCAGAGGTAAGCTCTGCAAATGAGGTGTTTGAGAAAGTTTTTCTAAATGTTACACGAAATGTTGATTTGCAGAGAAACGAGCTCGGTAAATGGGATTTGCAGAGGTATAAGCTCTGCAAATGAGGTGTTTGAGAAAGTTTTTCTAAATGTTACACGAAATGTTGATTTGCAGAGAAACGAGCTCGGTAAATGGGATTTGCAGAGGTATAAGCTCTGCAAATGAGGTGTTTGAGAAAGTTTTTCTAAATGTTACACGAAATGTTGATTTGCAGAGAAACGAGCTCGGTAAATGGGATTTGCAGAGGTATAAGCTCTGCAAATGAGGTGTTTGAGAAAGTTTTTCTAAATGTTACACGAAATGTTGATTTGCAGAGAAACGAGCTCGGTAAATGGGATTTGCAGAGGTTTAAGCTCTGCAAATGAGTGTTTGAAAAAAAAAATTTGGCTAAGTAAGAGGTCGGCAAACACAAGGATACAAGATGAGTTCGAGAGTCTATCTCTACAAACACGAGTATTGGTCATGGGGTTGAGCTCGACAAACACTAGAACAATGATGTTGGTCGTGTAGCGAGCTCGGAAAATGGCTTGATTCACGACCTCTGCAAATGCGATAAACACGAGTCTGGAACTTCTGCAAACACTGGTAACCTGCTCGGCAAATGGTAAGGTCACTTACTTAAAAAGAACTGAGCCCTTCTTGCTTGACCCTTCTTTCTGAACCTTTTCTTTTGAACCTTTTCTTTTGAACCTTTGACCAAAGAAAACTTTGACTTTGAAAAATATTGAGATCAGTAACTGAAAGTATTTGCAGAAAAATGGTTTCTTCAAGATCACGACGGTGAACAGTAACAACGGTGGCCGGAATCTCGCCGGAAAACTTCAAACGTCAATTACTCCTTCGATACACCGATTATGCTCTGATACCAATTGTTAGAAATAAACTTGAGCTTAATTGAAGGTTTAATGGAGGATTTTAGGTTAGTGTGTGAAAAGTGTGTTTATGTGTGAAAGGGAGGTTGAAGATGATAGGGAGGAGAGAGAAAGTAATTTTGAGAGAAGGATGTATGGAATTATGATTAAGGCTACTTTACAAAATGATTAATGAAGGGGTATTTATACCTATCATCTAATTAACACTAATACCCCTTATATAACTAGAAATATTACAATTTAACACCATTTATATTTCTAACAGTTAATACAAACCCTCCTCCTCCTACTGCCCCTAACCATGTCCATGTACATTATTCTAACACTCATGTTCCAAAATTTGATGGAAATAGTGAGACCTTTGGTACATGGAAGGCCAGAATGCTCTTGCATTTTGGTGGGATAGAGAGGTATATGTTGAAAATCCTTAAGGATCGACCATATATACCCATGTCTCTTGGGGTAAGTCCTCTTCTAGATCCAACTGGAAGAAGAGGTTCCAGAGAAAAGCTCGAAGACCACTGGTCTGATGAGGATCGTAGACTTGTAGATCTGGACACCATACTCAAGAACATGATCCTTGGAGCTGTCCCTGAAGACCTAATTCCAACACTTATGTTTTTCCCCAGTGCAAAAGCAATGTGGGATGAATTAGTCATTCAGTTTGAAGGAGGTGATGACACCATTGTCACCAGAAAGGTTGCCCCGAACAAGAAGTATGAATCCATTCTTTGCTCTTCCCAATGAAAGTCTAACTGGTACTTACACCAGGTTTTCTAGCCTCATTAATCAGTTGAGAGGCTTGGGTGTTGAGAAGGATAAGGATATTCTTCTTGAGAAATTTTGTGATATTCTCCCTTCCAAATGGGAAAATATGGTTCTTGTCTTAAGACAATGTAAAACCCTGCACAGTCACACTCTTGCATCGCTCTATGGAGCCTTCAGATTCACTGAAGATAATAATGCAGCATGACTGGTGGCTGAGCAGGATGCCATGAACCATGCCCAGAGTCCCAAGGTTGCTAGCATAACTGAGCGACCTTGTGCTACTTTAATGTCTGCAGAGAGTGTCCAGTCACACTCAATGAAGGAGATGTTAAACAGTTTCTTGAACTCTGGCCTGACCACTAAAATCAGTGACGGTTGTGATGAAACTGACGATGAGGATCTGGTAGCCATGATTGCTAAAACCTTTAATAGGTTTAAGCATAAATCTAAAAGATTTAATGGCCCAAACAATGCTTCCAGCTCCAACTCTCTGGATAAAACCAATCTTACCTGCTATAAATGCGGTAAGAAAGGTCATTTTATGAAGGAATGCAGATCTAGTCAGATGAACAACCAAACTGGTCCCTCTGTCCCAAATTTCAATCGGCCTGAAGATAGCTATAAAGCTAAATATAAGAAGCTTAAGGCCCAGATTGCCCTCCTGTCCATGGAAAAGGAAAAGGATCAGTGCTTGATGGCACAAACTGAGGGAAAATGGGAGTACTCTGATGACTCATCAGTTGATGATGAAGAGGAAAGGGACATGTGTTTCATGGCCTTGGAAGATCAACAGCAGCATGTGGCAAAGGAAGATGTCATCACTGGAAGATGGGTGGACATCATTTTGAAAAAGGTATGTGATTATGACAACCAGGTTGATCCAGAACTGAAACTGGACCTCGCTGAATCATTAAGTGGTGATTTGGCTTTTGTGGAAACTGTTAGAGCAGACAGTGAAAGATATCTGGATACTATCTTAACTGAACTGCACAATGTTAAACCATAATTAAATGATTTACAAAGTGTCCAGTTGGCTCTCAAGGAGTCAGTTTTGAAAATTGAGGATTTTGAACTTGAAAATCAGAAATTAAAATCTGATCTTCAAAAAGAACAAACAATTATCAAGTCGTGGATAAAAGCATCTGGAAAGAATTTTGATGCATTTTCTAGAACTATTGATGCCCAGAAAAATGCATGGAAATCTGGAGATCTTGAAATAGCAGCTCTCATACCAGATCTTCATGCATTGCCTCCAGCTCTTAGGGTTGAAACTCCATATGATCAACCTGAGACTGTCAAAACTAAACCCATTGAGACCACCCCCATTAAGGTTAAACCTGGAGCCAATCAGGCTAGTGCTCCAGTTAAAAAGGCTTCTGGAAATAAGCCTTTACTTCAGAAGACCAAAAGACCAAAACTCCAGCTGAACCAAGGTCCAAGGTTCAGCAGCCTGATGAAAATAATATTTTGTCTAAACTGGAAAGTCAACTCCAACTTTTGTCTAGACAGGTTCAGATTTGTACTGCCAGAATTAAAAATCTGGAAGGAGGTTCATCACCTCCAGTTGAAAAACAAAATATTAAACCCCCTTCAAAACCAAAACAAAAGAATGTTCCATCTGGAACAAAATCTGATAAGAAAAAGGGGAGCAAGTATCAAATACCAATCGTTTTTACTCCTGCACCTGGAGCTGGTGAAAAAGATCCAGATGTAGTCTTCAGTTTAAAACCACAATCAGCTGAGAGTTCTGTAGTGAAGTCCAGTGAACCCATCAAGAAAAGATGGGTTCACAAAAATAACTAATGATTTTTGTGGGTGTGCAGGGCAATCGAAAGAAAAATATCTGGTATCTGGACAGCGCAGCTGGCCGGACTATGACCGGATGTAAGCCCCTGCTTGAAGAGTTCACTGTCCAAGATGGACCGGCAGTGACGTTTGGTAATGGTCAAAGTGGAAAGACTGAAGGATATGGTGTGCTCAATAACGGACATGTCGAATTCAAAAGAGTTGCATTTGTGAATGGTTTGAAATACAACCTGATCAGTGTAAGCCAACTTTGTGATGATGGCTACAAAGTTTCGTTCGATATTGCTCAAGGCACCATATTTAACAAGGATTGGAAAGTGGTGATGGTTGCACCAAGAAAAGGAAATGTGTACATCATGGATATGGAACCAGCTCCAAAAAAGCAGTGCTTCTATACCAAGGCTGATGAGGACACCAACTGGCTGTGGCATAAAAGAATATCCCATCTTAATTTCAAAAATATTAACAAGTTGTCTCGCAAACAACTGGTAGATGGGATACCTCATATTTCTTTCAATAAAGAAAAGCCATGTCCAGGGTGTGAGATGGGCAAGCAGAAAAGGGCCAGTTTCAAAACAAGCCAAAACTTTAGCATCACTGAACCTCTCCACATGCTTCATATGGATCTCTTTGGTCCAGTGAATGTTCAAACTAGAGCTGGAAAGAAGTACACTCTAGTTGTGGTCGATGAATTCACCAGATATTGTTGGGTGGTATTCCTCAGGTCCAAAAGTGATGCACCTGCTGAAATCATCTCTCTCATCAAAAGAATTGAACTCAAGTATACTCGAAAAGTCTGTCAGTTGCGAAGTGATAACGGTACTGAATTTCAAAATAAGGTACTTGAAACATTTTGCAATGACACTGGCATCTCTCAAAACTTCTCATCAGCACACTCTCCAGAGCAGAATGGAGTTGTGGAAAGAAAGAATCACACACTGATAGAAGCGGCCAGAAGTATGCTATCTGAATCAGGTCTTCCCACTAGTTTCTGGGCTGAAGTAGTTGCAACTGCTTGTCACACCCAAAACCGGTCTGTCTACATCAAGAGACATAAGAAGACTGCCTATGAAGTACTCAGGAATCGGAAACCAAATATTGGATATTTTCATGTATTTGGTTGTCAAGTTTATATTTTAAATGATTCCAGTCAGCTTGGAAAGTTTGATGCAAAAGCTGATGAAGGTGTATTTTTAGGCTATTCAGATATTCGAATGGCCTTTAGAGTTTATAATTATAGACTCCAAAAGGTTTATGAGACAATTCATGTCACATTTGACGAATCAAATGAAACAATCAACAAGAGACCAAGCCTTGATATTTCTCCAGTCGTTCCAATAAATTTTGGTGAAACTGACCAAGTTCATCAGTCAGTTGTTTCACCAAAAGTTGCTTCTAGTTACACTCAACTGGAACCAGTTAAGAAGAAGAGCACCACCAGTGACACTTCATTCTATCCCTCCATCAATTTCAACTTACCACAGAAATTGATGATTGGATCTGATGTACGTGTCACTCCAATATCTGCACCAGTTCAAACCCCAACTTCGCCAGTTCTTCAAGAAATGCCTTTTAAAGAGGAATTTCATGATGCAAATCGTGACCTCATTGACTCTGATGAGGATATAGAAGTGGTTTGGACTGATCCTCCTCCAGAAGCTGCTGCAACTGAAGAAGATCACCAGGTGACTTGCACTGATATTGTTTTGCACCAGCCTAGTCAATACACTAAATGGACTCGAGCACATCCAATTGAACAGATTGTTGGAGATCCAAGTAGTGGGGTTCAGACTAGAAGAGCCACCAGTGAGCAATGCTTAAACGTCACCTTCTTATCACTGATTGAACCGAAGAAGATTGACGAGGCTATGGCAGACCCAAGCTGGGTGGAAGTTATGCAAGAAGAGCTCATCCAGTTTGAAAGGAATAATGTATGGGAACTTGTTCCTTGTCCACCAGGGTAGGAATGTACCATACGTTTCTTTAATATCAAATTATTATCAGTCAAAATAATTTTGAACCTCCAAACTAAAACAACATGTTGATTCTACTTTTTCTGCTGAGGAATATCAAATGTAGAGCCAATGGAGACATAGTGTAGACGATTATTAAAAAAAGTTCAAGGATGTGCTTGCAAATGCGGGTTTAGACGGTATCATTAGTTTTTTTTAGTAGTGCATTGTGTTAGGATTCATGCACATAAATCATATAAACAATCACGAGTACGCAGCGGAAAGAAACGTATATGCAATATAATAATTAACAAAGTAAGAATTGAAAGTGTACCTTTTAGCGTAAGCTTCCAATAAAGTTAATAATAATATATTTATTATTAGTTAGGGTTTAAAGTAAAACCCCTCTACGATCGTACACTTGACACCCCTATGATGTATGCTAGTACCCGATCACGAACTCACAAACCCGTTGTGCAATACCCTTAATGTCGAACCCCAAAAACCGAACCCCTTGGGGTTTTTCTTGCTTCGGCCGATCGAACAAGAGAGAGGGAGAGAAAGAGAGATTTTAGTTAGGGTTTTACCTCACAAACAACTTATGAAAAACCCTTAACTTTAACCCTCTATTCCCCCCCCCCCCCCCCCGGCCCCCCCTTCTATTGTACAATTAGGAAACTTCTAATTTACATTTTAATCCATCTCTTGTAATTAATAAACATATATTTAACAATTTAATTATTGTTTATTAATCATTTCGTGAACGTATTAATCAATATATTACATTTAATATATTAATTAATTGCATAGAGTTTACGTGTCATTTTGTGTGACCCCTTAGGCTTAAATGATTTCCGGACATACGTTTATTTAACGTGATCATATTCCAACACATTGTGCTCAAGCTTTTGGAGTTTTGGGGTCATTTTGAAAGGCGTGGATAGAGTCCACAGTGATGATAGGATAATACCTGCTTTGGAAGATTGTTTATTCTGGTAACACTAGCTAGGCCACGAACTGAACTGATTGAAGCTTCTCAAGGAGAAAGCTTATACACGAGGTAAATAGTTCAACTTTTAATTTCAACACTTCGAAGATAATTGTGATTTTTAGTAAGCAAAATTATTTTATCAGTTGTACAAAAACAGACACTAGGAAGTAGGGCTTGGGCGTGCTTATGCTATTTATAGTTGTGTAACCCGATAATTAGCTACTACTACTGTCTCAGTTTAAATGTCCCGTTTTAACTTTTTAAGTTTTTCATTTTCGACTTTCACCTTTACACATCTTTGCTAATAACATGCATGTTAAAAGTTTCAATAGAGTCACAACTCACACATAACATGCACGTTTTCTTTATATATTTACAGGTTCAATAAGGAGCCAATATTCTTGCTAATTTAACCCGTAAGCCGCTTAAAGAAACACATAACAGAACCATACAACTATCGTTTGATAACTTGGCAAGTGTAAATTCTTTTCATCTTTCTATTCAACACAACGTGCTACGAAAATCTCGCAACTTTAAACACAAATTTGAATGTTATTCTTTTTTTTATAATTTAGATGTAATCAAACATATACTTTTTTTATTTATACTTTGTTAATCATGTTAATATAATCAATCACCCGATTGATTACAATAATATAATATAAATAATATATATATATATTATATATATATATATATATATATATGGGGGATGGGAATATAAGGCTGTTAGGTAGCTAAGCTTAGGTGTGGAACACTCACATATTGTTTTTTTAATCCATAAAAATCAGGGGGGCCATGTGTTTTAATTAAAATTCAACAAATATTAAAAAATTGGTATGTGAGGGGTTCCACACCTAAGTTAGGTGTCGGACAACCTTATATTCACTTTTCCCATATATATATATTATATATAAATATATTATATATATATATATATATAGTAAGGTTCATGTGAGAACTATTCATATATGAACATAGGTAATTTTAAGTATAACTTGATAGTTCATATGTGAACGAATATGTTCACATATACCATTCCGTATGAACATCAAGTTATAATCAGAAGTTCTCATGGTTCTTCCAATTCAAATGGTTCTCATATGAACCTTTTCCTATATATATATATATATATATATTTTTAATAATATATATATATATACTAGATTATTTTCCCGCGTGATACGCGAGATAAACATATAAAAAATACATTATACTATAAAAAGTTGACACAATATAATAAAAAAAATACATTAAAAGTTATAAAAAACGGGAAGAATAGGAAATAAAATAAAATCAATGACACAAGCTAGGAAGTAAGAAAATAAATACTTTCTTAGCTTTCAAAAATTGCAACTTGGGCAAAAAAATTCTTCCATTACCCGAAGTATTTAGGAAATCAATAGTAATAGGAGTAATCCATAAAAAAGAAACTGCTTGATTTCTGCGAGTTTTGAGCCCTAATACCTTGATGGTGTATGGGGGATGTTATCATATAGGCAGACCTAACCCGTATCAAGATAGAGAAGTTGCTTCTAAGTTTTACCTAAATGGTAGAAAAGGACCTCCGGCTTTTTGCATGGGATGAGGGCACTGATCCAAACCACGCTTCTTAGTAGGAGTAATCCATATAACATAAATATCAAATTTGTAACAAAATCTAAAAATATCTTGTATTTTAGAAAGTAAATATATTTATATTATTTTAAAGAATATTCATTTATGAATATATTGTTGTAACCTATTTTCTTCTTTACACAATATAAAGTATACTTATTTGTCCAGGATTATTAATTTTCTCAATGACCAAGGTTTGACAATGGCTTTCCATGCATCAGGAATTGCTTTTGGGTTTCTATGTAGTATTACACAAGTTTAGATTTATAACGATTATAACATATGGGTTTTCTTTGTTTCCAAATCTAAAAAAGTTTTCCCAATGTATGGTCGGGGGTTAATTAAACATGTATATATGTAAATTATTGTAAGATAATAACTATTAGTGGTTTAGAAATCATATTATAATCCTTCTCTTTTTGGAATATAAAAGGGAACTTTATTTGGTTGGAAATGTTGATTTATATATGAATACTACATATAGTTTGTGTTTTGGAAATGTTGAATATTTATATAAACATATAATAAGAAAGTTGTTGAGTCAAGAATTCGCTGACCAGACTTGGTCGCTGACGTCGGTCGTCAGCGAGTCATCAGCGAGTCAATGACTCTCGTCAGCGGGTGGTTTGCTTTCCAAGTTGTTGGTCAAGGCGGGAAGATTTCAAACTAAAATAAGACAAGAGTCACATGATGGTTCATCCAACTGTATTTTACCCTAAAAGGAAAAGATGCAGGTGGACCAAAACACAAGGGTTTCTCTCTCATACCCGTTTTGGTAAAGAAGACAAAGGTTCCTGGATCCAAGTACTTAGAGCCAATGGAACGTCGACAACCACCATCATATCACTATCATTGTAAGGCTGTGTTGCCCTAATTCCTTCTCTATATAAGGCAACACAGCCACACCATTTATATGCGTGTAATTCACCACAAAGTGTATGTCACTTTATTTGTAATTGCTTAAGTTTCTTTCTTCCTTTCTAGACTTAGCAATTATCTAGTTCATTTGTATTTTTGTAAGACAAGTTGTAATATCGACCATGTATTCATCGTTTAATCAATGATACATATGATTAGACTTGCATAGTTTTCTTACAATTGAACTTGTTCTTGTTTATGTTCTTTACTTTCTATTATTACATTCTTGTCTAGATTAATCTCATTATAAGTGTGCAAATCAAGGACTGTCAAGTGGTATCAGAGACATCGTTTCTAAATTACTGAAACAAAGATCCGTTTGCATTCTTACTTCTTTCTAAAATCTTTCTTTTTCATTAAACAAGAACATGACTGCTGTTCCCACCCTCGTTAACACACGTGACTTTGATTACGTGTCTGTCCCTCCAAGATTCGAGCCCGATGACTTTGGGTCTTGGAAGGAGAGAATGTTACTTCACATAGTGGGTGTGGAACCCTATCTTATGACCATAATGACCAAAGGTCCATATGTACTCACTCTGGTACAAAGAACACCAGGAGCAACTGCTGATGCTCCTGAGGTAGTGATTGACATTGTCAAACCAGAGGTACAGTGGACCGATGATGAGCGTAAACTGGTAAACCTTCATTCCAGGCTCAAAAACATGATTATCAGCACTCTTCCCTCTGATTTCATGAAAGTGGTCATTAGATATACCTCTTCTAAAGAAGTTTGGGATAGATTGGTTAGCATGCACGAAGGCTATGCTGCTACCATTGCGACCAAAAAGATTGACCTAAAAAGAGCCTATGAAAACTTCTTATCCGTCCCTAATGAAGGTCTTAACGGCACCTATACCCGTTTCAAAGGGTTGCTGAATGATATGACCACTGTTGGTATCACCCATGACGATTTTGAGGTGTGCCATAAATTTCCTGATATTTTACCTATAAAGTGGCAAGGATTGAGACAAATCCTTAGGACCACTGAGAGACTCAATGGTATTGATCTTGAATCTCTCTTTGGCATGCTTCAATTTGAAGAAAGAGCCCTTGCTCAAACTTTAAGGGCTGCTGCTGATGCAAAACATCATGCTGGCCCCTCTTCTTCTACTTCTTCCTCTGCTTACTCTGTTACTGATCCCCTTGCCCTTGTCTCTGCTGAACCCATAAATCTAAATGTGGGCGTCAGCACTCCTTCTCTTCCACCCTCTATTCAATCTCTTGTTAATGATCTTGATGCTGAAAAGAAACAAGATATGTTCAGCGACTTTATGGACTTTGCCTTAGTCGCTGGAAAGAGGTACTCAAGAAAATGGAACAACCGTAAGTCGGTTGCCCCATATAAGCCTCCTATTGACAAGTTTCAAGAGGAGTGCTGGAAATGTGGACGAAAAGGACACTACCAGAAGGAGTGCAGAGTTGCTCTTCCAACTCCTGCTGCTCCTAAAAGTAATTCTTCCAAACCTGCTGATGAGTACAGGAACAAATACTATCAGCTAAAAGCCAAGGTTGCTGAAATGGAAGATGCAAAAACTCCAGCGAAAGGGCTGGTTGCTGAAGAGCACGACTGGGCCGAATCAGATGATTCAGACAGTGAAGAATACGTGGATGCCATGTGTCTTATGGCACTCGCTGATGGTGATGCTCTGACTAAAGACCAAGTTTCTTCAAGTCAGTGGGTAAACGTCACCATTAAAAAGGTATGTGCTCACTCTTCTGCTTCTGACGAAGATAAACCTAAAATCTTGAATCTCTCTTTGGCATGCTTCAATTTGAAGAAAGAGCCCTTGCTCAAACTTTAAGGGCTGCTGCTGATGCAAAACATCATGCTGGCCCCTCTTCTTCTACTTCTTCCTCTGCTTACTCTGTTACTGATCCCCTTGCCCTTGTCTCTGCTGAACCCATAAATCTAAATGTGGGCGTCAGCACTCCTTCTCTTCCACCCTCTATTCAATCTCTTGTTAATGATCTTGATGCTGAAAAGAAACAAGATATGTTCAGCGACTTTATGGACTTTGCCTTAGTCGCTGGAAAGAGGTACTCAAGAAAATGGAACAACCGTAAGTCGGTTGCCCCATATAAGCCTCCTATTGACAAGTTTCAAGAGGAGTGCTGGAAATGTGGACGAAAAGGACACTACCAGAAGGAGTGCAGAGTTGCTCTTCCAACTCCTGCTGCTCCTAAAAGTAATTCTTCCAAACCTGCTGATGAGTACAGGAACAAATACTATCAGCTAAAAGCCAAGGTTGCTGAAATGGAAGATGCAAAAACTCCAGCGAAAGGGCTGGTTGCTGAAGAGCACGACTGGGCCGAATCAGATGATTCAGACAGTGAAGAATACGTGGATGCCATGTGTCTTATGGCACTCGCTGATGGTGATGCTCTGACTAAAGACCAAGTTTCTTCAAGTCAGTGGGTAAACGTCACCATTAAAAAGGTATGTGCTCACTCTTCTGCTTCTGACGAAGATAAACCTAAAATCTTTGAATCTCTTCTCTGTGATATCCAGTTCGTTGAATCTATACGAGCTGATATCCAATCCAAACTTGACTCTGTCTGTTAAGAGTTAAGTGAAAAATCTGAAAAACTCAATGAGTTGAGGAATGTTCACGTTGAACTTCAATCTCATGAGTTGCTGGCACAAAAGGTTCAACTTGAGAATGAAAGACTCAAGCTTGAAGTTGCCAACCTTAAGAAGATTGTGACCTCCTGGTCAAAAGCTTCCAGGTTTCACCACCAGTGCCTAAACGAACAAGTCCCTGCCCAAGTTCAGGCAATAATAGGCGGTGACTTCGATGCTGATGCCTCTCTTTCTGACTTGTTCAATGATGAGGTGAAGCCTGAAATTTCTATCCCTCCGTCTGTTGTCGTCTCTCCTGAAGAGATGAGAAAATGGTATTTTGTTAGAGGAAACGATTACCATAATGAAATGGAAGCTGGTACTACCTCTTCTACTACCAGCGACCCATCTAATCCTGCTGAGGAAAATGGTGCTAGCACTTCAGCAAGCACCAACAACCCGTATCCTCATCTTCCCATTGTTGGCATGATGCCAAATGAAGGAAGAGTTCAATACTCTTCTGGGGAATCTTTTGAAGGGGATATTGGTAGTGATGGTTTTAAACCCATCGCTCCTCAGCAGCTTACCATCAGACCTACTGAACCTTTCAGAAGAAGTATGGTTGTTGTCCCTTATGACTACAGCACACCTCAGCGAGCTACTCCAGTCAGTCAGCAAGTTCCTTCCCTTGTTGCTCAACCCTCTTCTTCCTTATCTTCTCAGCAAGTTCCTACCCATGCTGACAGTAAAACTGTGCAGGATGAGCGTGTCTTAAAAAGACGCGTCAGGTTCGGGGACGCTAGATATCAGCAAGTTGGACCTTCTAAGGTCCAACCTGCTGATAAACAGGTCCATCAGCAGGCACCCCAATCGATGCCTACTCCTATTTTGAGGCATAAAACTCCTCAAAATGAGAGAATGCCTCATGCACAAAATAGGTCTATCACTCCTCAGAGAGGATACTTGCCCCATCAGCAAGTAAGACCTATCACTCCTCAAAGAGGACACTTGTCTCATCAGCAAGTAAGATCTACTACCCCTAATAGGCAGTACTTACCTCATAGGCAAATGAGGTCAGCTACTTCTAATCAGCGACCTAGATCGGTCACTCCCAAAAGAGTGCATCCTTCTCAGCAGGGTCTTTCTTCTTCTTCTTACCCTGCTGTCAATCAAGCGTGGAGTGTAGTTAAGGGATCAAAAAATCCCTCTACCTCTCAATCTGAGGATCCAAAAGGAAAGTCCATTTTGGGTCCTGCTCCTAAAATGCCTCAGCTTGCACCTAAGCATAAGCAAAGGTCTAAGCAAAAGAAAAAGGCACCCTCCTCTTCTGACCCCAAAATTAACGAGCTAGCTCAGCAAGTTAATGATCTTTCCTCTCAACTGAAGGAATTCCTCCTTCAAAATCAAAGAGACAACATCTCTGTTAAAAAATGCTACATATGTAGCAGCAGAGGTCATGTTGCCTCTGATTGTGACAATTCCAGGGATGCTCCTGAGATTGTCATTCAACCCAATCCTTCTTCCTCAGCGGCTGCTTCATCCTCCACTATGGTCAGCGAAAGTTCTGCTTCTGCTGATCATATAAATAGTGTGGGTGAGTCAACCGGTCTCACTGAGGAGAACATTGCTGACTTCATTGCTGCTCAGCGAATCTCCTTTCCTCTCTCTCAAGAGATCATTACTAATGCTCAAGGCAGCATTCTGGTCGAGTATGGGAACAACAATCAAGTCAGTGGCTTGACTGTTCTAGATACTGGAAACACTGTTACTTACACCTCTGCTGATCAATTCTTCACAAATGAGGTCACTAGTGACATGCTTCCTGCTCATCAGCTTGTTGATAATTATCCAATAGATGATACTGCTGACCCAAGAGCTCCTCTTTCACTCTCTTCTGATAATGACAATCTTCATTCTCTTCCTCTTACTTCAAATGGCACTGAAGAGGAAAATTATGAATCCACTCCTGTCATCCCTGAAGCTCCCTACTTTAATCCCGCTGACATGGCTGTCAGTGAGTTTAACAGTGAACCCTTCTAAATCCTTGTTGTATCCATGCAAGGCTCGCTGGGAAAAGGTGTGTGGTACTTGGACAGTGGCTGTTCAAAGCACATGACTGGCACTAAGACCCTGCTGGATAACTACGTAGAGGCTGCTGGCCCTACTGTAGTGTTTGGTGATAACTCCACCGGACAAACTAAAGGATATGGACTTCTCTCGAATGGTCTCATTAAGTTCTCCAAGGTTGCTTATGTAAATGGTTTGAAACACAACCTCAACAGCATAAGTCAACTTTGTGATGCTGACTATAAAGTGATACTTGATAAACATCAAGGCACTATTGTGAATGTAAACAAAGAAGTCGTCTTGGTTGCTCCAAGAAAACGAGATGTTTATCTTGTTGACTTCACTCCTATCAAGACTGATAGTGAGACTTGTTTCTTTGCCAAGTCAGCTGCTGAACTAAATTGGTTATGGCACAAGCGTATGTCGCATGTGAACTTCAAAACCATCAACTCACTGGCCAAAAAGAACCTTGTTCGTGGCCTTCCTCATCTCTCCTTTGAAAAGGATAGACTCTGTGGTGCTTGTGAAAAAGGTAAAAGCCACAGAGCAACCTTTAAAACAAAGCAGGCCAATTCCATCTCTGGCTGCTTTCATCTTCTTCACATGGACCTCTTTGGTCCAGTGAATGTCCAAAGTCTAAAGGGTAGCAGATACACTTTAGTCATTGTGGATGAATATTCACGATTTACTTGGACTATCTTCCTTCATTCTAAGAGTGATGCTGCTGAGGAGATTATCAATTTCATTAAGAAAATGGAAAATCTCAACAGCATAAGGGTTAAAGAACTCAGGAGCGACCATGGCACTGAGTTCAGAAATCACACTCTTGAATCCTTTTGTGCTGATCAAGGGATCTCACAAAATTTCTCTTCTACTAGAACTCCTTAGCAAAATGGTGTTGCTGAAAGGAGAAATAGAACTCTCATAGAGGCAGCACGTACCATGCTCAGTGAGTCCTCTTTACCCAGCAAGTTTTGGGCAGAAGCTGTCAATACAGCTTGCCATACTCAAAACCGCTGTCTTATTGTCAAGAGACATGACAAGACAGCATATGAGGTTTTGAAAGGAAAGAAACCTCAAATCAAATATTTTCATGTCTTTGGATGTCCTGTCTTCATACTTAATAACAAGGATCACCTAGGAAAATTTGATCCTAAAGCTGATGATGGCTACTTTCTTGGCTATTCTTCCATCAGCAAGGCGTTCAGGGTATTCAATACTCGACTTCAGAAGGTGGATGAATCCATTCATGTTACCTTTGATGAAAGTTCATCTGCTCTTAAGGACATCCAAACCACTTCATCTGAAGTCATTTTTAATGAACTCACTGATCCTCCTTCTGAGGAAGTTGATTCATTCGTTGATGCTTCTTGCTCGCTGCCTGATACAAATCAGCATGTCAAACAGGATGGTTCAGCAGATGTTGAACCTGAGCAAGTTGCTGCTCATATCTACTCGATTGAGCCAGTTGAGCCTATCTTTAGATCAATCCATGCAGCATCAGCCAAACCTAGATCACTGGCTGATGACGTGCATGCTGATGATTCTACTGAAGACGAGTTTCATGATGCATCAGCTAATGCTGATGATATGGAGTCTGCTGATGACTCCAACATCAATGATAACTCAATTCAGTCGAATGGCTCTACTGATCCTTTTTCTGAACCCGTTCTCACTATTGACTTCTCTTCTTACAATAATCTCCCTCCTGGACCCATCTCTCAGTCTTCCGCTGACACTCGACTAGGATCATCAAGTGTTCCTGCACTTAAATGGACTTCTAGTCATCCAGCTCACCAAGTGATTGGTGATCCCTCTCAAGGGGTTGTTACACGATCAGCGACAAGAAACACATGTCTATATGTCAACTTCTTGTCTATAATTACTCCCAAAAACATTGGAGAAGCAATGGTAGATCCTTCATGGGTTGCTGCCATGCAAGAGGAACTTACCCAATTCCAAAGACAGCATGTCTGGTTCTTGGTTCCTCTACCACCTGGAAAAGAACCCATTGGAACAAAATGGGTTTATCGAAATAAAATGGACGAAGATGGTGTTGTTACACGTAACAAGGCTAGGCTGGTTGCACAAGGTTACCTTCAGGAAGAAGGTGTCGATTATGATGAAACCTTTGCACCAGTGGCCCGACTAGAAGCAATTCGCTTATTCTTGGCACATGCTGCTTACAGAAACTTCACAGTATATCAAATGGATGTAAAGAGTGCTTTCCTAAATGGAAAACTCGATGAGGAAGTTTATGTTAAGCAGCCACCTGGTTTTGAAGATCCAGCCAAGCCACACCATGTCTATCGTCTCTATAAGGCACTCTATGGTCTCAAACAAGCTCCCAGAGCTTGGTATGACACCCTTTCTGAATTTCTTCTCTCAAACAAGTTTCAACGAGGGTCCATTGACAGCACCCTCTTTATCTATAGAAAGGGTGTTGATGTTCTTTATGTCCAGATATATGTGGATGACATCATCTTTGGGTCCTCCAGCAAGAAACTTTGTTCTAAGTTCAGCTCCCTGATGTCCTCTCATTTCGAGATGAGCATGATGGGTGAGATGACCTTCTTTCTTGGTCTACAAATTCGCCAACTCCCAAATGGGATTTTCATTAACCAAGAAGTACATTCGAGACATGCTGGCTAAATTTGACTTGTCCAATGTGACCACCAAAGCCACTCCCATGTCTCCTCCTAATAATCTCCATGCTGATCCTGACGGTAAGCATGTGAATCCCACTCTCTATAGAGGAATGATTGGCTCGCTGATGTATCTCACAGCGAGTCGCCCTGACATCATGTTTGCTACTTGCTTATGTGCAAGATATCAAGCCTCTCCTAGGGAGTCTCATCTTCTCGCTGTCAAGCGAATCTTCAAGTACCTAAAAGGTACTTCCACACTGGGTCTCTGGTATCCCAAAGACTCCAGTTTGACCTTGTTGCATATTTTGACTCTGACTATGCTGGCTGCATGTTAGACAGAAAAGCACCAGTGGTGGATGTCAACTGTTGGGGGGGAAGCTGACTAGTTGGTCTAGTAAGAAACAGCACACAGTGTCCATCTCCACTGCTGAAGCAGAATATGTATCAGCAGCGAGTTGTTGTGCACAAGTCCTCTGGATGAAAAACCAACTCGCGGACTATGACTTAGAATTCTCTAAGATTCCCATTATGTGTGACAATACAAGTGCAATGCTATCACACACAATCCTGTTCAGCATTCTAAAACCAAACACATAGACATTAGGTACCACTTTATTCGTGACCATGTCATGAAAGGGGATGTTGAAATTTACTTCATCCCACTGATGACCAACTTGCTGATATTTTCACTAAACCTTTAGATAAAACCAGATTTAAATATCTGGTCAGCAAGTTGGGAATGTTGAATGGTGAATCAGCGACATGACTTGTCATGTCTGCTGATGCTTCAACTTATATCTCTCTTATAAGTTGAAAAGTGACCTTATGGTCAAAGATTTCTTTCATGTTCAAAAGTATCCTACTTGTTGAACATAAAAAGCAATGGAGAGCTAAAAGTCTCCATCTAGTCCAACAGCAAACGGCTGCTGGTAAAGACTAATCAAATCCGTTGATCCCTGTTGCTTTGGGAAAAAGCAAATTAAAGCAATGGAGAGCTAAAAGTCTCCATCTAGTCCAGCAACAAACGGCTGCTGGTAAAGACTTCTCAAAATCGTTGATCCCTGTTGCTTTGGGAAAAAGCAAAACAAAAGCAATAGAGAGCTAAAAGTCTCTATCTAGTCCAGCAGCAAACGGCTGCTGGTAAAGACATCTCAAATCCATTGACCCCTGTTGCTTTGGGAAAAAGCAAAACAAAAGCAATAGAGAGCTAAAAGTCTCTATCTAGTCCAGCAGCAAACGGCTGCTGGTAAAGACATAAAATCCGTTAATGGCTGACAATTTGCCAAAAATTGTATAAAGTTAATCAGCGACCATCTTAAGTTGTAAGGTCGCTGACTAATGTTAAATTTGTCTAAAATGAGGTAACCATATTTTCTAACTTGGTCAATGGATATATTTAGATCTCAACTATTCAATCATGTGAGCATATTCACTAAGTATACTTATTAATATTTTAATAAGAATTTCAATCGGTTACCTCGATTTGCTCCCTAATGGGCAACTTGTACACTGTACGCGCCGTAACTACTTGAGTACATTTGAAATTGTGGTACAAGTTGTCACATCAAACTTTTTTATACGTTACTCACATACGTATAATTAAACGTATTTTCATCATAAACAGTTATTCTTCTTGTACTATCATTGGTACAAAATAAAATTTTCTTTTCGTCTTTGTATATATTACGTGTGAGAGAGAATCCATGATGATTGTGTACAGTCATGGGTCCCATATCCATACCATATATATGTAAACCTTTTCCCATATCCATCTTTCACGTTCATTTTCTTTCTCTTATATTCCGAAAATCTCTCTCTCAATACTTCAAAATCTTTTCTATTTTTTTTTCTTCAATTCTCTGATCTTCCTTCTTATCATCTTGATATAAAATGGCTTCTCAATCTGAACAAGTTCCTGAACAACAACAACAACAATCACCTCAACAAATAAAAAACCCTGAAAATATCCCCTCTTATCTCACTTCTAAAGTCTTCGATAATGAAGGCATTCGTCCTTCTGACCAAGTTTCTTTTCAAGCCCAGAAATTGGTTGTCAAAGCTAATAATTATTTGGGATCTGAAGGAATCCCTCCCAAAGTTAAGGGATACTATTCTATGTTGGACTTCATCAAAGGATGTCCAGTTAGAAGAGCAATCTACAGAGATCCCCATGAGATGTGTCTTCATCTCTTGAGGGAATTTTGGTGGACGTGTGATTACGATGTGTCCAGTAGCACCATTATAGGCACTGTCATGAAAGGGAAGTACACCATCACCATCTCTCCAGATTTATTAAGAGATGTTCTTCGGCTCCCTAAGCAATCCGAAGATAAGCCCTTTGTTGACTTGGTCCCTACCTCAGTATGGAAGGAATGGTTGTTGACCATTGGGTATGGGACAAACATGGTACCAGCACAACCTGTGCACAGCAATCCTCAAAAGAAGTGTATTCCTGGTGTATGGAGGTTGCTGTTCACACATGTTATTCAGTGCCTTGGTGGGAACAGTGGATCTTTTGATCAGGCCACTGCTGCCCAGATGAAAATGATTTATGCACTGGCAAATGGTCGTAATATTGACTTTGCCAGTGTGATATTTGAAGATTTAAAGTCGAAGGTCACTGTGAGAAATCGCTCTAGCTCTGTGCCCTTTACACGCTTTCTGACGTTGATCTTCAAACAAGAGCTAAAAGAAAAGTACATGCCGAATGGTGCTCAATTCATTCTTTCTCCAAGGGTTGCAAACTCTGTCTATAAAGTTCCTGCTTGTGACCCTGAGCATTTTGATTCAAAGTATGCTGCGCTTACTCCAGCAATGAAGCAGGTACTTTTCACTATGTACCCTGATGTCTATAAGCAAAACCCTGCTGGAGCTGGTATGCTGATTACCCCTCCAGCATCCTCCAAAGCTCCCCAAATGGCCAAGAAAACACAGGCTGTTCCTAAAAGAAAGAAGAAGTTATCAAAGAGATTGGAACCCTCTCAACTCTCTCTCATTGATGAGGAAGAAGCCCCTGCTGCTGCTGAAAACGTAGAGCAGCAACAACCTGAAACTGAAACTCTTCTATCTCCCAACCCAATCAGCGTCTCTATTGCTGAAAGGGACACAACTGCTGCTGATATTCCTGAAGTGCAAGTTGCTGGGGGAGAAAATTTAACTGAAATGACTGGGCAGGGTGTTGATAATGTTGTAATTGAAAGTGTTGAAGAAGAAAATGTGGAACGTGATGTTAGTGATTTTGGTGTTGGTGATACAACTGTTGAAGTTGAACAAATTGTGGTTGCTGAAGAAGAAGTTGATGAGGAAAGTGATTTTGAGCTGGGTGGTATTATGGCAGATGATTTTCAACTTGATTTTGATAGTCATGCTGACGAAGTAGAAGCAAGTGACATGGAAGTTGATGAAGATGATAATGTTGGTGCTGCTGATGAAAATGCAGCAGCCATAAATGAAAACATTGCTGATGAGGCTGCTGATGATGATGAAAATGCAGCAGAGATTAATGAAAATGTTGAAGCTTCTGAGGCAGTTACACAAATTGCAAGACCAACGACTCCTTCAGAGCAACCGGTGAACACCATGCTTTCTATGGGCATGTCTTCCTCTTTTCAAGCTGTTCCCAGGTTGTTCTTCTCACAAGACAGCAGAAGCCAAGTCTCTCACTGCCAAAGGACTTGGGCATTTCTTACTCCACCTACTCTGCTGAAAGGTTGGTAAGGGTAGAAAACCAACTAAATGATCTTACCAAGGCTGCCACACTTGCTGTAGAGCTCAAAGAAAAAGAAGGTGACAGATTGGTGAAGACAATGGAAAGCTGGTACCGCAAGCAAAATGAAAACAAGGAGAAAGTAGACACACTTAAAGGGGAGATTATCTCCCTGGCAGATGATCAACATAAAATAAATGAAGCCAACAAAGTTATCAAGCGTGATCAGCAGATACTTAAGTCTGGTGCCATCTCGCTGATCAAGTGCGCAAACTCTTCCAGCTACTCATCAAAGAAAGCAGCCTCTACCAGCAAGTCTGCTGCTGCTGGTATAATCTCATCTCTCCCCTGGCCATTCAAGTTGAAAGCAACACCAAGGCTATTCAAGCCTTGGAGAAACAAGTGGCTGATCTTCCAGTTCCCTCAGCATCCTTCACTGAGGAAGATCGCCAGAGGCATATTAATTTGGAGAAAGAGGTGGATGAAATCAAGCACTTGCTGTCACAGCTTGTTAAGCAGCAATCAGTACCGGTAGCAACAGTGGAAGTTGTTATTAATGATACAACTTCCAAGGGGGAGAAAATCGATGCTGAAATCTTAGCAACAGTTACTGAAGCAGTAAACAAGGCAACTGAAAAATTATATGATGCTGCTGCTGAAGAAGTCTTGGATGAAAATGATGATGCCACTGACACCACAAAGGAAAATGAAATGGCACATGTGGCTGTCAGTGAGGAAGAAAATGTAGTTCCCCCTGCTGGTGCTGAGGGGGAGACTGAAAAAGAAACTGATGCTGAAGCTCCCCCAGCTGGTGTTGAGGGGGAGCAACAAATTGTGGTGGACAATGCTGGTGTACCCCCTGCTGGTGATTTTGAGGAACACTTTGACCCTGAAACTGTCAGAGTTTCATGGGAAACTGGATTTGCTAAAGAAATGGCAAGGGATAGGTCAAGAGAAATGTTGCCAGTCTTTCATAACAGGTATATGGCAAATGCTGAAATTACTCCTCTCTCCGAGGCTCGCCGAAAATAGCTCACTGAGTCTGGTTCCTTCAAACCTCCCACAGCTGCTCAACTCTCCGTACAATCCTCAGCAGGCCATCAGCATCAATTAATTGATGTATTGGCACTAACTGCTGACGGAAAAACTCAAGAAGATGCTATCAAAGAGCTGGATAGGATCAAGCAAAATGAAGAAAATGAAAAGAAAAATCTTGAGTTTATCCGGCAGCTACCTCTACTTGAAAAGGATCAGCTTGATGGTGAGCAAAGGATGCTGCTGAAATCAGGTGGTGCTGAAGCCGTATACAGGCAGAAGCACAAGGAAGTTGAAAAGCAGCTCAGCGAGAAAAGAGCAAAATTTGAAAAGAGAAGGCTAAATGTGGCTGAAGCTGATGGAGGATAGAAAGAGGCCTCAAAGGATTGTTGCTGCTGAGGCCTTCAAAGCTGAAATGGGTCTAAAGACTAACTTGAAGATCTTAAGAGAAGGTGCTGACAAGCCAACCAAGTTGGAAGGGGTCAAACCAACCAACTTGGGTGCTTCAGAGTGGGCTGAAGTATACATGCTGGTGAAAGATAAAAGGCAGCCAGCTACCATCAACTCCAAAACATGCTGAAAGAATATTTTGAGAAAGCACTGGAGTATGAAACCAAGTTTAAAGCAGATCTGCCTATGCTGAGGGAAGTGTTGGCACTCCAGCAGCGATTTCTCAGTCAGCAGGAAAAAGAATTCGAAGAAAGAGAAAGGAAGAGCATCGAACTCTGAGAGTTGATCTTCCTCCTATCACTGGTGATGCCTCCCTAAACACCAGACTCCCTCCCATAAGTGTTTTAGAAGAAGGGAGAGTACTTGAAACACCTGCTGGCATCTTCTTCACAAACTTCCAGAACAATCAATTGTTCTTTCGTCTGGCCGAGATTGAAAAGGCTTCAACAGGGTTCCCCTTGAACATTAGAAGAAGATGTGCTGAAATAACCAATGATAGAAGGTTTATTAGCAAGATAGATGAGGAGCTGGTTAAGCCTCACAGATATAATGACCCAGCTGTTCAGATTGCCAAGCAAGAACATGCTTGGGAGTTTGAAACTGAAAATCTGTAGATGTCGACAAGAAACACATGTCTATATGTCAACTTCTTGTCTATAATTACTCCCAAAAACATTGGAGAAGCAATGGTAGATCCTTCATGGGTTGCTGCCATGCAAGAGGAACTTACCCAATTCCAAAGACAGCATGTCTGGTTCTTGGTTCCTTTACCTCCTGGAAAAGAACCAATTGGAACAAAATGGGTTTATCGAAATAAAATGGACGAAGATGGTGTTGTTACACGTAACAAGGCTAGGCTGGTTGCACAAGGTTACCTTCAAGAAGAAGGTCGCTGACCAGACTTGGTCGCTGACGTGGTCGTCAGCGAGTCATCAGCGAGTCAATGACTCTCGTCAGCGGGTGGTTTGCTTTCCAAGTTGTTGGTCAAGGCGGGAAGATTTCAAACCAAAAGAAGACAAGAGTCACATGGTGGTTCATCCAACTGTATTTTACCCTAAAAGGAAAAGATGCAGGTGGACCAAAACACAAGGGTTTCTCTCTCACACCCGTTTTGGTAAAGAAGACAAAGGCTCCTGGATCCAAGTACTTAGAGCCAATGGAACGTCGACAACCACCATCATATCACTATCATTGTAAGGCTGTGTTGCCCTAATTCCTTCTCTATATAAGGCAACACAGCCACACCATTTATATGCGTGTAATTCACCACAAAGTGTATGTCACTTTATTTGTAAGTGCTTAAGTTTCTTTCTTCCTTTCTAGACTTAGCGATTATCTAGTTCATTTGTATTCTTGTAAGACAAGTTGTAATATCGACCATGTATTCATCGTTTAATCAATGATACATATGATTAGACTTGCATAGTTTTTTCTTACAATTGAACTTGATCTTGTTTATGTTCTTTACTTTCTAT
>CM067167.1:184812077-184864577 GCA_034093135.1 Erigeron breviscapus
AAGATTCATTATTTTCACGAGGATAATCTCACAACGCATTCACATCCGTTTTAATGCACACCCATAATCAAGCTCCGAATGTCTTCTCCAGAGTTTACATCGTTTAAATTACTTGAGCCGGTTGGATTCATCGAACGAATTTTACCGTGTCGAAAGCAATTTGCTATGGACTCCTGTTTCATTTAACGTGTGAATATACATTGGACATGAAAATTTTGAAAGGAATACATGAACCTCTTTAAATTAATAATTTATTAATTTATCGATATAATAATATCTCGCTAAGTTAATAAATTATCCAGGTCCCAACATTATTAATTTATAGAGGTTTTACTGTATTCTACTGGGCTAGAGTTTCCCCCATTATTCTTTTTTTTTTTAAATTAAAAAGGTTATGTGGGAAAAACAAATTCAAGATTTAAAAAAAATTACACTTTATGAAATGAAAATTAAAATAGAAAGTTTTAAACATAATTCATTTTTTTAATACCGTATTTGATGTTTTCATGTAAGAAAAAAAAAGCCATTTCTTACTTATTATGTTATAAAATTTATTTACATTTGTTAGTTGTGGTTCCGGTGTTGGCTGATAAGAAGTATACAGCTTATGACATGAACTTGTTGGTGATCAAAAAAAGAAGATAATAAGAGGAAGTAAAAATATCCAAGATAAAAAATAAATAAATTAAGTGGCATAATATAAAGAAGACAAAGGTTTGTGAGCAAAGCCAAAAAAATCAGAAGTTTAAGGGGCAAAACATAAAACAATCAAAGTTTGTGGCAAAGCTAAAAAAATTAAAAGCTTAAGGGCAAAACATAAAAGAAATCCAAGTTTGTTGCCAATTAAAAGTTTTGTGTTAAAAACAATAAAAACAAAAAATTACTATTAAAAAACCTAAAAGTTAAATGTGATAGTAAAAATAAAGTAAGCAAAATGTAGTGATAAAAATAAAAAAGTCTAAAAATATACTATAATTAAGCTTACTTTAAATGTTACTCCGTATATATATAATTCGACATATTTATACGCGTGATGTCATTCATGTACACACGTATTTGCTTGAAATCTAACCACGTAACTTTGACCTGGTTAATTTAATACATACCGATATATTTAAAACTGACGAACTAAACTTTTTAAAATACTCTTTTTTTTTTTGGAATTATAGTCTGATCAAAAGTAATTGTCGATTTCTGCACTGTTTTGGATCTACATTTCTTTTGTTTATATACCCCAATGAATTTTTAAATTGTATAGATATGATATGATATGATACGTTTGACTAGATATTCTCCAGTTTCATGTTCCAATTCATTTTATAGAATGAAATATTATGAACTAGTTTAAACCTCGTGGTTGCACGTTTATCTTATTTTATCTAAACTGTATATAGTATAAAGAACTTTAAAATTTAATGTGAATGGTTACATATCATAAAATAGACGTTAATATAAATTCAAGTGTAAAGGTCTTGTTAAGCTCCGCTTGAGCAGGGCCGGCTTAAGTTTTTTTTTGGAAGCCTTAAGCGAGATTAATTTTAGAGGCCTAGTTGATAATATACAAATTAAAGTAAACAAAAAAAACAGGAAAAAAAGGTAATTCATCTTATATACCTAGGTTGTTATATGAAAAGAAAGCAAAAAAACAAAATCCTGAGAAAGACTTTCATATGATCAAGATTTAATCACTAACTCGTTGTTGGAAATCTTTTTATGAGAGAAAAATTTGGTTGTCGGACTTTTGGATTTGTTAACTGGTTGTTGTTTTTTACCTTTTTTCCTGAGGGTTGTAACTTCAGTCACGAGTCATGCGGTTTATTTTTTCCCTATTTGTTTTTCTTTTACAGTCTTGTTACCCTTGTATAGTAATAACATCTAACTCAAAAGTTTAAAGTCTAAAACACTAAATTAATTTACCCTTAAATATAAAAATTGGAGGCCTTTGTATTTTGAGAGCCTTAGGCCCATGCCTAACCCATATATATGATGAAGCCGGCACTTCGCTTGAGCATGTCCATATTGATCAAGATAGGTAATTACCATAAGTTTTCCAAATCCAAATACTAAATCTAAAGCAATCTGTAAGGATTTTTCACCAGTCGTCGACGTCCCCATCGGTCGACGCTCCCACCATCACACTGTCGTCGCCACCGTTGGCGTTTTATGTGAGTGCCCTTCTAGTTTTATGGATGAGACAACATATATATCTTATTAAGTTGAATTAGATAAGTTAGATATTATTTGAATAAACCATGACTTAATAGGCCAATAGTAAGGAAGTCCCTCTGTGAGGGTTGGATTTTGGGAGACCTAGGTTCAATTCGAGTCTAAGGGGTCAAAGTTTTTCCCTAATATATTGGCTTGCCTTTGGGCAGACCATTAGGGGGTTTTTCCTCTTGCATGGTATTGAATGAGATGGACCATCTAGCGTGGACCCGGTTAATACAACATAGTTTTAACCATCCGTTATAATATTCGATTTACCCTTGTCAAAAAAATATATCATTTTAATACTAAAAAGTACATACTAATTCTTATCTAACTAAATTTCAATATGTAAAGATATAAGAATAAAAATACCATTATATAAATTACACTTCTACATTTACTCTCTTCATACTAAATATAATACATATTATCGAACTTATATTCTTAAATTTGCTTAAAAGCTAGAGGTTGTCGGTTCTAATCTTATTTATAACTTTTTAATTTGCTATTTATAATTAATAAAAACAGATGTCCATATGGCTGCTTACTGGATGATGATTTGTCAAGTTTTAGTAGATGGTCAACGTAGGAAAAAGATGACGTATCAACACTAGAGGCATGTCTCATCATCGCTTGAAAATAGAGATTTATATATAAATATATATAGAGATAGAGATTTATCATCGAAATCTAACCACCATGGGTCCTTACTTCGACAGGGTACAAATATTTATAGTTTTTATTTCTTGGATGGTTTTCGAGAGTCCTGAATTTTATCTTAGACATACGTGGTTCGATCTACGCATACTACCTAATGGGATGTTACCATGGTATCCTGAATGTTAACTATTAACTATTAATTCGCTATTAAAAAAAATGATATTTTTACATTTTCTCAAAGTGTATGGGTATAGAACTAATTCAACAATAATAAAAGTAGATAATGCCATTATATACAAACCAAAAAATAAGTTGACATTTCAGGATAAAAACCTTTTTTTATTATTATTTCACATTAAATCTAACGAATTAGAACTAGAAATACAGAATAAACTACTCATAACATTACGATGGAATGATCAACTTAGACAGGTGAATATAATAGATGAAATTAACCATTTCGTGGATTCTTGCATTAATTTAAACATGAATAATGTTTGTACAGCCAATCCGGTAACCTAGAACGGGGAAATGGGGTGAATGTGGTTGTTATTTGACGGTTCCCTTACGGTAAGGCAGAGCCTCTTGTACGCCGAATATGTGTGTGTGTGATTTCGCCTCGATTTGGCCATCCTTCCCCCTATTTATAGGGGGTTCGTGACTTTCCCTTCAAGTAGGGTTTTTGGTGTAAAGCATATCACTTCCGAGAATAAGGGATTTGATATTATCCCTTTTCCTAAAATATGGGATTCTTGATAAGCATGTATCGTTTCCTTATTTATCGAAAGTGAAGCTTATCTTTTGGATGTACCCTGCGTGCCAACGTCTGGGTGGGTACGTCATCAAGCCCCCCAGTCTAATGGGGTGATTCTGCGAAGATCATCGTATTAGACTCCTAGCCTGCATTCTTCTTCGTGCCTTTTTAGTTAACCGGCGCAAAGTGTAGGGGCTGGTTTGAAAATTGCCTTGGTAGGTTTGGAGTATTAATTCCTTTGAGTTAGTGGGCGCGTATCTCTATGCTTCAAATTTGATCGACGGGTTTCCCTTCGAGTTTCCATATAAATATCTTTCTTTGTAGTTGGTATTGATCACAATTGGTATTCCATTTTTTTGATCAAAAATTCCGCTGCTTTAGAGAGAGAGTCTTCTTCTTTTCAAAGGTACGATCTCTGCTTCTCTTTCCTTTGTTTTAGATAAACCCTAGATTTAATGGCGAAACGTGGCATTGGTAATACTAGATCAATCGTTGATGCCGATACTCTTAGGGTTTTTGTTGATCAATTTTTCCCTGGTCGTCATTCGTCTTTTCGTCTTCCCACTCATAAACAGAGTGCTCTTAACCCTCCTAATGGGTTTGTCAGTTTTTACATTAAGACCTTCACCATGGGGAATCTGAGGTACCCGTTCCCTAAGATTTTTATTGAAGTCTTGAAATACTATAAATGCCATATCTCTTTGATGCATCCATTAGGCTGTGCTAGAATAGTGGCTTTTGAAATTGTTTGTCGTGCCTACGGGGTTGAGCCAACTGTTACATTGTTTAGGAAGTTGTTGAATGTTTCCGCCACCGGTGATTGGGTCACCATTGCCAATAGGTTAAAAGTTCAGAAAAAAGGTTTCTTTGGTGATCCAATACCTGAGGACGATTGTGGTGATATATATGATATTTTGGAGGAGGAGGGTTTTGTTGTTTATCAATATCCAGATGGGATTTTGTTTAAGGCTGGTCTTATTCCTGCTCTTGCTGAGGGAGAGGAAGAGTTTGATGGTATGCTCCTTTTGTATAGACTCTGCTGTTCTTTTGCATGCTTTTTGTCATTGTTTTGTGTTTGAATTGCAGATATGTCATACTTGAAATACGTCAAGAAGGGTACCAAGGAGGTTTCTCAAATGCCCAATCCAAATGCTTCTGCTGGTGGTGGCAGTATTGGTGAGCGTACTGGTGAAACTGGTGAAGTTGTTAGTCGTCCCCCTCCTCAAGTTGATGCTATTGATGTTGATGCTCTTCCTGATCCTGGGAAGAAGGGATCTAATATGCCCCCTCCCTGTGGTTCCATTTGGGCGCATTTGAAGAAAGCCAAAACTGCTGCTGCAAGTGCTTCTAATGCTGCTAGTGAAGATGTTGAAGAAGGTAGCAAGAAGTCCAGGGCTACCAGTAGAAGAGCTCGTAAGTCGGTGTCTGCCAAGGATTCTCCTAAGAAGGGTAAGTTCTTAGATATATTTATTGGTATTATTATTTTTCTTATTTCTCTCTGCTTTGTTTGCAGAATTTTATGAAACAAACTGGTTATTCAGATCTCAAGTTCCCAAACACACTGTTGATGAGATAAGATCAATGGAGCCTTCCGAATTTTTATCTTTGTTTGACGATGAGTGTGATGCCCATAACACCATCACTACTGAAATGTATCTTCGGTATAGTGCTCATGTGAAAGCAGTTGGAGAGGGTACACATAGGGAGTCGCTGTTGAAAGATACTGTGTCTGATTTGGAGAAGAAACTTGCTGATTATGGTGACCAAAGTGAGCCTGCATCTATGGGGGAGAAGCTGAAAGAAACCGAAGATTTATTGAAGTCTCAGGAGTCAACTCTCTTTGCCAGGAACGAGGAGATTTCCAAACTGAAGACAGAGCTGCAAGCAAGATCGATTGAGAGTGCTAAGATGTGGTCACAGTCTCAAGCTGATAAGTTGATGATTGAGGATCTTTCCAAGCAATTGCAGTCAATGAAGGTTGATCGTGGCAGGTTGATCTCCGAGTTTGTTCCCTTTGTGTGCAGGTCTCTGTTGGCAAGCCCTGATGTATTGAAGTCTGTTGGTGAAGGCATTTCTGCTAATCGTTTGGAAGAGAGGTCCAGGGTGCTAGAGGAGTTTAGCCAGGAGGGTCATGTTGACCTTTCTTCCCGCCTTGATTATGATGCTAATGCCTCTGTGAAGGTGGAGGCTGCTGCAAAGGAGTGGGAAGAGGCTAAATTCCCGGTGATTGCGAAGTTTGCTGCACACCCTAACATGTCTATTGATCAACTACTTTCTCTTTCGTTCTGAACAATTAACATTTGGGCTGTATAGCCATGTTATGTAAAACAATAATATCCTCCCCCAGTGTGACTGGGTTATTTTTTGGGCCGGTGGGCCGCGTGGATGTTTAAAAACAATTTCTATCGTACTTTATGTTTATATCACTTTCCTTTATTTAGGATGGCTTTATGTTTTGATATGTCTGCCCTTCTTTTTAGGCTTTTTTGTCATATCTTTTTAGAAATCATAGGTATATGATTTGTTTTTAGTCATAGAAATCATAGGAGTATGATTTGCGATGCACTTGCCTTTTTTAGGCATTTAGGCATTTATTTGGAAATTATGTGTGTAAGGTTGCGACCCTTCTTCACCATGAATCATAATTTTATTGAATAATAAATTTATTTAAATTTATTTAAACAAGAAAAAGTTTCAAATACATAAGATAAGTAAACTTATTCTGTTTTAGGGATGCCGTCTTTGAGTTCCAGGTTTTCTTGCTTTTGTACTTCCATTGTGGTGAAGATGTCTGCAAGTTCACCTTCTTCTCTTCCTAGCTTCCTCTTTTTAATTGGCATAACCATGCATGTTCGTCCATGGACGCTGGGTGGCTCGTAGCTTCCCCGGATGCTTGCTATTCTGTAAAGTGTAGAATTTGAGCTTATGTGTGTGTAAGTGTGTGTAACAATGGTGGTTTTAGAGAGAGAAAGTAGAGAGAGAGTAGAGAGATGTCAGTGAAAGATTGGATTGTATTATGGGGTGAAAGGTTACATTTTACATAATGGAGGGGGTTTATATACATATGGCTAATTTACACTATGCCCCCTTCCATGTAACAAGTTTACATTCTAAGTACAAACTTATCATAAAGGTACACAAATCAACTACTACATTTATATTTCTAACAATCTCCCCCTTAGTAGTGATTTGTGAAAAAATATCCAGTCTTTTGTTTTTAGTCTTAGAATCATAGGTATATGATTTGTTTTTGTCATAGAAATCATAGGTATATGATTTGTTTTTAGTCATAGAAATCATAGGTATATGATTTGTTTTTAGTCATAGAAATCATAGGTATATGATTTGTTTTTAGTCATAGAAATCATAGGTATATGATTTGTTTTTAGTCATAGAAATCATAGGAGTATGATTTGCGATGCACTTGCCTTTTTTAGGCATTTAGGCATTTATTTGGAAATTATGTGTGTGTAAGTGTGTGTAACAATGGTGGTTTTAGAGAGAGAAAGTAGAGAGAGAGTAGAGAGATGTCAGTGAAAGATTGGATTGTATTATGGGGTGAAAGGTTACATTTTACATAATGGAGGGGGTTTATATACATATGGCTAATTTACACTATGCCCCCTTCCATGTAACAAGTTTACATTCTAAGTACAAACTTATCATAAAGGTACACAAATCAACTACTACATTTATATTTCTAACAATCTCCCCCTTAGTAGTGATTTGTGAAAAAATATCCAGTCTTTGTCATTCTCTAGGCTCTTGTATTCGGTCTGTCTTTATTTGGATGCCAGAACCAATTGTCTCCTTCAGGTTTATCATCTGGAACAATCATGTTTGCTGCATAGTTTCTTGGTGGAAGGTTTTGTGGTCCTGGAAGATGACTAGGTTCGTATTTGATCCAGCAACCTCCTCTCCGACGAACAACGTACTTAGACTTCTTGACATTCTTTGCCTCTCTCATCATTCGAATGCTGTCACGGTACTCCAGTCTTTGATTGATCTTGGAGATTACTTTATCAAACACTTCTCTTTTCTTTTCATCCTGCTCATCTTCTCTCAAACACAGCAACACATTTTTACAAAACTCCAATGTTCCATCTGAATAAGAAGCAAGTTCATCCATGCGAATGAAAATCTTCTTCTTTCGGCTATTCAAAAAGACAACACCGAAGGATGGTTCTTCTATGACATGACCAATACTGAGTTGTTCGATATCTGCGGTGTAGAGACTTTGATCTGGATAAGGTACATTGATCTTTCTCTTGACAACTTCAAAACCAATTTGAAAGTCTTCCAATGAAGCGTATTGAATGCAGCTTGACATGTATCTTTTAACAGCTTCAAAGGCAATTACATCTTCACGATATCTCTGCATAGCATTCAAGTAATGGTTGTAGAGAAAGACAATGTCATCAACTGGCAGCAGCTTGAACTATGCTTCAGTAAATCTGTAGATCTTGTTGTTATCTCTTTTGACATGAAAGAAAGGGACAGAGATAGAACCCCTTTTTATCAATATTACTCTGACAAGCACCAAGATCTTGTGGTTTCTTTGTTCTTCAAGAAGTTCTGGATTGTATTGCTTGGTGAGTTTAAGAAGCTCTTTGTAATCTTCAATTTGCCTTGCTTCCTTAAACTTGTACATTGAATCTAACTCTGGTCTCTTCGTTTTGGTTACTTTAGTAGCTCCACAAAATATCGGATAAGCTATTTCTTCCAGAAATCTAGACTTCTTAGCTGCCTCCTTTGGCTTAACACCCAGTGCAACCATTCGTTCTTTATCCCTCAAGAAGTATCCCCGATCAATAAACCTTCTTTGTTCTTCAGTCAATTCTGTTGGAAAGTAATCAGGGAGAACTTCCTCGGATATGACTGCTTCATTCAATACTTGTTTATATGTTGACTTCTTAAAATTCTGAGATGCAGCTTCAGGAGTCTTTCTCAATTTATCAAAGCTATCAAAGTCTTCAAACGTGTAATGTTGTGGAGTTGTGAAACCATGAGTAGAAGATTCTCCAACTTCTTTTCTGTTTGAAGAACCTGTGTCAAAGTAATCAAGATCTGGAAATTCTTCAAATATTGGTTCTTCATCAGCTTCTTCATGTAACACCCGTTTCGTAAAAATATGGATTTCCAAAAAATTTCGCCTAACGGCGTTAAATCATGCGGAAACGATTTAGGAAAATACTCAACTAAGGAAAACAGTTGAGAAACATAAGTGGTGTTACTAATAGCATCAAATCAGTAATAAAAGAAATCCATAAGATTGCCCAACATAAAGCAATCATAACATAGTCATTACATAAGTTCCATAAAGGAATCAATAACATAAGGTCTATGCGAAGCTATTGGGTAAACTAAAGCCAGCTTGATCATCTACCCATCTCTCGCCAAAGCTTCACACGTCATCTCATTGCCTAACCTGAGGGGTGTCAACACATTAAAAGAAACAAGTGTTAGCTATAAAGCTAAGTAAGATAACACCAGGTTTAAGCAAAACATTTCATCCATTTAAATCGTCACTTTAAAGCATTACGTCATTTTAATTAGGCATTCATACCACCGTATAAACGTATCCACATCACATATAAGCATAGAGTTCATGACCCTAAGCGTGCCTACTCAATTTGATCACTTTGATTCACCTCGTTAAGTTGTAACCGAAGTTACCGTTTTTAAGGAAAGACAAGGTCGATCCATGAGTAGCCCGCTATGTTCATGACATTAGGTGGGTCATCAGGCCACCCGAAACTACTCGCCACATATGACTTGTTGCAAGGAACCACCCGAGCAACCATTTTAACATACCTATAACCACCGTCAGGCATGACGTACCTATTACCACCGTCAGGCATGATTTATACGTACCTATTACCACCGTAAGGCACGATGTACCTATTACCACCGTAAGGCACAGGTTATGCATAACACTTAACATCTAATTAGCTCGAGCATTTATCGTATTTAGTTTAGATTTCCACCTTTAACCTAAACTAATCCATACTATCATCTTTTCACGTTAGGGCCCTTAAAACGTGCACGTGTCATGGCAACCTAAAAAAAGGTCTAGTGTTCTAGATGAACAAGCCACATATACATGCACATAACAACATTACAACATATCATTAACCACCGTTCATCATAACATATCATATCGTAACATATCATTAACCACCGTCATCATAACATATCATATCATAAACATAACTACGGGGAAGCATTTTTAGGCATAGGCATCGTCATCATTATTCCCCGAGTACCTCCCATATCAACCCAACCACATTATAGGTTATACATTACCGTTATGGAGGTTATAGTTTATGAAACCATTTTCGTTGCACCCTCAGCGTGACAAAAGTAGTGTATCTTACCTCGTAGTAGTGTATGCGCGTAAACAACAGCTAGTAGTGCTTAACAGTATTCCCCGACACCTATCGTACATTAACATATAGGGTATAAGTCATTAGGGACATTAAATGGACTTTCGTACGACTTTAGGACTCATAGAATCCGTCGAAACTCGACCTTCATTCACTAATTCAACCTTTCAGGAAACTTGACTTCAAAATCATCCTTTAAAATTATTACCATTAGAAAATAGACTCTCTCACGATTCTAGGGATAGTTTATTTGTCAAAAACGGAGTTACGGTTCAAGAGATATGGCCATTTGAAAAATCAAACGAATTTAGCTTCCTGAAACGAATTTAAGCCATACTGAACGAACTTAGCAATGCCCAAACGAACTTAGGACCTCACCAACGAATTTAAAACACCTCAAACGAAGTTCTTCTTCGTTTGAGAAACGAATTTAAGCATTAGAACCACTTAAACTTCACTTAGGTTTCAAAACGAATTTAACTTGAAAACACTTAAACTTTCACAAACGAATTTAGCTCATAATCCACTAAATGAATTTAAACTCTTGCCAAACGAATTTAGACACCCATGAACGAACTTAGAGAGCATCAAACGAACTTGAAGTTCGTTTGGGAAGCAACAGAACGAACTTAGCACCAGAAAACCCTAATTTCGTCTAGAATTTCTAAAACGACTTGTTCTTCGATTTTTCCAGAAATCAATCGACTTGGGCTTCACCCAAAACATGTTTTGACATTGTTAAACATATTTTGATCATTCATATCGATTACAAACTCGTTTGACACCGTTTTGATCATTAATTTGCTTATTCGTATTATAAACCCTAATTATTTATAAACCTTTATTAAAATCAGATTTGCTTAACATAGAAACAACCTTTGAATCTGAAAATGTGGCCAATAAAACATTGATTACCTGTAGAAACGATAGCCAATTCGATTCAATACAAAAACACCCAATTGATTGACCAAAACTTGGAGATTCCTTAAGAAATCGATTAGGGAATTGAAGGAACTGTATGTGTGTGTTTAGGAAATGTAATTAGGCTGCAATTAATTAGAGATTAGGCTAATTGTAACCCTAATCCCGTTTTTCAACTTTCAGTTTTGTCAGATTTAGTCCCTGGACTTCATATTAGCTTTATTACACCTTTAAACACCTAATGGGGATACATATAACACACTAAAGCACTTTCGCACACTACAAAGGCCTTTTACACATCATTAAATCTACTTTATTGCCACTCATTAAAGATAATTAAATCTCACATAAAGGGTACATAAACATATAAACACATATTTCCACACAAACATATCACGGACTTAGAATTTGACCTAACGACGTTAGTCAACATATACGTTTAAGTTTTGGGATGTTACACTTCATTTGCTGGAGTTTCAACTATTTCTGGCTTATCCAATATTACATTATCTTTTAAGGCTTCAATATCTGCATCACCTTTAGCATATTCGACAATTTCATTTTCAATCACAAAGCCTTCTTCTTCATCAACAACAACATTTTCATTCTCATCTTCTTCTTCTTCATCACTATCTGCTCCAAAAACTTCATTAAACTTTCTTTTGATTTCAGCAACTCTTGCAATCTCCGCCGGATCATCTTCATTAATTCTTTCATTGAATCTTTCACTGAAATCTTTAACCATTTTGTCAACTTCTCTTTGAGTTTCATCTGTAAGTTCTTTCCATCTTTGATCAGATCTCGCTCTAATAGCAGCTAATCTTTCAATTTATGCCTGATCTTCTTCAATCACATCTTGGTTTCCACCCTCAGCTCTTTCTTCCATCACCACATCTCCAGCATTCACATCAATACTTGCCGAAGTAGTTCCAATATTAGTTTGACCTTCTCCTTGGTTCTCCCCCTCGGGGTGATCATCAGAATCAGGATCATCCCAACGAGAAGCAACCGAGGCCGGTCGGCAAGATTCTAATGCTAATAAACGTAATTCAAAGGCTGCAAGCTTAGCATCATATTCTGCTTTTTGTTGTAGAACTTGTTCTTCAAGATGCTTTACTTGTTTTTCATGCGCAACTCCCTTTCTCTTACTTCCAATGCATTCAACACTCCTCTTTCAGTTACAGTCAACAAATCACCCTCAGATCTTAAGATATTCAATAAAACTTCACATGCAGAATCTTTGGTTGGTTGATTTGTTGAGGTTGATGGAATTTGATTTGGTGTTGTTGTTCTTTGTGTTGGTGTTTGAGATGGAGGAACCAACCCGGAGGTTGTTTGCACACTTGTAGTGTGACCTAAATTCAGCGAAGCTGATTCAGGATTTCCTGCGGATCCTCGGGTTATACCCTCACCAGCAGTTTCGGATTCAGTGGCTTTGCAACCAGAATCGGGTTGTGTCCTAGACTGTGATAAATCACTGTCCGGGACTTGTTGTTGGGTAACACCTCTAACAACACCGGGGTCACTGAGAATGCCCGTTAATACAGGCTCAGGTTGATCCTGATGAACAGCAGTGTCACCTTGGCGTTCATACTGTCCCTCAGTCTCGGTTTGAGACCTGTTACCTGCGGCTAAAGCTGGCGTGATGTTAGCTAAGGCAGGATTTCCAAGCTGTCCTTGAGGGTCACACAAAGTGGGTCCCTCTCCGCTTGTTTCGGCTCCAGTACTCAACTGGGCTTGTGAATCAGTGTGCCTAGGAGATCTAGACTCTTGTGCACGAATTGAAGGCGATAGGTGGGGCTGGTCCTTTCTATTTTCAACACTCTCATCCTCCAAATGAGGAGAGTGTGGTGAGCGTGGCTGTTCCCCGTGCATTTGTGAGACTAACTCCTGTTGTGAGGAGTCAGAATGGCGAGGAGAATTCGGTGCAAGCGAGAATGGGGAGTTCTCGACTTCTACCCTAGGGTTGACATCCCGGCTAGACTCATTTGTTTCAACTATCGGAGGGCCAACGTTTTCTTTTTTCCCTTGTCCTAACCCGGACCTCTCAACCTCTCTGGTATTTTCAACTCCTCCCTCATTTCCTCATTGTACCTCCTGCACATCTACATCTCCTGTGCTAACATTCTCAGCATTCAAATCAGAAACCACGTCATCAATAACTCTTGTTGCCTGTTCAACATCAAACTCCGCTGAGGCACCAAGTTGTTCATCCAACTCTGCTGAAGTATATTCATGTCTTTGTTTTGCAGATTTAGATGACTTATGTTTTCGTTTTGATTTCTTCTTCTTTGAAGCATGTTTAGGTGCACTTCTAGCAGCCATTTTAAGTCGTCTACCAGGTGGTGGAGTTGGTTCATTTGGTGGTGCTGAAGCAAGTGGTGACGGATTAAGTACAGGTGATAATCGAGGTGGTGTTAGAATTGGTGGATTTGGTGAAACAACGGATGGTAATGGTGTAGATTGCGAAGGTGAAGATTGCGAAAATTGAACGGTTGGTGTAGATTGTGTTGATTGAATGGAAGGTGAGGTTTGTGAAGTAATGTTTGGTGTAGATTGAGAAACAGGTGTAGAAGTAGGTTCAGGTGAAGCAACATCTTGCTCAAACATAACTCTTTTAGCCTTTCTTTTCCTCTGCCCAGAAGTCCCCTCATCGCTAACCCCTCTTTTTCTTTTAATAGACCTAGGACCCTCACTTGGCGACCTATGCTCAGCTTGGGTAGGAGTCTGTCGGCTTTCAGACCCCATTGCTGAGACTAACCACTCGAGATAAGCCCTAAGGTGAGGACTCTGAGCAGGAACCAGATTAATCAGGAATGGTGGAATCGGAAAAGGTCTTGCAGTTTCACTTCCTGTGCCTCTCAAGTTGGATTTATACATTGCAATCACACACTTGAAGCTGTTTTCCAGTTTTGGAATTTCTTCTGCATTATCAAGAACGTCTTCGATAATCAGTGTGAAGAATCTGATAAAGGGAATATATTTTCTGTCTTGTTTATCCTTTCCCTTGACAACTCGAATCATGTTATTCCATATAATCTTCGCAAAGTCACACTGCACATTGTGAGTGACTGCATAGTAAATTGATAAGGAATCCTTCGTCAAGAGATCAATTCCTTTCTGTGATGGCATCAAACAAGTTGTTAGAACATTGTACATTGTATGCCAGAGAGTTGCTATATTCCTTCTTCTAAAATCTCTCATTGTTGCCAACTCTCCTTCATAACCCAACGAATGAACTCCAGCCAACATTTCTTCAACTGATGGTAGTTCTTCGTATTCTTCATGTGTTGGAAATCCAATAATAGTTCTAAATTCATCCAAAGTGAATATACAATTGAAAATTTCATCTTCTGACTCTAGTGAAAATTTGAAGTAGTCTGCTGTGTTGTGTCTTTTACTTCCTCTAACATATTCAATTGATTCCCACAGTTCAAAGACATACTTCTCAGGAACAATTGCACCTCCAGTCAAAGCATTGTTCAACGGATGACAGCTTAGAATCTCCGTAATGATTGGGAATTTGCAAGCAAATGAAATATGTAGTGCTTGATTGGCTTGCATTTTCATTGAATCTCCTTCTCTGAACATTGCCATCTTGGTACTTTATTATTTTTCTGTTTAAGACAAACTGACCAAAGTTTTTGACCAGAAAATACATTTCAAACACAGAAAAATAACAAAACATACTAACATTTGAGAAACAGAATTTATTACACATAGACAATGTTTTGCATATATATTAAAAATGAGAAAACAAAGTAGTACACAAAGGCGTTCGATACCTTGCATCTCACCCAAATATATATACAAAACATGACTATATATAGGATCACATAAGTATTAAAAAATAAGAAAACAAAGTAGTACACAAAGGCGTTCGATACCTTGCCTCTCACCCCAAACACTTATGAAATACTATATATACAAACACAATACACATATACATTTAAACATTTTAAACACAACACAAATAAGAATAAAAGAAACATAGAATAAAAATAATGGAAAGATTAGAAAAAAAAATTTAAAATTTTAATTTGTACTGTTTGCAGAGCAAAAACCTCTGCAAATAGCACAATTTGAAAATTTTTCCCAGAAATTGACAACGACCAAAAAATTGGTTTGGGAAAAGTTTTATGATTTGAAGTGTTTGCCGAGCAAACTTCTCTGCAAACACTTGAAAAACTCAATTCAGGCACCAAGTCATCGAGTATGGGAGATGAACCTCGTAAATGCCGAGCTCAAAGCTCTGCAAATGAGCAGTTCAGATTCACTCCTTTGAAATGTATGAAATTTTCTTTTATTAATCAACAAGAATGTTATCAATTGATAAAGAAAACTTTCAATGTGAAAAATTACAAAATGTACTGTTTGCCGAGCAAAATGCTCTGCAAACAGTTGGTTTTAAAAACTTGGTGAAAAATTTTCACCTTGCACTGTTTGCCGAGCAAAATGCTCTGCAAACAGTTGATTTGAAAACTTGGTGAAACGTTTACACGCATTTGCCGAGCACAAAACTCTGCAAATTCATGGTTAAAGTGTTGACAAATTTGAAAATTCAATTTGAACTGTTTGCCGAGCAAAATGCTCTACAAACAGTTGTTTTCAAGTCTTTAAAGAAAATGAAAATTCATTTTGTGCTGTTTGCCGAGCAAAATGCTCTGCAAACAGTTGATCCAAGACTTTAAAAAATATTGCAAGTTCAATTTGTGCTGTTTGCCGAGCAAGATGCTCTGCAAACATTTGTTCTAAGACTTGGAAAAAGTTAGTGGTGGTGGTGTGATATGTGCAATTTAGAGCTTTTGGTTAGTGCTTATTTGACCCGAAAGGTGATTTTTAAGCTTATTATTGCCATGAACCAAACAAGTTGAGTTTTATATTTTTGAAATCACTTTTTCACAGTAACTTTAAGAGATTTTGATGATTATTTGATTGTGGTGCATGTGTGAGCTCAAAATGCGTTTTTGCATGATTTCAGTTTGTGATTTTTAGCTTGTTTTCACATGTTTTGTTCTAAGCATTGTAACTTTAAAATTTTATCAATATTTCCAAAATATTATGTTTTTCATCCTAGCGAGTCCATATTCATCTCATAATCCAACAAAAGATCCAACTTTCTTAAATCTAGCATGCATGCATTTATCTCATCACTTTCAATACAAAACTTTTATCAACCTTTCATCTAACAATATAAAAGATACTTTTGAATGAAAAATCCCAGAAATATATGTATCAAAATATATAAAAATGTATTCATCTTTTATACAAAAAGTCACTTTACAAGCTATTAATACATAACAACACTTTTAGGTCTTAAACTTGTTGAATCCTTGAATCTTTCTCCAAGATTTCGACATGCATGAGCATGAGGGAGAAGATTCTATCAACTTGCCCTCATCAAGTGTGTTTTAAAAAAGAAAATATAAACTTTTGATAAAGATCTTTGAATATAAGCAAGAACAAGATTAATCTAGTAAAGAGATGAAGTGTTATACCCTTGATGAACTCGGTTTGAAGATGGTTTTTGGGCAGAAAATATGTGGCCTCTTATGCTCCTAATAACCCTTAATCCAAGCTTAAAATGACCCTTAAATGTATCTTGAATTAACCCTTGCTTAATCCTTAACAATCCTTTATTATTAGTATTGTTTAGATTAGATTTGTTCTTGTTTTCTTCCCCTCTTTGAGCCGTAGACAAGAAGAAGAAAAAGGGAGGAGAAGAGTTCTTAAGAGAGAATTAGTTGTGTGTGTATTGGAAGTGTAAAAATGATGTTTGAGTGAAAAGGGGTTGGAGTGTTGGAATATCAAAAGTGTCTTGGGAGTATGGAGGATAAAATCTCCTAGCCACCCTTTGATTGGGTATTTCGGCTATGGGGAAGTGGGGGAGGCCGAATTTTGCATTCAAAATTCAAAGGTGGTGTGTAGTTTTGTGAATATATTATGTACATGTATGGATATTTAGTATAGGTACATGCTTGCTTAACATTTACTAGCTTTTAAGTTCCAAGATAATTTGTGGATATATATATATATATATATTATATATATATATATATATAATATATTATATATATATATGTGTGTGTGTGTGTGTGTGTGTGTGTGGTGTGTTGTGTGGTGTGTGTGTGTGTGTATGTGTGTGTAGTCGTATATGTATGTATATACATACAATTTGTGTTTTTTATTTACCATTTAACTCATTAGTAGTAAACTTGTATTTATTTAAGACATAGATATACACTTATTATTATTTAAGCTCACTTTTATGTACGTATTAGTTTATAAATATATTTTTGAGATAGTCATTTTATTTTCATGTCCATATATACTTTAATTGGCTTGGTGATTAAATTGTTGGACATTTATAAGAATTTTTGGTTGTTATCTCAACTTGTGAGTCTTGTATTATTATTTATATAACTTAACTTCTTGAAAAAAAAATTTTGTTCATTGTCATTCTATTAAGTTTGATTTAGAACTTAACATAGCTTAGATTGCTAATTTAGGGGCATTATCTACTAGCTTCTAGTATAACTATGGCTTGCGAGATCATAGGCAACATAACTAGCACATATATAATATTTAAAAAGTAGGGTTGTTACACTTATAGGATCATGCGGGGTGCGTCTCACTAAATCTCGTCCGAGATTGAGTATATTGTCAAAACCCGTACAATGATTTGGATGGATATGTGAAGTCTAGATACATTTTAACCTCTGCCATGCATCATGAATATATAAATAAATAAAATATCAAAAATGACAAAATGGGCGTGTCATGTAATGGGTTGAAACTTAGAAGGGGCCAACTCAAGTTGGGTTACCATTAAAACTTTTCAGTCCATTTTATAATCTTTATTAATATTTTAGTTATGTTTACAAAAATGCAAAACTATATAATTAAAGTAACACTTCATTCACATATATTACACGATCAATCAGGGTACCTTTAGACAACTTTTAAGGTACCTAAAAATTGATAACTTCTGGTAGTGCTTTTCATGTCTATCTTACAACCTGCAAAGTCTCAATCTGAATATCCAATTAGATCAAATCCTGAGTCTTTAGGATACCAAAGACCCACATTGGGTGCACCCTTAAGGTACCTAAAAATTCGTTTCACAGCTCAACTTGGATGCCAAAGTGATTTATTGATACTTAATGAGACAAAATATTATTGCAGGTTAACGGAAGATGCGAATGAGGTTAAATGTCATCTACCAACTCAACTTGGATGCCAAAAAACTTTACAGGACGGTGAAACGGAAGCAAAACGAAGAAAAACTGGAGCGTCGGAAAAAGGAGCGCCGCTCGCACCTATGTGCGAGCGCTGCTCGTCTTTATCAGAGAAAACATGAGCGCCGCTCGTGGCCTCGAACGCAGAACCGATCTTTCAGCTTACAAATAGAAGAATAAACCCTCAAATTTCAAGTAGAGCAACATGCAACCACCAGGCAAAAACCCTAAACCTTTGGTCAAAATTTACAAGTTCCAAGTACCTCTTGATTTTCATCTTCAACCTAGATGTTCAATCTTTATTTACTTTCTTGTTGACAATATCCTTTATCTTTTCAGATTTTGTCATACCTTTAATAATGTCTCGCTAGTAGGATAATACTTGTTTGGATTGATGTGATCATGTAGACTTTTATTTATTCTCTTTTAATGTTATATCTGTTGGATTGTGTTTAATGTTTACCGATGATCTATGATTGTCTAGTTTTTCATATTATTATTGACTTTATATCTAGAGTTTTTTGATCTATTTTCGGCTTGATGGGTCTATACTCGGTCACTAGATTTAATAAAGTTTAGACTAAAAACACTAATTGGTCTATAATAAGTTGTACAAAGAGAATACTATAGCGAATGAATCCATAATCTATATAATTAGAACTAGATGAACATGATGCTTATAATGTCTAACGCGATCTAGTGACACAGAATTGCGCACTATGACCACCGAAGATAATTAATACAAAGTGATTGGCTAAAGATTTGAGTATACATATATGTAAATCATGAACACAGGCTTGAACTATATAATGCTTAATGCTGAACCTAACGATGAACTAGTTAAAGGGTAGATGTGAATCTAGTGATAGCTCTACTAATTTGGTTTAGTGTATTGAACGAGAATCTGAACCACGAAATGGCTTTCCAACAATTTAATAGTTTAACAGAGTAGTTATTGTCATATGCATGTGATCGGATATTCCAAACAAGTATGCTTTTTAATATTATTGTTCTCGCATTTTAGGATCTAGACTAAACAAGGCTTCTTACTAGACCAAGTGGTTGGGACCTTTTTTTTTTGCTTTTAATTATTTATTTACGAAAAGGTGACAAGCCCAACCACTAGAATTACACACATTGTTAGATTAGGTATTGCAAGCGTCCCTTTGAATGGTCTTGTACTTACCGCAACATTAGCTACATCTGATCGTGTCCACTGCCCGTTAGTGTTCTTTAGTTTTGAGGTATATACTTGTACTTTATAAATTTAAAACGTAATTGGACTGTTTCATCATGGACATAATTACCCTTATCACATATCTGGGAAACACTCATAAGAAAATGGGACAACTGTGCCACTTAATTGACTTTCTCCATCGTAATTTTCCCATTGATGACTTATCCCTGTCTTTAAATATTGTCACCCTTGGGACCAGCAAAACTAACATAAGAACCATTTATATCTACATAGTTGGACAAGAGTTTCTTGTCCCCTGTCATGTGCCGGGAGCATCCACTGTCAACATACCAAAGACTCGAACTACCACTTGAGTAGGTTCCAGAGAAACACTCCTTGGTTGTCAGGTCTTTGAGGAGTCCAAATCTCTGTTTAACAACAGGGGAAACAACTTGACTAGCTTTATCAGTTGACACAGTCACTCTATCCATAGAATTAGTAGGAGAACCATCTTTCCTACCATATCGTTTTCTTCTATTTGGACAAGAGCTATAAACATGTCCCTTTTCATAGAAAACAAAACATGACCTATTCTCACTAAGCTTCTTTTCCTTATTATTTGACACATCTGTGGAAACATCTAAACACCCCTTCAACTTAATGGTAGACGACTCTTCTTTTGACAATTCCTTTTACTCACCATCCCCATTTTTAGAAAAATGAACTTTCTTTTGAATCTATGGGAGTTTAGAAAAAGGTGCCAAAGTAATCCGACTAGAAGTAGACTCACCTTGATTCCGAACTTTGTCAATTTTATCATGATCCATCTTTTCAAAATCAATTTCAGAAGATGTAAAAACAGTATCACATCCCTTCATAGTAAAACATTTGACAACTTTTTTTTTTCATGACTTGATTGACTCTTAGATACTTTATTACCAACAGATCCAACTAGCACATTAGGATCAAAAATAACATAATTAAGGTCTGATGGTCTCACAAAAGGTATGGCCGACTCAACCTGCTTAACATGCGAAGACTTATTCACGGTTTTGGTCGGCTTAGATGGCTTAGCAGAGGGTTTAGGAGGCAATGGGGAGTTTTCCGCCTGAGAGGGTAAAGTTCGTCTGGTAAATATTTCTTCCTTTTCAGTCATATGCTCCAAGGATTTACTATAATTTCCATTGAAAGAACCTCTAACTTCCTTATTATCTGCTCCTAAACCACTTTTATCTTTAGGACTACGTTCACTGAAATATTTATAGACCTAATTAATTCTGACCCCCTAAGCCGATAACTTTTAGTATTTAAGTTAACTATCTCTACCCTAGAATCAACTAACTCTTTTTCTTTTTGAGCAAAATCTGAAGTCAATTTAGCATATTGCTCATTTCTTACTTTTTCCATGAGAACCGACTCTCTACGTTTCCCTTCTAAAGCAACAATATCCGACTCTCAACTTTATTAACTAACTCAGCTTCATTTTAGGTTTTCACAATTTGAACCACTTTCTGAACACTTCAATGAACCGTCTCAGATGATCTGCCTTCACTTGAGTAAATAGCATAGTCAAAGGCATATGCAACTTCATCTGCCATATGCGCTACTGTTGAGTCCTAAAGTTCATTGTAAATTTGGTGATGATAAATCTGATAGTAAAACACTTAGAAATCTTTTGTTCGTTCACTGAAATATTTATAGACCTAATTAATTCTGACCCCCTAAGCCGATAACTTTTAGTATTTAAGTTAACTATCTCTACCCTAGAATCAACTAACTCTTTTTCTTTTTGAGCAAAATCTGAAGTCAATTTAGCATATTGCTCATTTCTTACTTTTTCCATGAGAACCGACTCTCTACGTTTCCCTTCTAAAGCAACAATATCCGACTCTCAACTTTATTAACTAACTCAGCTTCATTTTAGGTTTTCACAATTTGAACCACTTTCTGAACACTTCAATGAACCGTCTCAGATGATCTGCCTTCACTTGAGTAAATAGCATAGTCAAAGGCATATGCAACTTCATCTGCCATATGCGCTACTGTTGAGTCCTAAAGTTCATTGTAAATTTGGTGATGATAAATCTGATAGTAAAACACTTAGAAATCTTTTGGTTCTTGTAATCTAATCTGGGTCAGACTAAGCTGACACAACTTACGATCTGTCTCTGGCCCAGATCACACTTCATGTTTTGTTATGTAATATCTTATGGAAGCAAGTATTATTCAAGTTGCAACAACAATGAATATAGCATTCAATCCAAGTCGAACAGGAGGATTGAAGATAGAAGACCAAGCTGGTAGTGGAAGTCAGCTTGGGATTAGCAGTCAACTTGGAAATAATTAAACAGATTGAGCTTTGACAAATGGCCCAATCTGTGTCTGACAATCAAGTGAAGATACAATCTGGAATGAAGATAAGGACGAATGACGTGACTAGTAAGAATCCTAGGATCCAGGTTGGTGGTTTGGATTACATATGTGTGTCTATACCCTTATTGGCTGAAAAAGAATGTGTGACAGTACTTGGGGACCACAAGTATTATGAATAGGCACGATCAAATATTCCTTCTGTTAGGTCCAGATTTACTGGACTCGCTCCAGACGCGACTACTGGAGCCTTAATGAAGATCTGTCCAGATATGTGTTTTATTGGACCTACTCCAGACTTGGAATCTGGAGTCCCTCTGAAGATTTGTCCAGAAATAATAGAAGACCAGTGAGCAAATACTTGTATAGGAAATCTGGAGTCCCTCTGAAGATTTGTCCAGAAATAATAGAAGACCAGTGAGCAAATACTTGTATAGGAAATCTGGAGTATTCTCCAGATTAGTTCACTGGACTTCACCCCCAGTCCAGATCTACTCTACTGAAGACGTTCTCACTGAAGTCAAAGACTGAAGTCAGAATAAAGAAGACTGACAAATGGCGGAGTCCACTGGAAGTCTTACCAGATCTGTACACTGGAGGATTGTCAGTGTTCTAGACCTTACAAGTCTGAACACTGATATCGAGGAATTGACTTTTGCCTTTACACACTTTCCAAAGAACAATCCACTTGTTCTTTACCAAAGAATATACGTGTGTAAAGGTGGTTGGTTAAAAGAATAAATTCATATTGATGTGACTTTATCCTTGTACCTTAACCAATGCATTTAATGTTCTTGTCGGTTCATTAAATGCATACAACCATATTTGTACGGCACAAAATTCACTGGTGAATTTTGTTGCCTATAAATACAAAGTCATTTCTTTGAGAAAACTACTTTTTAGCAAATTGGTGAACTTGCTTAAATACTCTCGATCTAAACAGTTATACTTCACAACTCTAAGTATATCGATCCAAGGAGATTATTTAGCAAGTATAGATCACTTGTAATTCAAAGATTGTTTAGATACTTACATACTTGTAATATCTAGGTTCCGCAACGATCTTGTATTTTGTTTATTCATCAATAAAGAAAATACACTTGAAAAATACATTTGTGTTCCACCAATATTTACTTGTTTATATATTGCTAAAGTCATTTATTACTTTGTTTATATTCTTGCATATATACTTTAAAGTAATACTAGTCCGATTCTAGTTCATACTTGTGTTGTTATTTTACACTCGTGGGTTAAACCATCGTGTGAGGGACTTTACAATTGGTATCAGAACAGAAGGTTAATATACTTACCTAGATCTGTTTCACGATGGCAATCCCAGAAAATACTCAAGAAACTCATGAAACTAATCTTAATGACCCACCCCCTGTAAATAACAATCCACCACCTCCTCCTCCTCCTACTTCTCCACATGTGCATGTGCATTATTCAAATAATCCTGTTCCTAAATTCAATGGGAGCAGTGATGATTTTGGTACGTGGAAAGCTAGGATAATATTGCATGTTACTGGTATTGAAAGGAATATGATGAAAATCTTAAATGAAGGACCCTATGTGCCAAGACTTCCTATCAATGCACTTCTTGACCCTACTGGATCAAGAAGTGGAAGGGAAAAGAGAGAGGAACACTGGTCCGAAGAGGAGAAAAGATTGGTAAATCTTGATACACTTCTTAAAAATATGATCCTCGGGGCCGTTCCAGAAACTCTTATTCCCACATTAGTTCTCTATCCCAGTGCCAAAAGCATGTGGGATGAACTGGTGAACCAGCATGAGGGAGGTGATGATACTGTTGTTACCAGAAAAGTCTCCTTAAACAAAAAGTATGAGTCATTTTTTGCTCTCCCCAATGAGCCTCTTACTGGTACTTACACCAGATTTATGAGTATCATTAACCAGTTAAGAGGACTAGGGGTTGATAAAGACAAGGATATACTTTTGGAGAAATTTTGTGATATTCTTCCAACAAAATGGTCTCACATGATTCTGGTCTTGAGGCAAGGTAAAACCTTGCATTCCCATACTTTGTCAACATTGTATGGAGCCTTCAGATTCACTGAAGAAAATCAAGCCCAGAGGATTGAGGCAGAAAAAGATTCTTTTAATCATGCTTCCAGTAGTTCCACAGTGGTCACTAATACTGTACCACCTTGTGCGGCATTAATATCTTCTGAGAATGTATTTTCTATGAAGAAGATGATGTCTGAACTAATGGATTCTGGAGTCTGTAATGATATCTCTTCAGACTGTGATGAAACTAACAGTGATGACCTAGTTGCAATGATGGCCAAAACGTTTAACCGTTTTAAGGCCAGAGAAAATAGGCCCACTGGACAACATGCACCTAGTTCTTCCACTGACAAGACCAATCTGACATGCTTTAAGTGTGGCAGAAAAGGTCATTTCATGAAAGAGTGCAAGTCCAGTCAGTTTGTCTCTCAGTCTGGTCCAACTTCTTCTTATAACAAGCCTGATGATAGCTATAAGTTGAAATACAAAAAGCTTAAGGCTCAAATTGCTCTCTTGTCTAAACAAATGGAAGACAATAATAAATGCATGATAGCAACTACTGAAGAAGCATGGGTTCCCTCTGATGAGTCACCAGTCGATGAAGAAGAGGAAAGAGACTGTTGTTTTATGGCTCTGGCAGATCAAGAGCATCTGGTGAAGGATGATGTCACATCTGGTCGATGGGTAGACATTGTTATTAAAAAGGTTAGTGATTATGATAATGAAACTGATCCTGAACTTAAATTGGACATTGCTGAAGCTCTAAATTCTGATTTAATTTTTGTGGAAACTGTTAGATTTGACAGTCTAAATGGCTTAGAAATAGATTCCTCTGAAATAGCTGCTTTAAAATCAAAATTAAAAGAACTTCAAGATATTGAACTGGCATTTCAAGCCCAGGTTCTGGTAACTGAACAATTGATTCAAGAAAAACAAAATCTTGAGATCATTTTAGAAAAAGAAAAACTGGTGATTAAATCATGGCTAGAAACCAGAAAGCCATATGATGCTGGAGTAAACCAATTTTCATCCCAAACACGTGCATATCTGGATGGAAATACTCATGTTGCAGCATTAATACCAGTACTTGATCGATTACCAGAGGGATTCAGGCCCACCACTGTTTATGATGAGCCTGTAACTCCCAAGGCCAATATTGTCCCAGTTCAATTCTCAGAGGTTAAGACTGGAGCACTCCAGATGGCTGCTCCAGTTAAAGAGGTTTATCGGAATAAACCTTTGCCTCAGACCAATCCCCTACCTAAGCTTTCAACTGGAAAGTCTAAGGTATCATCTGAAGAAAATGTTTTGTCCAGGTTAGAGAGTCAGATTAAACTTCTGACTCATCAATTTTAAAGTTTTAATGCAAGATTAAACTTTATTGAGGGTACTTCATCTGGCCCTAGACAAAATACAAAACCTTTTGCAAAGAAAGAAAAATCTATTTCTCCAGTTGAGAAAAAGAAAAAGGTTTCAAAACTATCAGTACTAGTGGTCTTTTCAACTAAGATCACTGTTGAAGAAAGTGAACTAAACCAGATTGCCCCAGGGACCTACAAGGGAGGGTCCAGTGAACCCATCAGTCGATGGGTTCCCAAATCTAAATGATATATCTGGTGGATGTGCAGGGCGATCGAAATAAGCATATTTGGTATCTTGACAGTGCAGCTGGCAGGACGATGACCGGATGTAAGACCCTGCTGGAGGAATTCATCATTTCTGATGGACCCTCCATTACTTTTGGAAATGATGGTTGTGGAAAGACTGAGGGATACGGTGTTCTGAACAATGGACAAGTCAAGTTCAGACGTGTTGCATTTGTGAATGGTTTGAAATATAACCTGATTGTTAGGTCCAGATTTAGTCCAGATTTAGTCCAGATTTACTGGACTCGCTCCAGACTCGACTACTGGAGCCTCACTGAAGATCTGACCAGAAACGTGTTCTACTGGACCTACTCCAGACTTGGAATCTGGAGTCCCTCTGAAGATTTGTCCAGAAATAATGAAGGTCAGTGAGCAAATACTTGTATAGGAAATCTGGAGTATTCTCCAGATGAGCTCACTGGACTTCACCCCAGTCCAGATCAACTCTACTGAAGACATTCTGACTGAAGTCAAAGACTGAAGTCTGAAGAAAGAAGACTTAACAAATGGCGGAGTCCACTGGAAAGTCTTACCAGATCTGTACACTGGAGGATTGTCAGTGTTCTAGGTCCTACAAGTCTGAACACTGATATCGAGGATTGACTTTTCCCTTTACACACTTTCCTAAGAACAATCCACTTGTTCTTTACCAAAGTATACGTGTGTAAAGGTGGTTGGATAAAAGGATACACTTGCATTTGATGTGACTTTATCCTTATTCCTTATCCAATACATTTAATGTTCTTGTCGGATCATTAAATGTATGCAACCATATTTGTACGGCACAAAATTCACTGGTGAATTTTGTTGCCTATAAATACAAAGTCATTTCCTTGACATAAATACTTTTAAGCATACACTTTGCATGAAAGTGAATTTGTCCAAATACTCTCGATCTTAAACTGGGATACTTCACAACTTTAAGTATCTCGATCCAAAAGAGTTATTTGACAAATATAGATCATTTGTAACTCATAGTTTGTTAGGATACATACTTATTTGTATTATCTGGATTCCGCAACAACCTTGTGTTTTATTTAACATCATAAATAAAATACCCATGAAAAATACATAATGTTCCACTTTACTTGTTTATTGCTTTAAGTCTTGTATTACTTTATTTATATACTTGCATTTATATTAAAGTAATACTAGTCCAATCTAGTGCTTATTAGACTTGTTGTATTTTGCACTTTCCTGGTTTAACCATCGAACTTAAGGGACTCACATTTGGTATCAGAGCAGAAGGCTAAACATTGCCTAGATCTGTTTCTTGATGGCTAACCAAGAAAATACACAAGGTTTTAGTCTTGGTCCCGATCCTAATGCAAATATTAATGATCAAAATGAACCACCAATTGTTAATAACACTAATACACCTCCTCCTCCTACTCCTGCTTCTCCACACGTGCATGTGCACTACTTAAATAATCCTGTTCCTAAATTCAGTGGGAACAGTGATGAATTTGGTACGTGGAAGGCTAGGATGGTTTTGCATGTCACTGGTATTGAGAGGAATATGATGAAAGTTTTAAATGAAGGTCCTTATGTACCAACATCACCTCTCAATCCCCTTCTTGATCCTTCTGGATCTAGAAGAGGAAGGGAAAAGAGGGAGGAACATTGGTCTGAAGAGGAGAGGAGATTGGTGAATCTAGACACCCTTCTCAAAAACATGATCCTCGGGGCCGTTCCAGAAACCCTAATTCCCACACTAGTTCTTTTTTCTAGTGCTAAAACCATGTGGGATGAACTTTTAAACCAACATGAAGGAGGAGATGACTCCATTGTCACCAGAAAGGTCTCCTTAAACAAGAGGTATGAGTCATTTTTTGCTCAACCTAACGAGTCTCTCACTGGTACTTACACCAGATTTATGAGTATCAAAAACCAATTGAGAGGTCTTGGGGTTGAGAAGGACAAGGATATACTTCTAGAGAAATTCTGTGACATTCTACCCACCAAATGGTCTCACATGATCCTGGTCTTACGACAAGGTAAAACTCTGCACACACACACTCTCTCAACTCTATATGGAGCTTTCAGGTACACTGAAGAAAATAAAGCTCAGAGAGTGGTGGCAGAACAAGATGCTTTTAACCATGCCTCCAGTAGTCCTAATGTGGTTAGTCATACTGAACCACAAGGTACAGCACTGATATCTTCTGAGAATGTATTTTCTATGAAGAAGATGGTGTCTGAACTCATGGATTCTGGAGAGTCCAGTCATATCTCTCCAGACTGTTGTGATGAAACTGAAGATGATGACCTCATTGCAATGATTGCTAAAACGTTTAACCGTTTCAAAGCAAGAGCAAATAGGCCATCTGGACAATTTGCATCCAGTTCTTCCACTGACAAGACCAATTTGACATGCTTTAAGTGTGGCAAAAAGGGTCATTTCATGAAAGAGTGCAGGTCCAACCAGTTTGTATCCAAGCCTGGTCCATTCTCCTCAAATAATAAGCCTGATGATAGCTATAAACTGAAATATAAAAAGCTTAAGGCCCAGATTGCTCTCATGGCACAACAAATTGAAAACAATAATAAGTGCATGATTGCAACAACTGAAGAGAAGTGGGTTCCTTCTGATGAATCATCTGCTGATGAAGAAGAAGAAAGAGATTGCTGTTACATGGCTCTGGAAGACGATGAGCACCTGGTGAAGGAAGATGTCACATCTGGACGATGGGTAGACATTGTTATTAAGAAGGTTAGTGATTATGATTGTGCAACTGACCAAGAACTAAAATTGGACATAGATGAAGCTCTTAATTCTGATTTGATTTTTGTAGAAACTGTTAGATCTGATTGTGTAAATGGTCTAGAAACAGATTCTTCTGAAATAACTGCTTTAAAATCAAAGTTAAAAGAACTTCAAGACATTGAACTGGCATTTCAAGCCCAGGTTCTGGTAACTGAACAATTGATTCAAGAAAAATAAGATCTTGAGATCATTTTAGAGAAAGAAAAACTGGTGATTAAATCATGGCTAGAAACCAAAAAGCCATATGATGCTGGAGTAAAACAATTTCCTGCTCAAAAACGTGCATACTTAGATGGAAATACTCATGTAGCATCATTAATACCAGTAATCGATCGATTACCAGAGGAGTTTAGGCCCACCACTGTCTATGATGAGCCTGTAACTCCCAGGACCAATTTTTACCCAGTTCAATACCCAGAGGTCAAGACTGGAGCATTCCAGATGACTGCTCCAGTTAAAGAGGTCTATCGGAATAAACCTTTGCCTCAGACCAATTCCCTACCTATGCCTAGGACTGGAAAGGCTAAGGTGTCATCTGAAGAAAATATTTTGTCCAGGTTAGAGAGCCAGATTCAAATTCTGACTCGTCAATCTCAAAGTTTTAATGCAAGATTAAACTTTATTGAGGGTACTTTATCTGGCCCTAGACAAAATACAAAACCTTTTGCTAAGAAAGTTAAATCTATTTCTCCAGTTGAGAAAAAGAAAAAGGTTTTAAAACTATCAATCCCAGTGGTCTTTTCAACTAAGACCACTGTTGAAGAAAGTGAACTTAACTAGATTGCCCCAGGGACCTATAAGGGAGGGTCCAGTGAACCCATCAGTCGATGGGTTCCCAAATCTAACTGATAAGTATCTGGTGTATGTGCAGGGCGATCGAAAGAAATATATCTGGTATCTTGACAGTGCTGCTGGCAGGACGATGACCGGATGTAAGACCCTGCTGGAGGAGTTCACCATTTCTGATGGACCCTCCATTACTTTTGGAAATGATGGTTGTGGAAAGACTGAGGGATATGGTGTTCTGAACAATGGACAAGTCAAGTTCAGACGTGTTGCATTTGTGAATGGTTTGAAATATAACTTGATCAGTGTAAGCCAACTGTGTGATGATGGCTATCAAGTCTTATTCAATATTGCTCAGGGTATCGTATTCAACAAGGATTGGAAGGTAGTGTTGATTGCTCCCAGAAAAGGGAATGTGTACGTGATGGATATGGAAAACTCTCCTTCAGAGCAGTGTTTCTATACTCAAGCTGATGAAGACACAAACTGGTTATGGCACAAAAGGTTATCCCATTTAAATTTCAAGAACATTAATAAATTGTCCAGAAAACAACTTGCAGATGAGATACCTTCAGTTTCCTTCAAAAAGGAAAGACCATGTCCAGGATGTGAGATGGGTAAGCAAAAATGTACCAGTTTCAAGACCAGACAGAATTTCAGCATATCTGAACCTCTTCATATGCTTCATATGGACCTCTTTGGTCCAGTGAATGTTCAGACTCATGCTGGTAAAAGATACACCCTGGTGATCGTAGATGAATTCTCCAGATATTGTTGGGTGATCTTTCTTAGGTCTAAAAGTGAAGCTGCTGCTGAAATCATCAGTCTTATCAAGCAAATTGAGCTCAAGTACAGTCGAAGAGTGTGTCAGTTAAGAAGTGACAATGGAACAGAAATCCAGAATGCAACTCTGGAGTCATTCTGTACTGACACTGGCATCTCCCAGAATTTTTCATCAGCCCGCTCTCCAGAACAAAATGGAGTGGTGGAAAGGAAGAATCGAACGCTGATAGAAGCTGCCAGGAGTATGCTTGCTGAATCTGGACTGTCTACCAGTTTCTGGGCGGAAGCAATTGCAACTGCTTGCCACACCCAGAATCGATCAGTGTACATCAAAAGACACAGTTTCCAGTCATCCTGATCTGGAACCTGTTCAGAAACTCTCCAGTAGTACTCCATTCTATCCTTCTATTGATTTCAAACTACCCTCTGAAATTAATATTGGTTCAGATGTTCGTACTGCTCCCCCAGTATCAGTATCAGTTGAGAATAGACCAGAAATGTCTTCTTATGAAGAATTCCAAACTGAACCAGTACTCCAGGAAATGCCTTCAAATGAAGAATTTCATGATGCAAATCGTGATTTAAATGATTCAGATGAAGATACTGAAGTAGTCTGGCAAGACTCAACTGAATTCTTGCACTGATATTGTTGTCTGTAACAATCCTGGTCAGTACTCCAGATGAACAAAAGCTCACCCAATTGATCAGATCATAGGTGACTCCAGTAGAGGAGTTCAAACCAGAAGAGCCTCCAGTAATCAATGCTTATACGTTAGTTTTCTATCTTTGATGGAACCAAAGAAGATTGACGAGGTTATGGAAGATCTAAGCTGGGTGACTGCTATGCAAGAAGAGCTTCACCAGTTTGAAAGGAACAAGGTCTGGTATCTGGTTCCTTTCCCAGTTGGAAAGAAAGAACCAATTGGAACAAGATGGGTCTTCAGAAACAAAGTAGATGAAGATGGCCACGTAATCAGAAACAAGGCCAGACTGGTAGCACAAGGCTACTACCAGTCAGATGTCGACTTTGATGAATCATTTGCTCCAGTGGCTAGACTTGAAGCGATCAGAATATTCTTAGCATTCGCTGCTAATCATCAGTTCAAGGTCTACCAGATGGATGTAAAGAGTGCTTTCTTGAATGGAAAGCTTGAAGAAGAAGTTTATGCCAGACAACCTCCAGGTTTCGTTGATGAAAAGCATCCACATTGGGTATATCGTCTGGACAAAGCGCTATATGGCCTCAGACAAGCCCCACGTGCCTGGTATGATACTCTGACTAAACATTTGTTGAAAAATGGTTTTAAACGAGGTGCGATTGACAATACCTTATTCATTCTTCATCAGAAAGGTAATCTGTTACTGGTACAAATTTATGTTGATGATATTATTTTTGGGTCTACTGATGAAAACATGTGCAAGAAATTTTCAAAAATCATGTCCACTGAATATGAGATGAGTTTGATGGGTGAACTAACATATTTTCTTGGACTCCAGATTAAACAAAACAAAGATGGCATTTTTATTAATTAGGAGAAATATGTTAGAGATCTTTTAAAGAAATTTGATATGAACTCTTCACCATCTAAACCAACTCCAATTTCTGCACCACTGACACTGGACTCCGATCCAGATGGTAAACAAGTGAACACCACTGTCTATAGAGGCATGGTTGGCTCACTGATGTATTTAACTGCCAGTAGACCAGATATTATGTTTTCAACATGTTTATGTGCCAGATATCAGTCTAATCCAAAGGAATCTCATATGCTTGCTGTAAAGCGCATACTGAAGTACCTTAAAGGTGTCCCCAGTCTAGGTCTTTGGTACCCCAAAGGCTCAGGCATGGATCTAATGGGTTATTCAGATTCAGATCATGCAGGTTGTAAGATAGATAGGAAGTCCACAACTGGTGGATGTCATTTCCTAGGTCGCAAACTGGTCAGCTGGACCAGTAAGAAGCAAACTTCAGTTTCATTGTCCACTGCTGAAGCTGAATACGTGTCTGCAGCCAGTTGTTGTGCTCAGATACTCTGGATGAAGAACCAGTTGCTTGATTATGGTATTAAATATTCAAATACTCCAATCTTTTGTGATAATACCAGTGCCATTGCTATCTCAAACAATCCAGTCATGCACTCCAGAACGAAGCACATTGATCTCAGGTATCACTTCATTCGTGATCATATTATGAAAAACAACATTGAATTCCATTTTATTCCCACTGACAAACAACTCGCTGACATTTTTACCAAACCTCTGGATGTCAAAACTTTTGAATATCTTGTTGGTGAGTTGGGAATGTTAAATCCTTAAATCTGGTGACTGCTCAGATATTGAACGCCTATGTGTACTATTTTTGCATTATTAGATTTCTGGAACAACATTCCAGGGAAGACTTGAAAAATATTTTCCTATTAAAAGTGTTTTAAGTTCAAGGGGAATTTATTTTCTCACTGGACAAATTCTTCAGAAAATATTACTGGTACCTTGTAAATGTGTCTCTCTCACTGGTAACTGGACAGGTTGAAGTGCGTGTTTGAGTTGACTTATGTCTCCTTGTAAATGTGTCCCTCTCATTTGTCTGAATTAGTTGACGTGCAAGTTTGTGGTTACCAGTCTTTCAAAAATGGTTTTCACTGGTACTTTACTGGAGTGTCCCTCCAGTGTACCATCAGTACATGTTCACTGGACTAATCCACCAGTGATACTGGAGTGTCCAGTCAACCTCCAGATGCACTGAAATATGTCATAATATTTTCTAAATACCTGGTCATTGTGTGTGCCACGTAAGCAAATCTTTTTGAAAATATCTTAATCCTACGTGGCATGTAAGTTTTTCAACGTTATGATGGTCTTTTTACTTTGGGAAAACAAAAAGTACAAGTTGTTACTGTTTGTAGGCTGTAAATCGTCATGCATTTATGTGTGATGTGATGTAATTAATGCGGATCTCAGAACCCGATCAAAAATGTTATTTGATAATTTCAAATAAACCGTTTGAGTTCCACATTCCTTCTCCTATAAATACCCACTTTCAATTTCAATTGCATTTACTTCGAACATATTTACTCCCAAATCTTTCAAATTCCTTCATTAATTTCCTTCATTCAATTTTCCAATCATATTTATCTCTCTTATTTACTCCATTTTCATTCCTTCTTTCATCAAATCTTCATCATAACCTATATATTCAATTTCATTTTCATCTATTCCTTATAAATGGCACCTAGACAATCAAGAACTAAAAATCTGCTTGCCAATGAATACATTCCTTCGGAAAATGTTGCTAGGGCACCTCATATCAATCTTGAGGCAAGTGCCATAAGAATCAATATGAATAACTGGATGGCAAGACTCTCTCTGTCCAGTGTTCATGATGCCCAATCGATTATTGGGAGATTAAACTCGTTCTTTCTCTCTTGCCCATTATATGGTGCATTAACATTGAATCCTGGAAGAATGTACCACGAGTATTTGTGTGAATTCTGGTACACGGCTACATATGACGATGAAACTTCATCGATCAACTATACTCTCAAGGGAGGTACCAGATCCCTTGGTTTCACTGCAAATCTGCTCAGGTCTGTTCTACAGTTAAACTATTTTGACCAGAATGAGCTGCCTATTGAGCTTCCCACTGGAATAAATACAAGGGAAGTATGCAGGCTGATGGGGCATACAGATATATTGGATGAGCATGGGCAGCTATCCAGAAAAGGGACTATTTACATGAGCAAACTGTCAGACTCATGGAGATATTTCTTTACACATATTGTTGAGTGTCTAGGAGGCAACTCTGGAGGATTAGACCAGATTAATCAAACACACCTCCAGATTGCCTACTGTTTGTGGTTTGGGCTTAGAGTGGATTTTGCCCAAATTCTTTTTGATGCCACCACCACCACCACCACCACCACCACCACCACCACCACCACCACCACCACCACCACCACCACCACCACCACCACCACCACCACCACCACCACCACCACCACCACCACCACCACCACCACCACCACCACCACCACCACCACCACCACCACCACCACCACCACCACCACCACCACCACCACCACCACCACCACCACCACCACCACCACCACCACCACCACCACCACCACCACCACCACCACCACCACCACCACCACCACCACCACCACCACCACCACCACCACCACCACCACCACCACCACCACCACCACCACCACCACCACCACCACCACCACCACCACCACCACCACCACCACCACCACCACCACCACCACCACCACCACCACCACCACCACCACCACCACCACCACCACCACCACCACCACCACCACCACCACCACCACCACCACCACCACCACCACCACCACCACCACCACCACCACCACCACCACCACCACCACCACCACCACCACCACCACCACCACCACCACCACCACCACCACCACCACCACCACCACCACCACCACCACCACCACCACCACCACCACCACCACCACCACCACCACCACCACCACCACCACCACCACCACCACCACCACCACCACCACCACCACCACCACCACCACCACCACCACCACCACCACCACCACCACCACCACCACCACCACCACCACCACCACCACCACCACCACCACCACCACCACCACCACCACCACCACCACCACCACCACCACCACCACCACCACCACCACCACCACCACCACCACCACCACCACCACCACCACCACCACCACCACCACCACCACCACCACCACCACCACCACCACCACCACCACCACCACCACCACCACCACCACCACCACCACCACCACCACCACCACCACCACCACCACCACCACCACCACCACCACCACCACCACCACCACCACCACCACCACCACCACCACCACCACCACCACCACCACCACCACCACCACCACCACCACCACCACCACCACCACCACCACCACCACCACCACCACCACCACCACCACCACCACCACCACCACCACCACCACCACCACCACCACCACCACCACCACCACCACCACCACCACCACCACCACCACCACCACCACCACCACCACCACCACCACCACCACCACCACCACCACCACCACCACCACCACCACCACCACCACCACCACCACCACCACCACCACCACCACCACCACCACCACCACCACCACCACCACCACCACCACCACCACCACCACCACCACCAACCACCACCACCAACAACAACAACAACACCAACAACACCACCAACCACCACCACCACCACCACCAACACCACCACCACCACCTCAATCAAACATGCCACCACCACCACCACCTTCAATTCCAGAAAACACCCAATACTTCACTCCAGCAACCATTCAACCTTCAGAATCTCAACCTCCTCCTCGTGCGCCGGAGTCACCAGTTGCAACATCTGAAGCTGCAACTGAAGAGGACTGGGCACAAGTTCCTCTAATGACCAGATTACCCTCAAATCTTGAACCTCCCACTGGTCTCTCCACTTCTTCTTCTGCCGAGGTCCAAGGTCTTTTTGATGACTTGGTTGAGCGACTTAGGGTGAAAGGAAGAAAACCGTTCATTCCTTATATTCGTTTCCTTTCCCTAATGTTTAAAAATGCTCTTGGAGACCAGTATGATATGGATACTACTCACTTTTCTATGAGTGAGTATATGAGAGATTTGGTCAATCTCAGGTCTCCACTGGATGAGGTAGATATTCCTCAGTCCATGCTTTCCTTGCAAAGGGAAGAAGCTGAAATGGGTCCAGATAGAGGTCAAGCTATTGAAGTTCCATCTGGTGATGATGTACAGATAATAGAGACTGTACAGCCCATAAGACAAGTTGCTCTAGAAGGTCAAGGTGAAGAAGTTGTTGAACCTTCCAGACGACCTAGAACTAATAGGCGTCTGATGAGAGCTGGACTCCAGGTTATTCCAGAAAGACATCCAGGTGATGTTATGAATCTGGATGGGTCACCAATCTTTGAATCTGAAGAGGTTGTTGGGCAGGAAATTGATGAACAAGCTGAAAATATTGCCCAGATTGTAGAACAGGTTGTTGAGGAAGTTGTTGAAGATGTTCAGACTGATGAACATGCTTCTGGTGAGCAAGAGGCTCCACTGGATTTAAATGTAGAGGCTGGTGAACAAGTGAATGTAGAGACTGGTGAACAGTCTGGTGAACAGACAGTTGGGACTGCTCAAGAATGGGATGATGTTGACTCCCCAATGTCGGAAGGCTTTGATGTTAACTTGAATTTTCTGGGTGAAGATGTACAAGAAGAAGAAAATCTACCAGAAATGCCAACACCTCACCAGAAATGCCAACACCTACACCAGAAATGCCACCACCAGAACCAAACATGCCACCACCACCACCACCACCACCTTCAATTCCAGAAAACACCCAATACTTCACTCCAGCAACCATTCAACCTTCAGAATCTCAACCTCCTCCTCGTGCGCCGGAGTCACCAGTTGCAACATCTGAAGCTGCAACTGAAGAGGACTGGGCACAAGTTCCTCTAATGACCAGATTACCCTCAAATCTTGAACCTCCCACTGGTCTCTCCACTTCTTCTTCTGCCGAGGTCCAAGGCCTTTTAATTAAGGTGGCGGACCTGGAGAGATCACTCCAGACTTCATCACAGGTTATTTCAGACTTTAAATCATTATTATCCAATAACCTGGCATCTGAGATGAATGTCTTTGCTGGAAATGAGAAGCTGGTTTATGAGAAGCTTGATGAACTGGTACTGGCCACAAACACCAACACTGAAAAGATCAAGGTGGCAGTCCAGGGATTAGAGACTAGGTTGGTTACTTCTATTCAGACTGCAGTCACTGGCGAACTGGCAGGTCTGAAAGAAGATGTTCAGAATTTGGTTTTCAGGGTAAGCTCTCTGGAGAGTAGACCCACACTGGAACAAGGTGCAGTTGTTAGCACTATAAGTGATGAATGTACAAGGAAGTTCAGAAACAACATGTTGAAAGAATTATGTGAAGAAGTTTCTGGGACTGTTCTTCATAGCATTTATGATGGGGTGATACCCCAGGTAGAAAAGTTACTGGATGAAAAATTGCCAAAACACTTGCCTGAAGCTGTTACAAATGTTCAGAAGGAAGTGCAGGCACTTAAGAAAGTTGTGTCTGAAACAACTCCAGTAACAGGTACAACATTTGGTGCACTGGACAGACTTATGCTTGAAAGAATTATGTGAAGAAGTTTCTGGGACTGTTCTTCATAGCATTTATGATGGGGTGATACCCCAGGTAGAAAAGTTACTGGATGAAAAATTGCCAAAACACTTGCCTGAAGCTGTTACAAATGTTCAGAAGGAAGTGCAGGCACTTAAGAAAGTTGTGTCTGAAACAACTCCAGTAACAGGTACAACATTTGGTGCACTGGACAGACTTATGCTTGAAGAATTATGGAATGATCTCAAGTCAAAAACTGGAGATCGTTCCAAGGGGGAAAGGTCGTCTGGTGACCAAACTGAAAGACAAAGAGCATATGGCACTGAAGCCGGGCTACCTGAAAGAGCTACTGGTACTGAAGCCAGTGAGCCCCAGTTTGAAACCTTCCCAGATATTACAACTACACTGAAGGCTGTTAAAGGAAAAGAAAAAGTTGTGTCTGGTGAAGAGGAAGAGCATACTGAAGATGCTGATGATGAAACTTCCAGGAAGTTAGAGCAAGAATGCATAATGATAGAGATTTTCAAAAGAAATCAAAAGGATGAACTGCTGGCTCATCAAAGGGAGATGGCAACAATGGGGACTTTGGACTCTTACAATGCTGGAAGGTTAGGCATTAACATTGAAGTATATAAAAGGATGAAAGATGACCCCAGAGTTCATCAATGCCTAAATGCATTAGATGATGTTCATGTACGCTCATTCTACGCTGAAGAAGAACAGGTATATGATTCAATTATTTATGGCGTGAGTGTACCAGAACTCATCAGACAAAGAAAGGATGAACTGCTGGCCCATCAAAGGGAGATGGCAACAATGGGGACTTTGGACTCTTACAATGCTGGAAGGTTAGGCATTAACATTGAAGTATATAAAAGGATGAAAGATGACCCCAGAGTTCATCAATGCCTAAATGCATTAGATGATGTTCATGTACGCTCATTCTACGCTGAAGAAGAACAGGTATATGATTCAATTATTTATGGCGTGAGTGTACCAGAACTCATCAGACAAAGAAAGGATGAACTGCTGGCCCATCAAAGGGAGATGGCAACAATGGGGACTTTGGACTCTTACAATGCTGGAAGGTTAGGCATTAACATTGAAGTATATAAAAGGATGAAAGATGACCCCAGAGTTCATCAATGCCTAAATGCATTAGATGATGTTCATGTACGCTCATTCTACGCTGAAGAAGAACAGGTATATGATTCAATTATTTATGGCGTGAGTGTACCAGAACTCATCAGACAAAGAAAGGATGAACTGCTGGCCCATCAAAGGGAGATGGCAACAATGGGGACTTTGGACTCTTACAATGCTGGAAGGTTAGGCATTAACATTGAAGTATATAAAAGGATGAAAGATGACCCCAGAGTTCATCAATGCCTAAATGCATTAGATGATGTTCATGTACGCTCATTCTACGCTGAAGAAGAACAGGTATATGATTCAATTATTTATGGCGTGAGTGTACCAGAACTCATCAGACAAAGAAAGGATGAACTGGTAAGTCTCCAGAAAAAGATAAGAAAGAATGCTGGTGCTCTGGAGATAGAGTACAGAAAAAGACTTACTGGTTTACCAAAGTTGACTGCCAGATAGATCAAAGCAATCAAAGATTCTGATGTAAGTACTTTCATTCCCCTGGACACTTCTCGAAAAATAAATCGTCAAGAACTCCAATCTGCTGTAGAGCAAAGGAGAGTGTCCAAGGATACTGAAGCTTTGATCCAGCAAGCCAAGCTGAAAGAAAAATACAATGAGATGTTGAATTTCAGGGCTGATGCAAGAAGGATCACTGGTGCTGAAATCAAGTTGGCTGAAGATCATGAAGGCATGTCAAAGTTTGAAGTAAAGTTGACCAGGGAGGGTAACTTTACTGACGAGAGGAAAAGTACTTCAGTCCAAGCCTTTGGATGGAGTGAACTGAAGGAAATCGCTTTAACGTTCAGGGGGAAGACAAATGTGTCGACTGATGTTAAGGCATTTCTGAAAAGGGTGGAAAAGGTATGGAGAAGAAAGCAACAGATGGAAGTTGCAATGGGCATAAGATCACCAGATTCAATACCATCTTCTCCATCACCAAAGAGAAAAGCTACTGAAGATGCTCCAGAAAGGACATCGAAAAGAAGGGCCTGACTCTTATTGTTTACTTATTGTAAGTTATTGTCTTATGAAAATTGTATACTATTTATCAGTTGATGAATGTAATAATAGTTGCGATTTTTTATTTTCATAAGTAAATGATCAGATTTAGTCTAAGTTAGAACTTAATTGATGAAACTGAAAACACTCATGATCTATAAAGTGTTTTCCAGTAACTTAGATTTTTTAGACAAATCGAAACTTGTGTTTTTCAAGCTTACAAAATGTATAGATTCAAGCTTGAAAACACTTGCATTATTTCTAAACAAATAGGGGGAATTTGTTAGGTCCAGATTTAGTCCAGATTTACTGGACTCGCTCCAGACTCGACTACTGGAGCCTCACTGAAGATCTGACCAGAAACGTGTTCTACTGGACCTACTCCAGACTTGGAATCTGGAGTCCCTCTAAAGATTTGTCCAGAAATAATGAAGGTCAGTGAGCAAATACTTGGATAGGAAATCTGGAGTCTTCTCCAGATGAGCTCACTGGACTTCACCCCAGTCCAGATCAACTCTACTGAAGACATTCTGACTGAAGTCAAAGACTGAAGTCTGAAGAAAGAAGACTTAACAAATGGCGGAGTCCACTAGAAAGTCTTACCAGATCTGTACACTGGAGGATTGTCAGTGTTCTAGATCCTAAAAGTCTGAACACTGATATCGAGGATTGACTTTTCCCTTTACACACTTTCCTAAGAACAATCCACTTGTTCTTTACCAAAGTATACGTGTGTTAAGGTGGTTGGATAAAAGGATACACTTGCATTTGATGTGACTTTATCCTTATTCCTTATCCAATACATTTAATGTTCTTGTCGGATCATTAAATGTATGCAACCATATTTGTACGGCACAAAATTCACTGGTGAATTTTGTTGCCTATAAATACAAAGTCATTTCCTTGACATAAATACTTTTAAGCATACACTTTGCATGAAAGTGAATTTGTCCAAATACTCTCGATCTTAAACTGGGATACTTCACAACTTTAAGTATCTCGATCCAAAAGAGTTATTTGACAAATATAGATCATTTGTAACTCATAGGTTGTTAGGATACATACTTATTTGTATTATCTTGATTCCGCAACAACCTTGTGTTTTTCAAGCTTACAAAATGTATAGATTCAAGCTTGAAAACACTTGCATTATTTCTAAACAAATAGGGGGAATTTGTTAGGTCCAGATTTAGTCCAGATTTACTGGACTCGCTCCAGACTCGACTACTGGAGCCTCACTGAAGATCTGACCAGAAACGTGTTCTACTGGACCTACTCCAGACTTGGAATCTGGAGTCCCTCTAAAGATTTGTCCAGAAATAATGAAGGTCAGTGAGCAAATACTTGGATAGGAAATCTGGAGTCTTCTCCAGATGAGCTCACTGGACTTCACCCCAGTCCAGATCAACTCTACTGAAGACATTCTGACTGAAGTCAAAGACTGAAGTCTGAAGAAAGAAGACTTAACAAATGGCGGAGTCCACTAGAAAGTCTTACCAGATCTGTACACTGGAGGATTGTCAGTGTTCTAGATCCTAAAAGTCTGAACACTGATATCGAGGATTGACTTTTCCCTTTACACACTTTCCTAAGAACAATCCACTTGTTCTTTACCAAAGTATACGTGTGTTAAGGTGGTTGGATAAAAGGATACACTTGCATTTGATGTGACTTTATCCTTATTCCTTATCCAATACATTTAATGTTCTTGTCGGATCATTAAATGTATGCAACCATATTTGTACGGCACAAAATTCACTGGTGAATTTTGTTGCCTATAAATACAAAGTCATTTCCTTGACATAAATACTTTTAAGCATACACTTTGCATGAAAGTGAATTTGTCCAAATACTCTCGATCTTAAACTGGGATACTTCACAACTTTAAGTATCTCGATCCAAAAGAGTTATTTGACAAATATAGATCATTTGTAACTCATAGGTTGTTAGGATACATACTTATTTGTATTATCTTGATTCCGCAACAACCTTGTGTTTTATTTAACATCATAAATAAAATACCCATGAAAAATACATAATGTTCCACTTTACTTGTTTATTGCTTTAAGTCTTGTATTACTTTATTTATATACTTGCATTTATATTAAAGTAATACTAGTCCAATCTAGTGCTTATTAGACTTGTTGTATTTTGCACTTTCCTGGTTTAACCATCGAACTTAAGGGACTCACACTGATCAGTGTAAGCCAACTGTGTGATGATGGCTATCAAGTTCTATTCAATATTGCTCAGGTATCGTATTCAACAAGGACTGGAAGGTAGTATTGATTGCTCCCAGAAAAGGGAACGTGTATGTGATGGATATGGAAAGCTCCTCTTCAGAGCAATGTTTCTATACTCAAGCTGATGAAGACACAAACTGGTTATGGCACAAAAGGTTATCCCATTTAAATTTCAATAATATTAATAAGTTGTCTAGAAAACAACTGGCAGATGGGATACCTTCAGTTTCCTTCAAAAAGGAAAGGCCATGTCCAGGATGTGAGATGGGAAAGCAGAAACGTGCCAGTTTCAAGACCAGACAGAACTTCAACATTACTGAACCACTTCACATGCTTCATATGGACCTCTTTGGTCCAGTGAATGTTCAGACTCGTGCTGGTAAAAGATACACCCTGGTGATCGTAGATGAATTCTCCAGATATTGTTGGGTGGTCTTTCTCAGGTCTAAAAGTGAAGCTGCTGCTGAAATCATCTCTCTTATCAAGCAGATTGAACTGAAGCATAAGCGAAAAGTGTGTCAGTTAAGAAGTGACAATGGAACAGAATTCCAGAATGCAACTCTAGAGAAATTTTGTACTGACACTGGCGTCTCCCAGAATTTCTCATCAGCACGCACTCCAGAACAGAATGGAGTGGTAGAAAGGAAAAATCGAACGCTGATAGAAGCTGCCATGAGTATGCTTGCTGAATCTGGTCTGTCTACCAGTTTCTGGGCGGAAGCAATTGCAACTGCTTACCATACCCAGAATCGATCAGTGTACATCAAAAGACACAAAAAGACAGCCTATGAAGTCTTAAGAAATAGAAAACCAAATATTGGTTATTTTCACGTTTTTGGATGTCCAGTTTACATCCTGAACGACTCCAGTCAGTTAGGCAAATTCGATGCCAAAGCTGATGAAGGGTATTTCTTAGGCTATTCAGCCATTCGCAAAGCCTTCAGAGTCTACAACAAGAGACTGGAGAAGGTACAAAAGTCCATACATGTTACTTTCGATGAATCAAATGTTGCAATCAACAAGAAGCCAGCCCTTGACACTCCCCCAGTAACTCCAATTGTCTTCTGTGAATCTGATCCTATCAACTACAATAAAGAAGATTCTCCAGAAGACTCAGTTTCCAGTCATCCTGATCTGGAACCTGTTCAGAAAAAGAAGCTCTCCAGTGGTACACCATTCTATCCTTCTATTATTTTCAAACTACCCTCTGAAATTAATATTGGATCAGATGTTCGTACTACCCCCCTGATCTGGAACCTGTTCAGAAAAAGAAGCTCTCCAGTGGTACACCATTCTATCCTTCTATTATTTTCAAACTACCCTCTGAAATTAATATTGGATCAGATGTTCGTACTACCCCCCTGATCTGGAACCTGTTCAGAAAAAGAAGCTCTCCAGTGGTACACCATTCTATCCTTCTATTATTTTCAAACTACCCTCTGAAATTAATATTGGATCAGATGTTCGTACTACCCCCCTGATCTGGAACCTGTTCAGAAAAAGAAGCTCTCCAGTGGTACACCATTCTATCCTTCTATTATTTTCAAACTACCCTCTGAAATTAATATTGGATCAGATGTTCGTACTACCCCCCTGATCTGGAACCTGTTCAGAAAAAGAAGCTCTCCAGTGGTACACCATTCTATCCTTCTATTATTTTCAAACTACCCTCTGAAATTAATATTGGATCAGATGTTCGTACTACCCCCCTGATCTGGAACCTGTTCAGAAAAAGAAGCTCTCCAGTGGTACACCATTCTATCCTTCTATTATTTTCAAACTACCCTCTGAAATTAATATTGGATCAGATGTTCGTACTACCCCCCTGATCTGGAACCTGTTCAGAAAAAGAAGCTCTCCAGTGGTACACCATTCTATCCTTCTATTATTTTCAAACTACCCTCTGAAATTAATATTGGATCAGATGTTCGTACTACCCCCCTGATCTGGAACCTGTTCAGAAAAAGAAGCTCTCCAGTGGTACACCATTCTATCCTTCTATTATTTTCAAACTACCCTCTGAAATTAATATTGGATCAGATGTTCGTACTACCCCCCTGATCTGGAACCTGTTCAGAAAAAGAAGCTCTCCAGTGGTACACCATTCTATCCTTCTATTATTTTCAAACTACCCTCTGAAATTAATATTGGATCAGATGTTCGTACTACCCCCCTGATCTGGAACCTGTTCAGAAAAAGAAGCTCTCCAGTGGTACACCATTCTATCCTTCTATTATTTTCAAACTACCCTCTGAAATTAATATTGGATCAGATGTTCGTACTACCCCCCTGATCTGGAACCTGTTCAGAAAAAGAAGCTCTCCAGTGGTACACCATTCTATCCTTCTATTATTTTCAAACTACCCTCTGAAATTAATATTGGATCAGATGTTCGTACTACCCCCCTGATCTGGAACCTGTTCAGAAAAAGAAGCTCTCCAGTGGTACACCATTCTATCCTTCTATTATTTTCAAACTACCCTCTGAAATTAATATTGGATCAGATGTTCGTACTACCCCCCTGATCTGGAACCTGTTCAGAAAAAGAAGCTCTCCAGTGGTACACCATTCTATCCTTCTATTATTTTCAAACTACCCTCTGAAATTAATATTGGATCAGATGTTCGTACTACCCCCCCAGTATCAGTGTCAGTTGAGATGATACCAGAAATGACTTCTTATGAAGATTTCTTTACTGAACCTGTACTACAAGAAATGCCTTCAAATGAAGAATTTCATGATCCAAATCATGATTTAAATGAATCAGATGAAGATGTTGAAGTAGTTTATGAAGAACCTACTCCTGAAGCAACTTCAGAGGAAACTCAACTGAATTCTTGCACTGATATTATTGTCAGTAACAATCCTGGTCAGTACTCCAGATGGACAAAAGCTCACCCTATCGATCAGATCATAGGTGACTCCAGTCGTGGAGTTCAGACCAGAAGAGCCTCCAGTTGTCAATGTTTATATGTTAGTTTTCTATCTTTGATGGAACCTAAGAAAATTGACGAGGCTATGGAAGATCCAAGCTGGGTGACTGCTATGCAAGAAGAGCTTCACCAGTTTGAAAGGAACAAGGTATGGTACCTGGTCCCTTTCCCAGTTGGAAAGAAAGAACCAATTGGAACAAGATGGGTCTTCAGGAACAAGGTCGATGAAGATGGCCACGTAATCAGAAACAAGGCCAGACTGGTAGCACAAGGCTACTGCCAGTCAGATGTTGACTTTGATGAATCATTTGCTCCAGTGGCTAGACTTGAAGCGATCAGAATTTTCTTAGCATTCGCTGCTTATCATCAGTTCAAGGTCTACCAGATGGATGTAAAGAGTGCTTTCTTGAATGGGAAGCTTGAAGAAGAAGTTTATGTCAGACAACCACTAGGTTTCGTTGATGAAAAGCATCCACATTGGGTATATCGTCTGGACAAAGCGCTGTATGGCCTCAGACAAGCCCCACGTACCTGGTATGACACTCTGACTAAACATTTATTGAAAAATGGTTTCAAACGAGGTGCAATTGACAATACCTTATTTATTCTTCATGAAAAAGGTAATCTGTTAATGGTACAAATTTATGTTGATGATAATATTTTTGGGTCTACTGATGAAAACATGTGCAAGAAATTTTCAAAAATAATGTCAACTGAATATATGAAATGAGTTTGATGGGTGAATTAACATATTTTCTTGGACTCCAGATTAAACAAAACAATGATGGCATTTTTATTAATCAGGAAAAATATGTTAGAGATCTTTTAAAGAAATATGATATGAACTCTTCACCATCTAAACCCACTCCAATTTCTGCACCACTGACACCGGACTCCGATCCAGATGGAAAACTAGTGAACACCACTGTCTATAGAGGCATGGTTGGTTCACTGATGTATTTAACTGCCAGTAGACCAGATATTATGTTTTCAACATGTTTATGTGCCAGATATCAGTCTAATCCAAAGGAATCTTATATGCTTGCTGTAAAGCGCATACTGAAGTACCTTAAGGGTGTTCCCAGTCTAGGTCTTTGGTACCCCAAAGGCTCAGGCATGGATCTAATGGGTTATTCAGATTCAGATCATGCAGGTTGTAAGATAGACAGGAAATCCACTACTGGTGGATGTCATTTCCTTGGTGGCAAACTGGTCAGTTGGACCAGTAAAAAGCAAACTTCAGTTTCATTGTCCACTGCTGAAGCTGAATACGTGTCTGCAGCCAGTTGTTGTGCTCAGATACTCTGGATGAAGAACCAGTTGCTTGATTATGGTATTAAGTATTCAAAGACCCCAATCTTTTGTGATAATACCAGTGCCATTGCTATCTCAAATAATCCAGTTATGCATTCCAAAACCAAGCACATTGATCTCAGGTATCACTTCATTCATGATAATATTGTGAAAGGAAACATTGAACTCCATTTTATTCTCACTGACAAACAACTCGCTGACATTTTTACTAAACCACTGGATGTCAAAACATTTGAATATCTTGTTGGTGAGTTGGGAATGTTAAACCCTTAAATCTAGAACCTTGGTATTGAACGCCTTTGTGTACTATCAAGGATCTTTGATTTAAAGATTTATAAATCTATGACTGCTCAAATATTGAACGCCTTTGTGTACTATTTTTGCATTAATAGATTTCTGGATCAACATTCCAGGGGGAAAGACTTTGAAAGATATTTTTGTTCTTAAAAAAATGTTTAAAGTTCAGGGGGAATTTATTTTCTCACTGGACAAATTGTCCAGAAAATATTACTGGTGCTTTGTAAATGTGTCCCTCTCACTAGTAATTGGACAGGTTGAAGTGCGTGTTTGAGGTGATTTTTGTCGCCTTGTAAATGTGTCCCTCTCATTTGTCTGTATTAGTTGACGTGCATGTTTGAAGTTATCAGTCTTTCAAAATGGTTTTCACTGGTACTTTACTGGAGTGTCCCTCCAGTGTACCATCAGTACATGCTTCACTGGAGTAATCCACCAGTGATACTGGAGTGTCCAGTCAACCTCCAGATGCACTGAATTGAGTCATAATATTTTATTAAATACTTGGTCATTGTGTGTGCCACGTAAGTAAACTTTTTAAAGATATTTATCTTATAATCCTACATGGCATGTAAATTTTTTCAACGTAATGATGGTATTTTTACCTTGGGAAGATAAAAAGAACAAGTTGTTAGTTTTTGTGGGCGGTGAACCATCACCCATTTATGTGTGATGTGATGTAATTAATGCGGATCTCAGAACCCGATCAAAAATTGTATTTGATAAATTCAAATAAATCGTTTGAGTTCCACATTCTCTCTCATATAAATACCCACTTTCACTTTCAATTTCATTTACTTCGAACATTTACTCCCAAATATTTAAAATTCCTTCATTCAATTCTTCATTCATTTTCCAATCATAAAATCTCTCATATTAATAGCAATTCATTAAATTCTTCATCATAAACCCTAAATATTCCAATTTCATCTTCATCTACTTCTTCATAATCAAATGGCTCCTAGACAATCAAATTCACCAAAGAATCTACTCGCTGCCGAATATGATCCGGTGGCTAATGTTCAAAAGGCAAACCATATTACTCTTGAGGCCAAAGCCATAAGAATTAATATGAACAACTGGATGGCACGGCTCACACTTTCCACTACTCATGATGCCCGTTCTATAATTGGGAGATTAAATTCATTTTTTCTCTCATGTCCATTATATGGTGCCCTCACTTGTAATCTTGGTAAAATGTACCATGATTATCTATGTGAGTTTTGGTATTCTGCAGTGTATGTTGAAACCACCAAAACCATCAACTACATTCTACGACAAGGCGGCAGATCGTTCACTCTTTCTATCGATTCTCTCAGAGCAGCCGTTCAATTGCATTATCTGGATGAGAATGAGTTGGCAATGCCACTCCCCAATGGTATAAATTTCAGAGATGTGTGCAGATTGATGGGGCACACTGAAATCGTTGATGAACATGGACAGTTGTTGAGAAAAGGCACAATATATATGAGCAGACTGACAGACTCATGGAGATATTTCTTCACACACATTGTGGAGTGCTTAGGAGGCAGTTCTGGAGGGTTGGATCAGATTAATCAAATGCAACTCCAGATTGCCTATTGCTTGTGGTTTGGGTACAGGGTTGATTTTGCCCAGATCTTCTTTGATGATCTGGTGGACAGACTGAAGGTGAAAGGTAGAAAACCCCACATTCCATACATTCGTCTTCTTTCACTTATATTTCAAAGAGCCCTAGGTGCTGAATATGATTATGAAACAAATCATTTCACACTGTGTGAATATATGAGGGAGTTAAGTCATTTACAATCAAGAACTGGTGAGGTAGATATTCCTCAAGCCATGTTGACCTTTCAAAGGGAAGAAGCAGTGGCACCAGGCAGAGTCCAAGTTGATGAAGGACCTGCTGGTGACCAAGATGTACAAATTGTTGAAATGGTACAACCAATCAGGCAAGTGGTTCCTGAAGGTCAAGAACTAGAGAATATTGAGGCTTCAGAAGTTGAACCTTCCAGACGTCCAAGATCAAGGCGTCTGAGGAGATGTGGTGTACAGGTGCATCCAGCAACCCATCCTGGTGATATAATGAATGTTGATGGGTCTCCTATTTTTGAAGAGGAGAATATTGAAACTGATGTACAAGTTGTTGAACAGAGAGTGGATACTGATGTCCAGGTTGTTGTACAAGAAGAAGATGTGGCTCAGGTTGTTGAGCAGGTTCTTCAGACTGAAGAACAAGCATCTGGTGAGCAAGAGGCTCAGATTGATCTTAATGTTGAGGCTGGTGAACAAGCTGGTGAACAGATTGGTGTTCAAGCTGGAAATGAAACTGCTGGTGATATGTTTTGCGATGAGGCTGATTCTCCTATGTCTGGGGATCAGAATGTTGATATAAATATGGACTTTCTGGGTGAAGATGTTGTACAAATTGAAAGTCAACCAGAAATGCCATCACCTCCACCAGAAACTGAAATGCCACCACCTCCACCAGAAACCAATATGCCACCACCACCACCACCACCACCACCATCAATTCCTCAATCAACTCCATACTTCACTCCAACAATTCAATCTTCGCAATCTCAACCAACACCAAGTATAACTCTAGTTGAAACTTCTGAACACCATGTGCTGGACTCTACAGTTATAAATGCTGAAACTGTTGAAACTGAAGAGGTCTGGGCACAAGTCCCAGTAATGGAAAGACTGACTTCACATCTTGAACCGCCCAGTGGTCTCTCCACTTCATCTTCTGCCGAGGTCCAAGACCTTTTATGTAAGGTGGCGGACCTGGAGAGATCACTCCAGTCGTCTTCACAGGTTGTTTCTGACTTTAAATCACGTTTATCATATAATCTTTCGTCAGAAATGAACCTATTCGCTGGTAATGAGAAGCTGGTGTTTGAGAAGTTAGACCAACTGGGCACCAATCGCAATTCTGAAAATATAAAAGTGGCAGTCCAGGGTTTAGAAGAGAAGCTGGTCAGATCGTTCAGACTGCAGTGGAAAGTAAAGTTGGTCAACCACTGGCAGGTCTGAAAGATGAGGTTGAAAAATTGGTTACAAGGGTCAGTTCTTTGGAAAGTAGACCAACCCTAGATCAGACTGCTATTGCAAGTGCGATCAGTGATGAATGCACAAGGAAGTTCAGATCCAGCATGCTCAAAAAAATCTCTGAAGAGATTTATGGGTCTGTCCTTCGATCAATTCAGGGTAGTCTATTACCAGAAGTGGAGAAAATGATAAAAGATGAATTACCAAAGCACTTGCCTCAACAAATTGAAAATGTTAAAAAGGAAGTGCTGGCAATAAAGAAAGTTGTGGGAGATGCGACTCCAGAAGCTGGAAGAATGTTTGGTGCACTGGATAGACACATGCTCGAACAGTTGTGGAATGATCTCAAGTCAAGGACTGGTGATCGTTCCAAGGGGGAAAAGTCGTCTGGTGTAGCTGAAAAGTCGTCAGGTGTTGAAGAAGGTTTGATCAGAAAGAAGAAAGAAGATGTTGTTAGAGCCCTTGCTACTGAAAGCATTGTGCAAAGAAAACAAGTGACTGGTACTGATGCCAGTGCACGATTGGCACAAAGAGCACTTGGCACTGGAGCCGTTGTGCAGACAGAAGAGGCTGCTGGTACTGAAGCCGAGCCCCAGTTTGAGTCCTTCCCAGATATTCCAACAACACTGAAGTCTGTCAAAGGAAAAGAACAAATGGTGTCTGGAGAAGAAGATCAAACTACTGAGGAGTTTCCCACTGCTGACGTGGAAACTTCTAAAAAGCTTGAACAACAATGCATTATGATTGAAATTTTTAAAAGAAATCAAAGAGATGAACTGCTGGCCCATCATAGGGAGATGGCTAATCATGGGACTCTGGACTCTTATAATGCTGGCAGGTTAGGCATTAATATTGAAGTGTACAAAAAGATGAAGGATGACCCCAGAGTTCATCAATGTCTAGATGCATTGAATGATGTTCATATACGATCGTTTTATGTTGAAGAAGAGCAAACCTATGATTCGATTGTTTATGGTGTCAGTGTACCAGAATTAATCAGGTAGAGGAAAGAAGAACTGGTGAATCTTCAAAGAAAAATAAGGAAAAAGATGAAAGGCCTACCTAAGCTGACTGCCAAACAGATTAAAGAAATAAAAGAACAAGATCTAAGCACATTCATTTCCTTAGATACTTCTCTGAAAATAAATCGTGAAAAACTCCAGTCTGCTGGTGAGCAACAGAGAATATCCATGGAAACTGAAGACATGATCCGTCTGGCTAAGCATAAAGCCAATTATGAAGAATTGATGAATTTCAGGGCCAATGCCAGAAGGATTGTAGGTGCTGAAATCAAATTGGCTGAAAATCATCAAGGAATGACCAGATTCAATATAAAGTTTACCAGAGAGGGTAACTTTACAGATGAAAGGAAGGATGCAACAGTCCAAGCTTTTGGATGGACTGAACTGAAGGAGATAGGACTAACGTTTAAAGGTAAAACTGATTTGTCTCTAGATGTAAGGGCATTTATGAAGAGAATTGAAAAGGTCTGGAGAAGAATACAACAAATGGAAGCTGTGTTGGGTATGAGACCACCAGTGTCTGTTCCATCATCTCCATCACCAAAGAGAAAGGCTACTGAAGATGCTCCTGGGCAGTCATCGAAGAGAAGGGCCTGACTCTTTTATCATTTACTTATTGTAATTTATCGTTTGATGAAAATTGTAGCTATTCTCCAGTTGATGTATTAATATTAGTTGCAATTTTTTATTTTCATATAAGTAATTGATCAGATTTAGTCTAAGTTAGAACTTAAAAAATGAAACTGAAAACACTCATGATCTATAAAGTGTTTTCCAGTAACTTAGATTTTTTAGACTTAAATCACTCAAGTGTTTTCCAGGCATACAAAATTGTATATCTATAAGCCTGAAAACACTTGCATTATTTCTAAACAAATAGGGGGAATTTGTTAGGTCCAGATTTACTGGACTCGCTCCAGACGCGACTACTGGAGCCTTACTGAAGATCTGTCCAGATATGTGTTTTACTGGACCTACTCCGGACTTGGAATCTGGAGTCCCTCTGAAGATTTGTCCAGAAATAATAGAAGACCAGTGATCAAATATTTGTATAGGAAATCTGGAGTATTCTCCAGATTAGCTCACTGGACTTCACCCTCAGTCCAGATCTACTCTACTGAAGACGTTCTCACTGAAGTCAAAGACTGAAGTCAGAATAAAGAAGACTGACAAATGGCGGAGTCCACTGGAAGTCTTACAAAATCTATACACTGGAGGATTGTCAGTGTTCTAGACCTTACAAGTCTGAACACTGATATCGAGGAATTGACTTTTGCCTTTACACACTTTCCAAAGAACAATCCACTTGTTCTTTACCAAAGAATATACGTGTGTAAAGGTGGTTGGTTAAAAGAATAAAGTCATATTGATGTGACTTTATCCTTGTACCTTAACCAATGCATTTAATGTTCTTGTCGGTTCATTAAATGCATACAACCATATTTGTACGGCACAAAATTCACTGGTGAATTTTGTTGCCTATAAATACAAAGTCATTTCTTTGAGAAAATTACTTTTTAGCAAATTGGTGAACTTGCTTAAATACTCTCGATCTAAACAGTTATACTTCACAACTCTAAGTATATCGATCCAAGGAGATTATTTAGCAAGTATAGATCACTTGTAATTCAAAGATTGTTTAGATACTTACATACTTGTAATATCTAGGTTCCGCAACGATCTTGTATTTTGTTTATTCATCAATAAAGAAAATACACTTGAAAAATACATTTGTGTTCCACCAATATTTACTTGTTTATATATTGCTAAAGTCATTTATTACTTTGTTTATATTCTTGCATATATACTTTAAAGTAATACTAGCCCGATTCTAGTTCATACTTGTCTTGTTATTTTACACTCGTGGGTTAAACCATCGTGTGAGGGACTTTACACCTTCTGATAGCCAATAGAAGATTAATACGTGGTTGAATTGGATACCAAGAGAAGAAGGGCCTTCGCCTATAAAAGCCCCATTCCTTGATTGCATATGTGTGGCATTCCTGAGAACCAATCTTCACATAAGTTTTCTTTGCTCTTATATACAGCTTAGTCTGTTTGAGATCAGCTTGGGCAGATGTAGTATAGAAATAGGGGGGGTAATGCCCCCTATTGGCTGAAAATTTCTCTTGTTTACTAGAGTAATTTTTTCCTTTAAATCCCATTAGTTATTAAGTTTGCCCCCAACTTAATTTTTTAATGCCCCCGATTTCAAAGGTTTTTAGTTGTGTAGACTAGAATATTGGTAGTGATGGTGGTGGTTTGGTTGATCATGGTGGTTTGACTCAAGTGAAAGAGAAGATGAAGACGTACGATATATATATATATACATGTAGATATAAACAAAGGAGAGAGATATGACAAAGATGGTTCACTTTACAGCCTATTTTTTCTTGTTTTAATAATTTTTTTGTACTTTACCAAAATTCACCCTTAAAGGTTAGTTTTTTGTCAGTTTCCCTCAATAATTTACATTCCCATTTATATCTATATTTATAAATATTTAGGTTTGTTTTATTGGTTAATAATTATACAAAATTACAAAGTTTATTATTTTTATATAATAACTTTGTTATGTTTTTTTTGTTTATAATTTAT
>CM067167.1:184869577-184887567 GCA_034093135.1 Erigeron breviscapus
CTCCTTTGTTGACTTCTTCTATTAGCATTTGCGTCTTTTCCCATTCCTTGTTACCGTCTTCTTCTTCTTCTTCAAATTCTTCAAATCCGGCCTCATAGAATTCATCATCTAATATTTTCATTCTGAACTCAGCTGGTTGGTTATGAAAGCATCCATAAGCGGCTTTATCAATGGCTCGACGAGCATAATCTTCCATCCCATAATAGAAGAAATCCGTGTACTCCAAATCGTGACAATATGTTTTCTTCCTTACTCTCCTCATGATCTGTTTCATACGCCGTCATGCTTCGTCCACCTCTTCATGCTCTCCTTCTCTGAAGTTTTGCATGTCCAAGATCGGGTCGGTAGTCTCAAAATCAAAGTACAACTCTTCATCCATGTAATCTCTTTCATTCCTCTTCTTTTCTTCTTCCACTTCGATTGATTTCACTTTGTACTCCGGTATGGCTTGCAAATCTCTGTTGAACCATCTCCTAAATCCGATAGGTACGCGAAACTGGTCCGAGTTCTTGCAAATGGTCCCCTTACTTTCAGAAGGGTCTCTTATGTAATGGTTTGAAGCACAATCTAATCAGTGTGAGCCAGTTGTGTGATGCTAGTTATGAAGTGAGATTCCGAGCTGATAAGGGAATTGTTCTTGATTTAGAAGGGAATGTTGTTCTTGAAGCAAGAAGGGATGATTCATTGTACTCTTTTGACATGAGAAAGCCAATTGTGACAAAAGAAGTATGCTTCATGTCAAAGACACAAGATGAGCTAAACTGGTTGTGGCATAAAAGGTTGTCTCATATGATTTTTAAGGACATCAACAAGCTGTGTAAGAAGGAATTGGCGTCTGGGCTTCCGATGACGATTTATGAGAAGGACAAACTGTGTGGTGCATGTGAGAAAGGCAAGCAACACAAAGCTACTTTCAAATCCAAGACATGCTCAACCATTGACAATTGTTTGGATCTGCTTCATATGGATCTCTTTGGACCAATACGTACTCCTTCATTCACTGGAATGAGGTATACTTTGGTCAATGTTGACGAATACTCAAGATATACCTGGGTTTTCTTTCTTAAACACAAGAGTAAAGCTGCTGACAGTATTATACATTTCATTAAACAAGCTGAAATTCTCTACAAAAGGCCTGTAAGGCAGCTCAGAAGTGATAATGGAACTGAATTCAAAAATATCACTTTGAACTCATTCTGTAGTGAAAAGGGAATTTCTCAAGTCTACTCAGCTGCCATAACTCCTCAACAAAATGGTGTTGCAGAAAGAAGAAACAGAACTTTGATTGAAGCTGCCAGATCCATGATGGCTCAAAACAATGTCAAGTCACATTTCTGGGCTGAAGCAATCCACACTGCATGCTTTACCAAGAACAGATCCCTTATTGTGAAAAGACATCAGAAAACTGCATATGAACTTCTTAGGAGGAGAAAACCAGAAATTGGTTTCCTTAGGATGTTTGGCAGTCCTTGTTACATTCTAAATTGGAAAGACCATCTTGGAAAGTTTGATGAGAAAGCTGATGAAGGTATCCTCCTTGGATATGCAACAATGATGAAGGCTTACAGAGTTTACAATAAAGGAACTAAAACAATTGAAAACTATGTGAATGTAAGTATTGATGAAGGTTGTTCAAGGCCAGTTAGTTCTCCTCCAGAAGATGAAGATCTTGATTTTGAAGAACTGGCCACACCTGAGAATGAGCATCCAACAAATCCACCTGTTGGAGCTGATAATGCTCAAACTCGGGGGGAGCAACTGATTGAAGAAGAAGAAGATGTTCCAATCTTTTGAAAATGTGCAAGCTGATCCAGTTCTTGCTGAAGAAAACATCCAAAATCCATGAAATGACACTCCAACTAATTCAGATCCTCCAATTCCAATCCAAGCTGATCAGCCCACTCCTCAAGCTGATCATGCTGAACCTTCAAATCTGAATAAGTGTATTGTTCCAGTTGCAAATACTCCTACTCATGCAACCAAATGGACAAAGTGTTATCCAATCAATCAGATTATTGGTGATCCTTTTTTTGGTGTCAAAACAAGAAGAAAAGCAACAGGCAATTTTTGCATGTTTGTAAACTTTGTCAGCAAGATGGAACCCACTGAGATTGAAGAAGTTCTGGCAGATCCATCTTGGGTGAATGCAATGCAAGATGAGCTGACACAGTTTGAAAGAAACAAGGTTTGGGAACTTGTTCCAAGACCTCGTTCCAAAACTGTAACTGGAACCAAATGGGTCTACAGAAATAAGATGGATGAAAGGGGAGTTGTGACCAGAAAGAAAGATTGGTAGCTCTTGGTTAAAGACAAGAAGAGGGAATTGATTATGATGAGACTTTTGCTCCTGTGGCAAGACTGTAAGTGCACCTTTGTGTGACAATTAGCAATCTAGATAGTTTGATCATTTTGTTTATCAAGTATGTAATTGGACATTAGATATGGACATTATGTTTTGGACTTTAATGTTTATTTATTTGTTTATCTAATGTTGGTACATGATATTATATGCTAAGTATTTCATACGAACCAGACTAAACGAGGTAGGCTCATATGAGGCTGCTCATTCGAACCTTACTCATTTGAACCTCGTTTTAGCTGAGGGTCGTTTCATGTGAAGGCCCAGCAGGCTGCACATGCCAAGGGTCGTTTGGGGCCCAGCCCAAACGAAGCTCGTGCATATCACTATATATATGGAACCCTAAGTCGAGTTTCAGAACAACTTTTATTCATTATCTTGCCAAAACTCTGCAAAATCGATTTCTCATTGCTTTAAGGTAGATTACACGTTTGTGATAAACCAGAAAGCTAAACCTTACACAATAACGTGATAGTGATATCAAATAGGCTATCTTGGAGGATTCCGCACTCCAACATAATCATAGCATTCCTGTAACGATCTAGTTACCAGGGGACTTACAAGTGGTATCAGAGCCTCGGGTTTTCTAACCAAAGGTTCAGGACTGCTTTTTGATATTACTGTAACAACCCTCAATTTCCGACTAGGACAATTTACTTAGACTTATCTAGGTATCTATCCCTAGAGGTTTATTAAGAGAATTGGCCTTCTAGACATTTCGGCATGGTGATAATTGCCATCTAGTTCAATGAAGTATTGTAGGTGACTAGCTATCTTATAAATGCCATGAATAATAACTATAATCATTCAACACAATCTCAAGCTAAAAACTAGTTCTAATTGAACTTGACAAAAGGTCAACGAACCAAAATTTTTATTTCGAGAAGTTAAGTTATATAAATAATAAAGTGAGTCTCACAAATTGAGATATCAATCAAAATTCTTATAAATGTCCAACAAATCAATCACCAAACCAATTTAAGTAAATATGACATGAGAATAAAGATTTCTATCTCAAAGCATATTTATAAATTAATAGGTACATAAAAGTGTTTAAATAACAATAAGTATATATATATATGCTAAAATAAATACAAGTTTATAAATAAAGGCTTATGTAACAAATTAAAAACACAAAAAAATATACATACATATACATATACACGACATATATACATATACACATACTAGAATAAAAATGTACTTACACTACAAACTAATACAAATAACATTACAAAATACATATACAAACACCTAACTCATACATACATTCATACACCCTTATACAATTATAAAATAAAAAAAAAAAAAAGGGAGAAACCCTATCCTTATACCCTTGGCCGTCCCCCCACCCCCCTCACACACATTCAACACATTTTTCACACACACATTTTCTCTCATCCAAAAACTCTCTCTTTCTCCTCTCCCCTTTTTGGCTCAAATAATCAAGAAAAACAAGAACAAAAATCAATCTAAACTATATTAATAATAAGGGTTAAGCAAGGGTTGTTTCAAGATAAGATTAAGGGTTGTTTCAAGCTTGGATTAAGGGTTATTAGGAGCCTAAATAGGTCCGAAAATTCTGCCCATTTTTCACCTTCAAAACCAAGTTCTTCAAGGGTATAAATCTTCATCTCTTTACTAGATCTATATTGTTCTTGTTTATGTTCAAAGGTTTTATCAAAAGTTTATGTTTTCTTCTTGTTTTCTTTGTAATATACACTTGATGAAGGCAAGTTGATAGGGTCTTTCTCCTCATGCATATGCATGTCGAAATCTATGAGAAAGATCCAAGGATTCAACAAGTTTAAGACCCAAAAGTGTTGTTATAGATTAGTAGCTTTTAAAGTGATTCTCCTTTTCATAGATCTATATGTTTTTGTATATTTTGAAAAATATATTTCTGAGATTTTTCATTAAAAAGATGTTTTTATGTTGTTGAAAGTTAGATCTATAAAGATTGGTATTGAAAAGTGTTGATTTGAATGAATACATGTTAGATCTAAGAAAGTTGAATCTTGTTGTTGGATTATGAGATGGATATGAACTTGTACTAAGTGAAAAATATGTTAAAAGAGGTATAATAATCTGGAAATTTGATGTTAAGAGATATAAAAATAAAGTATTAATCTTGTAAATGATGAACTCATGTGTTAATAAAGCAAGAATGGTCATTGGTGAGTTGTTTGGACCCAAATACCTTCTGACAGAATCATTCTCCTGTCTTTGGACGGATAAACTGAACATATGAGGGCCGTTTCAAGAAAAACTTTCAAAATAAAAGTTGAATTGATATGATTTTTCCCATGATAAAAGTTGCCTAAAAAGCCTGGGATTTTTAGCCAAAAAGTTATGTGGTGATTTCTAAGAATTTCTGTTAATTATTAAATTTAAATGATAATTAAAACCTACTGGAGTAAAATCATTTCAAGTCAAAGAACAAATGTCATATAATTTAGAAATAATTAAGTGTAAAGAATAGAATTCGAGCTTTAGTGTGTGTTTTAGTGTGTGTTAATGGAGGTTTCTAGTGAGAGAAAGTAGAGAGAGAGTAGAGAGATGTCAGGGAAAGATTAGTTTGTATTATAGGTTTAAAGGTTACAATTAACATAATGGAGGGGGTTTATATACATATGAGCTATTTACACTATGCCCCCTTCCATTGTAACAAGTTTACAATATATGTACAAATTAACATAAGGTACACAAATCAACTACTACATTTATATTTCTAACAATCTCCCCCTTAGTAGTGATTTGTAAAAAATATCCAGTCTTTGTCTTTCTTTAAGCTCTTGTATTCGGTCTATCTTTGTTTGGATGCCAGAACCAATTTTCTCCTTCGGGTCTATCATCAGGAACAACTATGTTGTCTGCAAATTTTCTTGGAGGAATGTTCTGAGGACCTGGACGATGACCAGGTTCATACTTGATCCAACAACCTCCTTTTCGACGTACGACGTACTTAGACTTCTGAACATTCTTTGCTTCTCTCATCATTCTAATACTGTCTCTGTACTCGAGTCTTTGATTAATCTTGGAGATCGCTTTATCAAATACTTCCTTTTTCTTTTTATTTTGCTCGTCTTCTTGCAGGCACAACAATACATTCTTACAAAAGTCCAAAGTTCCATCAGAATAAGAAGCAAGTTCATCCATACGAATGAAAATCTTCTTCTTTCTGCTATTCACAAATACAACACCGAAGGATGGTTCTTCTATGATATGACCAATACTTAGCTGTTCAATATCTGTAGTGTATAGACTTTGATCTGGATACGGCACATTAATCTTTCTCTTCACAATTTCAAATCCTATCTGAAAGTCTTCCAATGAAGCATATTGGATGCAGCTTGACATATATCGTTTAACAGCTTCAAAGGAAATAACATCTTCATGATATCTCTGTATAGCATTCACGAAATGATTGTAGAGAAAGATAATGTCATCAACTGGCAGCAGCTTGAACTGTGTTTCAGTAAATCTGTAGCTCTTGCCATTATCTCTTTTGACATGAAAACTTGGGATTGAGATAGTATTCCTTTTAACCAAAATAACTCTGATCAGCACCAAGATCTTGTGATTTCTTTGTTCTTCAAGGAGTTTGGGATTATATTGCTTGGTAAGTTTAAGAAGCTCTTTATATTCTTCTACTTGTCTTGCTTCCTTAAACTTGTACATTGACTCCAACTCAGGTCTTTTGGTTTTAGTAACTTTAGTAGCTCCACAAAAGATTGGAAAAGCTCTTTCTTCCAAGAATCTAGACTTCTTGGCTGCCTCCTTTGGCTTAACACCCAGTGCAACCATTCTTTCTTTATCCCTCAAGAAGTATCCCCGATTAATGAACCTCCTTTGTTCATCAGTCAATTCAGTTGGAAAGTAATCAGGAAGAACTTCCTCGGATACAATTGCATCTTTCAACACTTTTTTATATGTTGATTTCTTGAAGTTTTGAGATGCAGCCTCAGGAGTCTTTCTCAATTCATCAAAGCTATTGAAGTCTTCAAAGGTATAGTGTTGAGGAGTTGTGAAACCCTGAGTAGAAGATTCTCCAGTTTCTTTTCTGCTTGATGAACCTGTTTCAAAATAATCAAGATCTGGGAAGTCTTCAAACACAGGTTCCTCAACAGCTTCTACATTTGCTGGATACTCAACTATCTCCGGCTCATCCATTGTAACATTATCTTTTAAGGCTTCAATATCTGCATCTCTCTCAGCATATTCAATTATCTCATTTTCAATCACATACCCTTCATCTTCATTTTCAACAACATTTTCATTATCTTCATCATCATCATCATCATCATCATCAGAACTAGTTCCAAAAACTTCCTTAAGTCTTCTTTGAATTTCTTCATTCTCATCTTGGTTACCACCTTCAGCTCTTTCTTCCATCACTACATCTTCAACAATTCCTTCAACTCTTGCCGAAGTATTATCAATATTTGTTTGACCTTCTCCTTGGTTCTCCCCCTCGGGGTGATCATCAGAATCAGGATCATCCCGTCGAGAAGCAACCGAGGCCGGTCGGCAAGATTCTAATGCTAACAATCTTAATTCAAAGGCTACAAGCTTAGCATCATACTCTGCTTTCTGTTTTAGAACTTTTTCTTCAAGATGCTTTACTTGTTTTTCTTGTGCAATCTCCCTTTCTCTTACTTCCAACGCATTCAACACTCCTCTTTCAGTAACAGTCAACAAATCACCCTCCGATCTTAAGATATTTAACAAAATTTCACATGCAGAATCTTTGGTTGGTAGATTTGTTTATGTTGATGGAATTTGAGTTGGTGTTGGTGTTCTTTGTGTTGGTGTTTGATGTGGAGGATCCAACCCGGAGGTTGTTGGCACACTTGTGGTGTGACCTAAATTCAGCGATGCTGATTCAGGATTTCCTGCAGATCCTCGGGTTATACCCTCACCAGCAGTTTCAGATTCATGGGCTTTGCAACCCGAATCAATTGGTGTCCTAGACTGTGATAAATCACTGTCCTGGACTTATTGTTGGGCAACACCTCTAACAACACCGGGGTCACTGAGAATGCCCGTTAATACAGTCTCAGGTTGATCCTGAGGAACAGCAGTGTCACTACGGCGTTCATACTGCTCCCCAGTCTCGGTCTGAGGACTGTTACCTGCGGCTAAAGCTGGCGTGATGTTAGCTAAGGCAGGATTTCCAAGCAGTCCCTGAGGGTCACACAAAGTGGGTCCCCCTCCGCTTGTTCCGGCACCAGTACTCAACTGGGCTTGTGAATCCGTGTCCCTAAGAGATCTAGACTCTTGTGCATGAACTGAAGGCGAGAGGTGGGGCTGGTCCTCTCTAATTTCAACACTCTCATCCTCCAAATGAGGAGAGTGTGGTGAGCGTGGCTGTTCCCCATGAATTTCTGAGACTAACTCCTGTTGTGAGGAGTCAGAATGGCTAGGAGATGTTGGTGCATACGAGAATGGGCAGTTCCCGATTTCTACCCTAGGGTAAACAACCCGGCTAGACACATTGGTTTGAACTAATGGATGGCCAACGTTTTCTTTATGCCCTTGTCCTAACCCGGACCGCACATCCTCTCTGGTATTTTCAACTCCTCCCTCATTCCTGCCTTGTTCCTCCAGCACATCAGCATCTCCAGTGCTAACATGCTCAGTTTGTAACTCAGATACAACATTATCCACAATTCTTGTTGCTTGTTCAACATCAAACTCCGCTGAGGCACCAGGTTGATCATTCACATCTGCTAAAGTAGATTCAAGTCTTTGTCTTGCAGATTTAGACGACTTATGTTTTCTTTTTGATTTCTTCTTCTTTGAAGTCTGCTTTAGAACACTTCTAGCAGACATTTTAAGTCGTCTACCTGGAGGTGGAGTTGGTTCATCAGGTAGAGCAGATGCAAGTGGTGTTGGATTAAGTACTGGTGAAGAGCGAGGTGGTGTAAAAGTTGGTGGATTCGGTGAAACAACGGATGGTAAAGGTGTAGATTGTGTAGATTGTGAAGGTGATGTTTGTGAGGTAATGTTTGGTGTAGATTGTGTAGATTGTGAAGGTGATGTTTGTGAGGTAATGTTTGGTGTAGATTGTGAAACAGGTGATGAAATAGGTTCAGGTGAAGCAACATATTGCTCAAACATAACTCTCTTTGACTTTCTTTTCCTCTGCTCAGAGGCCCCTTCATCACTAACCCCTCTTTTTCTTTTTGACACACTAGGACCTCACTTGGCGACCTATGCTCAGCTTGGGAAGGAGTCTGTCAGCTTTCAGACCCCATCGCGGAGACTAACCACTCAAGATAAGCCCTAAGGTGAGGACTCTGAGCAGGAACCAGATTTATCAGGAATGGTGGAATCGGAAAAGGTCTAACAGTTTCACAACTTGTGCCTCTCAAGTTTGATTTATACATTGCAATCACACACTTGAAGCTGTTCTCCAATTTTGGAATTTCCTCTGCATTATCAAGAACATCTTCGATAATTAGTGTGAAGAATCTGATAAAGGGAATATATTTTCTGTCTTGCTTATCCTTTCCCTTTACAACTTGAATCATCTTTTTCCATATAATCGCCGCAAAGTCACACTGCACATTGTGAGTGACTGCATAGTAGATTGCCAGAGAATCCTTTGTCATAAGATCAATCCCTTTCTGTGATGGCATCAAACAAGTTGTAAGAATATTGTACATCGTATGCCAGAGAGTAGCTACATTACTTCTTCTAAAATCTCTCATTGTTGCCAACTCTCCTGCATATCCCAATGAATGAATTCCAGCCAACATTTCTTCAACTGAAGGTAGTTCTTCGTATTCATCTTGTACAGGAAATCCAATGATTGTTCTAAATTCATCCAGAGTGAATCTACAATTGAAGAATTCATTATCTGACTCTAGTGTAAATTTAAAGTAGTCTGCTGTGTTATGCCTTTTACTTCCTCGTACATATTCAATCGATTGCCACAGCTCAAAGACATACTTCTCAGGTACAATTGCACCTCCAGTCAGAGCATTTATCATTTGATGATAGCTAAGAATCTCTAGAATGATAGGGAATTTGCAAGCAAATGGGATATGTAGTGCTTGATTGGCTTGCATTTTCATTGAATCTCCTTCTCTGAACATTGCCATCTTGGTACTTTATTATTTTTCTGTTTAAGACAAACTGACCAAAGGTATTGACCAGAAAATACATTTCAAACACAGAAAAATAACAAAATATACCAACTTTTAAGAAACACATTTATTACACAGACAATGTTTTGCATATATATTAAAAATGAGAGAACAAAGTAGTATACAAAGGCGTTCGATACCTTGCATCTCACTCAAATATATATACAAAACATGACAATATATAGGATCACATAAGTATTAAAAGATAAGAAAACAAGGTAGTACAGAAAGGCGTTCGATACCTTGCCTCTCACTCGAAACACTTATGAAATACTATATATACATACACAATACACATATACAGTTAAACATTTTAAAACACATCACAAATAATAATAAAAGAAACATAGAATAAAAATAAAGAATAAAAAAATAACATAAAAAAAATTTGAAATTCTAATTTGTACTATTTGCAGAGCAAAAACCTCTGCAAATAACACATTTTGGAAGATTTGTCCAGTGTTTGACAAGAAAAAAAATTGGTTTTGGCAAAATTTTGATTTGTATTGGAGTTGAAATATGTAAATGCAGAGCTCAAAGCTCTGCAAATGAGCAGTTCAGTCCAACTTCTTTACAATGTATGGAATTTTCTTTTATTGAACAACAAAAATGTTGTCAATTGATAAAGAAAAATTTCAAAGTGAAAAATTTCAAATTGTACTGTTTGCCGAGCAAAATGCTCTGCAAACAGTTGGTTTTAAAACTTTTGTGAAATTTTTTTCATTTTGTACTGTTTGCCGAGCAAAATGCTCTGCAAACAGTTGTTTTAAGACTTGGAACAAGTTTTGTACAAAATGAACTGTTTGCCGAGCAAAAAGCTCTGCAAACAGTTGAATTAAGAACTTGGAGAAAAATTTCACATTGTACTGTTTGCCGAGCAAAATGCTCTGCAAACAGTTGTTTTAAGATTTGGAACAAGTTTTGTACAAAATGAACTGTTTGCCGAGCAAAATGCTCTGCAAACAGTTGTTTTAAGATTTGGAACAAGTTTTGTACAAAATGAACTGTTTGCCGAGCAAAATGCTCTGCAAACAGTTGGTTTTAAAACTAAGTAAAAAGTTTTCATGCATTTGCCGAGCACAAGCTCTGCAAATGGATGGTTCAAGTCTTGACAAAATTTAGAAATCCAATTCGTACTGTTTGCCGAGCAAAATGCTCTGCAAACAGTTGTTTTAAGATTTGGAACAAGTTTTGTACAAAATGAACTGTTTGCCGAGCAAAATGCTCTGCAAACAGTTGTTTTAAGATTTGGAACAAGTTTTGTACAAAATGAACTTTTTGCCGAGCAAAATGCTCTGCAAACAGTTATTTTTAAAATTTGTAAAACTTTTGGATTTCAAAAATGCATGTTTGCCGAGCTCAAAGCTCTGCAAACAGTTGTTTTATGACTTGGATCCAGTTTGAAAAGAAAAAAAGCTTGAATGCCGAGCAAAATGCTCTGCATTATGTTGTTTTAAAGGACTTGGTGAAAATTTGCTTGATTTGGTAAACACAAGTATTTGCCGAGCTAGAAGCTCTGCAAATAACACTTTTTGATCCAAAAATTTGTTTCGGAAAAATATGAACATGATAATCAAACTTTATGATGATTTGAAGATGATCAAGAACAAAGGACCCATTTGCCGAGCAAAATGCTCTGCAAATGGTACTTTTCATCAAAAATTCATAAAATTACCCAGCCCTCGCACATTCAAACCCAGAAAAATCATTAACACAAGCAGATTAAGGCATCTAATCATTTAAACAACAAGTACAATACCTAATCATGCATCTATCATCCTCAAAGTATGAATCAAAACATCATATCAAGCATAAGAATTCGAAATATTCAACTTGGCATTTAATCAAACAGTTGGTGATCAAAAATAAACAAGAAATCTTACCTCAAAAACCGATGATTTGATCGATGTAAATGATGAAATACAACTGAAAATCTATCACACGAATGTATCCACTTGAATTATTATGAACAGAATTGAAATATTGATATATTGATGTGACTTTTGATCGGTTTTAGAGAGAAAAAAAATAAGATATTTTGTTTGAAATTTCAAAGTGAATATTTTGACCCGCCCATTTCCAATTTAAAGAGCAAACATGGGTCGCGGGTCTGGGTGTGACCCGCGTGTCAACCCGAATCCAAACAAGTCTTGGGCTTACAATTCAGTTGGTCTCAAATTGGTTTTGGGCTTAAACCTCATTTTGGGCTGACATGAAATTCGGGCTTGATATGGATTTTGAGATTATAACACAATTTGGGCTGGTCTAGTTGGGTTTACACTTAAAACAAACAGAATAAAAATAAACAAGAAAAAGAAAAATAAAACTAAAAGGAAATTAGAGAAAAAGAAAAAAAAAAAAAAAAAAAAAAAAAAAAAAAAAAAAAAAAAAAAAAAAAAAAAAAAAAAAAAAAAAAAAAAAAAAAAAAAAAAAAAAAAAAAAAAAAAAAAAAAAAAAAAAAAAAAAAAAAAAAAAAAAAAAAAAAAAAAAAAAAAAAAAAAAAAAAAAAAAAAAAAAAAAAAAAAAAAAAAAAAAAAAAAAAAAAAAAAAAAAAAAAAAAAAAAAAAAAAAAAAAAAAAAAAAAAAAAAAAAAAAAAAAAAAAAAAAAAAAAAAAAAAAAAAAAAAAAAAAAAAAAAAAAAAAAAAAAAAAAAAAAAAAAAAAAAAAAAAAAAAAAAAAAAAAAAAAAAAAAAAAAAAAAAAAAAAAAAAAAAAAAAAAAAAAAAAAAAAAAAAAAAAAAAAAAAAAAAAAAAAAAAAAAAAAAAAAAAAAAAAAAAAAAAAAAAAAAAAAAAAAAAAAAAAAAAAAAAAAAAAAAAAAAAAAAAAAAAAAAAAAAAAAAAAAAAAAAAAAAAAAAAAAAAAAAAAAAAAAAAAAAAAAAAAAAAAAAAAAAAAAAAAAAAAAAAAAAAAAAAAAAAAAAAAAAAAAAAAAAAAAAAAAAAAAAAAAAAAAAAAAAAAAAAAAAAAAAAAAAAAAAAAAAAAAAAAAAAAAAAAAAAAAAAAAAAAAAAAAAAAAAAAAAAAAAAAAAAAAAAAAAAAAAAAAAAAAAAAAAAAAAAAAAAAAAAAAAAAAAAAAAAAAAAAAAAAAAAAAAAAAAAAAAAAAAAAAAAAAAAAAAAAAAAAAAAAAAAAAAAAAAAAAAAAAAAAAAAAAAAAAAAAAAAAAAAAAAAAAAAAAAAAAAAAAAAAAAAAAAAAAAAAAAAAAAAAAAAAAAAAAAAAAAAAAAAAAAAAAAAAAAAAAAAAAAAAAAAAAAAAAAAAAAAAAAAAAAAAAAAAAAAAAAAAAAAAAAAAAAAAAAAAAAAAAAAAAAAAAAAAAAAAAAAAAAAAAAAAAAAAAAAAAAAAAAAAAAAAAAAAAAAAAAAAAAAAAAAAAAAAAAAAAAAAAAACTAAACAAACAACAAAAAAAAAAACACACATAAAAAAATATTAAAACAAAAAAAAAAAAAAAATAAAAAAAATAAAAAATAAAACAAACAATTAACAAATAACCAAACAAATATTTTCATGCATTGCACACTCCCCCTCAAAATAAGCATAAAAGACTATACTTAATTTACAAACTCCTCCTTAAATCATGCATTCTACCATTTTTCTCCCCCTCAAACATTGCATGTAATCACAAGTAAAACACATCAATGTTTGAAACAGAAAATGAACCTAGAATACACGGCATGAAAGCATTTAAGTTTGTAAATCAAGCATTCCCAACTTGGTTTTCAGAAAATTGAACCTGTTTTCATCCAAAGGTTTGGTGAAAAGGTCTGCAAGTTGGTAGTCTGTTGGGACAAAATAGAGTTCGATGTTACCTTTCTCGACATGATCTTTAAGAAAATGGTACCGAACATCTATGTGCTTGGTCTTTGTGTGCTGTACAGGATTGCAAGAAATGGCAATTGCACTCTTTGAGTCACAGTAAATGGGAATTCTGTTGAATTGGAATCCATAATCAGTCAACTGAGTCTTCATCCAAAGAACTTGTGAACAACAGCTTGCTGCAGCAAAGTATTCAGCTTTTGCAGTAGATGTGGATACACAATTCTGTTTCTTTGAAGACCAACTGACTAATCTATCCCCAAGAAACTGTACACTCCTAGAGGTACTCTTTCGATCAAGCTTACGTCCTGCATGGTCAGCATCCGAATATGCAATCAACTGAAACCCAGTATCCCTTGGATACCAGAGACCAAGGTTCACTGTGCCTTTCAGGTATCGGAAATCCGTTTAACTGCCTGGAAATGACTTTCCTTGGGATTGGCCTGGTACCTGGCACACATGCATGTGGCGAACATAATATCCGGGCGACTAGCAGTCAAATACATTAGTGACCCTATCATACTGCGATATTTCTTTTGATCAAAAGTTTTTCCATTTAAGTCAGCATTAATCTTAGTTCGAGCTTCCATGGGTGTCCCAATTGTTTGACAATCCATCATATCAAACTTTTTCAACATGTCAAGAATGTACTTAGATTGACAGATAAAAGTACCATTTGACAACTGTTTTACTTGAAGACCAAGGAAAAAGTTTAATTCACCCATCATGCTCATTTCAAATTTCTTGATCATTAAAGCATAGAAATTCTTGCAGTATTTAGGATTAGTTGACTCGAAAATTATGTCGTCAACATAAATCTGGATTAGTATGATGTCACTCCCTTGTCATTTGATAAACAAGGTAGTGTCAATCGAACCTTTGCTAAAACCAGATTTCACAAGATAAGAGGATAGAGCATCATACCATGCACGAGGCGCTTGTTTCAGACCATATAAAGCCTTATCTAACCTGTAAACATAGTTTGGATGTTTTGAATTCACAAAACCTTCTGGTTGTTCAACATACACTTCTTCTTTGAGTATTCCATTTAAGAAGGCAGTTTTGACATCCATTTGGTAGACTGTGAATTTCTTGTAGGCAGCATAGGCAAGAAACATCCGAATAGCCTCAATTCGTGCAACTGGTGCGAATGTCTCATCGTAGTCAATTCCATCTTGTTGGCAATATCCCTTTGCAACCAATCGTGCTTTGTTGCGTACAACAACTCCAGTTTCATCCTTTTTATTCTTGAAGATCCACTTGGTTTTAATTGGCTCCTTGTTCTTGTAAGGATTGGGAACCAATTTCCACACCTCAAGTCTTTCAAATTGATTCAGTTCCTCCTGCATAGCTTTCACCCAATTTGGACAACTTAGAGCTTCATTCACTGTCTTTGGTTCAACAATGCTCAGAAAATTCACAAACAGACATTCATTTGCGGAAGCGGATCTTGTCTGAACTCCAGTTGTTGGATTACCAATGACTTGAGAAATCGGATGAGCTCTAGTCCATTTGGTTGTGTGAGGAATTGGGTCAATTGGATTACCAGATTCTTCAGAATCAATAAAATCAGGAGTATGTTGTTCTGTCAATTGTTCAAATGAAGTAGCAATTGGTTCAACAAAGTCATCTTGATCATAATCTTCTGGATTGGTTGATGGATTTGCCACTTGAGAGATAACATGAGGTTCAGTATGCAACTCTGAATAATCAGTAGGTGGAGGAGAATCAGATGATGAACTAACATCTGATGATTGTGATGGTGAAGACTCATTGGGATCCATTTCTTTCGAATTTGAAGTTGATGGTTCATTTGAATTCTCATCAGATTCAGAAACTTTCTTCGGAACTTGGAAAAATTCTTCAAACAAGATATCCAAATCTTGTGAAGTCGGAGTTGAGAATGATTTGACATTTGATGCAGTCTTAGTTGCGAAAGCTTGTGGACTTTGAAGTTCGGGTCTTGAACTGTGTTGTTCAAGAACCATTCCCGAGAGTTCATAAAATCTAACATTCATACTCTCTTCAATTCTCTTGGTTCTTCGGTTATATACACGATATGCTATCGATTCTCTTGAATAACCGATAAAATATGCCTCATCGCCTTTTGGTTCAAATTTGCCCAGATTATCTCGATCATTGAGAACATAACATACACATCCAAAAATGTGCAAGAAGTTCAAATTGGGCTTTCTTTTGTTGATCACCTCATACGGAGTTTTATCAAACCTCTTGTTTATTATGGATCTGTTTTGAGTAAACAAGCAGTAGCAACAGCTTCAGCCCATAGATTCGGTGGCAACTTCGAATAGGCAAGCATTGTTCTAGTTGCTTCAACAAGAGTTCGATTTCGACGTTCAACTACTCCATTCTGTTGAGGTGTTCTGGCAGCGGAAAATTGATGAGTAATACCCATGGACTTGAAGAAAGAATCAATCGTTGAATTCTTGAATTCAGTGCCATTGTCTGAGCGAACAATTCTAACAGATGATTTGAGATTGACTTGGGTCTTCTTGATGAAATCAATAATCACTTGCGGAGTATCACTCTTTGCATGAAGAAAGAATACCCAAGTGTAACGAGAATAATCATCTACAATCACTAGAATGTATCGCTTTCCATGGATGCTTTGAACTCTCATTGGGCCACACAAATCCATATGAATAAGGTGCAAAGGACCTTCTGTACTTAAGTGCTTCTTTGGTTTGTGTGAAGCTTTCTTCATCTTTCCAATTGCACAGGCTGGACAAACATGTTCACTTTCATACTTGTAGTCCGGAAGACCTTCAACAAGTTGTTTATCCACGAGTGTATTAATCGTTTGAAAGTTAAGATGAGAAAGTCGGCGATGCCATAACCAAGAGTTTTGAGCAGTTGCTTTCGAAAGAAGACAAATCTCTGAAGAATTAGATGGAATGTTGTTGAGATCAATTGTGAACAAATTATTGTCTCTTGTTCCAGTCAGAATATCCACACCATCTTCAGTCTGCACTTTGCATTCATATCTCCTAAATAATACTTGAAGATCATTGTCACAAAATTGACCAACACTAAAAAGATTGTGTCCAAGTCCTTCAACGTAGGAAACTCTCTTGATAGTGACTCCATTTTTGACAATGTCTCCATAACCAAGAATAGGAGCGATATGATCGTTTCCGAATCTTACAGTTCCCATAAACTTTTCAACAAAGTTCGAAAGAATTGACTTGTTACCAGTCATATGGCGAGAACATCCCGAGTCGACATACCATACACAAATAAGATATTCCTGCAAGGACAGGGAATATGGTTTAGGTACCCATGTAGATTGGGTCCTTGCAGGTTAGAAGGATAACATGCAAGTACAATCAACAAAAACCAAAAAATAAACATCAAACAAAATGACACACAAACAAACATTTTATTCAAATAACAAACATGCACACATAAATGTTCAAAACACAAATACGAATTACAAGCAAGGAAGAGTAAATGTTTATACACATGTTTTGGTACAAGCGGGACTAGTCCTAGATTTATTAGCATTGTCTAATGTATTCGATCTACGGACAATCCACACTTGTTTGACATTGGCATTTTTCCCATGAAGCTTGACTTTACTAGAAGCATTCAAATATCTATCCTTAGGAATCCATCTACTGCTACTAGTTAAGCACATGTCACCTGAAACACGAACATGCTTTGAGTTAGCAAACAATTTGTTAACTTTGTTCTTAACAGGTTTCTTCTTAATGGGTTATGTGGTGTTGTTCACTTTCTTTATGTTATTAGGTGACAACCAACCATACTGGTCTTTGTATTTAGTCATGCCTGTTAAAGTATCTCTAACCCTCTGTAAAGTGCACTTAGGATTCTTCTGAGAATACCTAGGGAAACTAGAATACCTAACCTGCGGAGGTTGTTTGTTACCTAATGAGAAAGCTTCATCCTTAACACTCTTCGGACCACTGCTTGTTTTGACTTCTTTTTGTGACTGAGATTCAGATTTGACCTTGTACATCTTTGATTGCCTAGGAGTCTTTTGGACTGTGGGACTTTTCTTTGATGGTTTGGTCTTTGGTTTTGAATCAGTCTTGGGTGATGGGTTGGTCTTTGGTCTTGAGCCAGTCTTGGGTAACGGGTTGGTCTTTGATTGTTGAGTGGGCTTTGGTCTTTGGAACTTATTGATTGATGAAGATTGTGAAGAGTGTGACTTTGGAATTTTCTTCAGATAAAAATCAAGTTTTTCCTCCTGTTTAACAAAATGTTTTTCAAATTCAGGATCAAAATCATGATTTTCTTCCAAAAAATTTGTCAAATCTTCAGTTTCCAACTTCACACTAACTTCACTTTTCTTTATCGGACATGGACTTTGCTTGAGTGGAATTGATGCTTTTTCTTTTTCTTTATGAAATTGAAGTGCTATTTTCTGAAATTGGAATTCAACTTTTAAATCATTAAGTTCCTTTAGCACATTTAATCTCTGTTCTCTTTCTTTTTCAAACTTTTGTTTGTAAGCATCAATTTCATTCAAGTATGATTGAGTTCCCTCAGAAAACTTGGTAAAAGTCTGGGTTTCAGATGTAATCGGGAAGAAATAATCATCAACATCATGAACATCATCTAAATCACCATCAGTTTGCACAGACACATGAACAACTTTCTTTATGTCTACATTCACATTAT
>CM067167.1:184888567-184948567 GCA_034093135.1 Erigeron breviscapus
TCTATATATATATATATATATATATATATATATATATATATATATATATATATATATATATATATATATATATATATATATATATATATATATATATATATATATATATATATATATATATATATATATATATATATATATATATATATATATATATATATATATATATATATATATATATATATATATATATATATATATATATATATATATATATATATATATATATATATATATATATATATATATATATATATATATATATATATATATATATATATATATATATATATATATATATATATATATATATATATATATATATATATATATATATATATATATATATATATATATATATATATATATATATATATATATATATATATATATATATATATATATATATATATATATATATATATATATATATATATATATATATATATATATATATATATATATATATATATATATATATATATATATATATATATATATATATATATATATATATATATATATATATATATATATATATATATATATATATATATATATATATATATATATATATATATATATATATATATATATATATATATATATATATATATATATATATATATATATATATATTTTTAATTAATGTAAAATTGTATTTTCGATACAAAACAATGTGAAAGACTGGACAATCACGTGTATCACTGTAGCTCCAGGAAACAAATCTTTGACTTTTTCTTATTATAACTGTTTACCAAGCAACGATTTTGACTCAAAAATTCATGGAAATTTGATCAAAAACTCAAAAAGTAATCACAGATTAATCAAATTGAAGAAAAATCCACTCCTAATTGATGATCAGAATCACCAATCAGCAACAAACTCAGCAGAAACAGAAATTTCAGAATAAAAAATTAAGCTCAAATCGTCAAAATTTCGAACAAAATCAGTTAGATATGATCGTGGATCGCTCGGGTTAACCGATTATGCTGTGATACCAATTGATATAAATGAAAATGAGCTTAATTGAAGGTTTAATGGAGGATTTAGGTTAGTGTGTGAAAAGTGTGTTTGTGTGTGAAAGAGAGGTTGAAGATGAAGTAGAGAGAGAAAATAAGTAAATTGAATGTTTATTATGGCAAGGGTTAATTACAAGGTTAGTTACAAGGGGTATTTATATCCTAAACATTACAAGTTTCATCTAAACCCCTTGTACTTTAACAACTTAACACAAGTAACTATATTTACAATTAAACACCATATTTATATTTCTAACAGGTAAGGCCATTAGAATCCCTTGTAAAATATTGGATTTGACCTTGTATTCTTTCTTTCTTAGGATCTCGTAGTAAAGCCTTCTCTTGAGCTACCTTAATTTGGTCAAAGAAATCGTTAGTGATCAAGACCCACAAAGAATGATGGGAACTCTTTCGGCTCAAGGCATCTGCTACAACATTAGCTTTCCCGGGATGATACAAGATTTCACAAGAGGTTCTTAGGCCTCATAATCATATAACAAGAGGTTCTTAGGCCTCATTCATCACATTGCCTTACATGGGCTTTAACGCCAAATCGATTACCATACATGAAATCCATCATCATATGGTAATCAACCCGACGTATACATAAAGGTATGCAAGAATACTCACCTCCTTCGCGACTCGAACAACAACTCAATATAATCGCAATGCACAAATACAAGCTTTCAACCTATCATCACATCATAATATGCATATAAGCTAACATTCACAATCTTGACTAACTCAACTTAGTCATTCTTAACATTTCACTAGCATTTCCTAACTCAAAATCATCTTACTTGGTCATTGAGTTGCTTTTTATTCAAAATTTGTTTATTGAGTTCCATTCATCATCAACATCATTACTTCCATCACCAAAATATTTTAACTAGTGATAATCATCACTTTCTTAAAATCAATAATTTCATGTCAACACATATATTTATAGTTAAATACATTAAGCAACTCAATAACAAACTAGAATGGATGAGAATTTGAGGAAAACTATACAAAACTCAACTTCTAGTAAAATCCCCAAATTTGATGTTTCAAGAACCCTAATTAATAAAAAGAGACTAAAACTAGGTTAAGGAAATCAATACCTCTAGAATGGGAGATAAAAGATTAGGGTTTGCAATCACAATTCCTTCCCCTTTCTTCCTTCTAAAATTCGGCCACCACCACCACCACACAAGCCCTCAATTTTTAAATTTCAAATATGATTATTATTATTAACTCACTAGGAGAATTCTTTGATTGATTAAGAAATGGATTTTTGATTTGTAACATCTGTGATTTTGACCCGTTTGACCTTGCATGTAATTTGACTAACTATTTCAATAAATGAAATAGTTGTGTATATTTATCTATATATTGGGCCAATTATAGTGTAATAATGAATATATATATATATATATATATATATATATATATATATATATATATATATATATATATATATATATATATATATATATATATATATATATATATATATATATATATATATATATATATATATATATATATATATATATATATATATATATATATATATATATATATATATATATATATATATATATATATATATATATATATATATATATATATATATATATATATATATATATATATATATATATATATATATATATATATATATATATATATATATATATATATATATATATATATATATATATATATATATATATATATATATATATATATATATATATATATATATATATATATATATATATATATATATATATATATATATATATATATATATATATATATATATATATATATATATATATATATATATATATATATATATATATATATATATATATATATATATATATATATATATATATATATATATATATATATATATATATATATATATATATATATATATATATATATATATATATATATATATATATATATATATATATATATATATATATATATATATATATATATATATATATATATATATATATATATATATATATATATATATATATATATATATATATATATATATATATATATATATATATATATATATATATATATATATATATATATATATATATATATATATATATATATATATATATATATATATATATATATATATATATATATATATATATATATATATATATATATATATATATATATATATATATATATATATATATATATATATATATATATATATATATATATATATATATATATATATATATATATATATATATATATATATATATATATATATATATATATATATATATATATATATATATATATATATATATATATATATATATATATATATATATATATATATATATATATATATATATATATATATATATATATATATATATATATATATATATATATATATATATATATATATATATATATATATATATATATATATATATATATATATATATATATATATATATATATATATATATATATATATATATATATATATATATATATATATATATATATATATATATATATATATATATATATATATATATATATATATATATATATATATATATATATATATATATATATATATATATATATATATATATATATATATATATATATATATATATATATATATATATATATATATATATATATATATATATATATATATATATATATATATATATATATATATATATATATATATATATATATATATATATATATATATATATATATATATATATATATATATATATATATATATATATATATATATATATATATATATATATATATATATATATATATATATATATATATATATATATATATATATATATATATATATATATATATATATATATATATATATATATATATATATATATATATATATATATATATATATATATATATATATATATATATATATATATATATATATATATATATATATATATATATATATATATATATATATATATATATATATATATATATATATATATATATATATATATATATATATATATATATATATATATATATATATATATATATATATATATATATATATATATATATATATATATATATATATATATATATATATATATATATATATATATATATATATATATATATATATATATATATATATATATATATATATATATATATATATATATATATATATATATATATATATATATATATATATATATATATATATATATATATATATATATATATATATATATATATATATATATATATATATATATATATATATATATATATATATATATATATATATATATATATATATATATATATATATATATATATATATATATATATATATATATATATATATATATATATATATATATATATATATATATATATATATATATATATATATATATATATATATATATATATATATATATATATATATATATATATATATATATATATATATATATATATATATATATATATATATATATATATATATATATATATATATATATATATATATATATATATATATATATATATATATATATATATATATATATATATATATATATATATATATATATATATATATATATATATATATATATATATATATATATATATATATATATATATATATATATATATATATATATATATATATATATATATATATATATATATATATATATATATATATATATATATATATATATATATATATATATATATATATATATATATATATATATATATATATATATATATATATATATATATATATATATATATATATATATATATATATATATATATATATATATATATATATATATATATATATATATATATATATATATATATATATATATATATATATATATATATATATATATATATATATATATATATATATATATATATATATATATATATATATATATATATATATATATATATATATATATATATATATATATATATGTATATCGAATCTACCTATCTATGTATAGAATTATTATATATATATGTAAATTAAACAAATGTCATGATAACAATCTAATTTGGGTGATGAAGATTACAAAAACAAACTTCCTTTTATCTATATTCTAACAAGAACATATTAACTAAAACAAGTATTATTTGCATTGAAGAGGTTCCACGAAGCACAACATAGTCTACTTACTCTCTTCTTTCTTCATCCCACGATTCACTTCAATTAAGGTGAGTTTCGTAGCTCCCTACTCAATTGAGATTCGGGCTGAAAAGTGTACACATACGTGCCAAGTATTGGCCATACTTGATGATATGATATGATTTACACCACGATGTGGACCGAGTACTTTCATGTACTTGATGCCAAGTATTGGCCATACTTGATGATATGATATGATTTGATATGATTTACACCACGATGTGGACCGAGTACTTTCATGTACTTGATGCCAAGTATTGGCCATACTTGATGATATGATATGATATGATTTACACCACGATGTGGACCGAGTACTTTCATGTACTTGATGCCAAGTATTGGCCATACTTGATGATATGATATGATTTACACCACGATGTGGACCGAGTACTTTCATGTACTTGATGCCAAGTATTGGCCATACTTGATGATATGATATGATTTGATATGATTTACACCACGATGTGGACCGAGTACTTTCATGTACTTGATGCCAAGTATTGGCCATACTTGATGATATGATATGATTTACACCACGATGTGGACCGAGTACTTTCATGTACTTGATGCCAAGTATTGGCCATACTTGATGATATGATATGATTGATATGATTTACACCACGATGTGGACCGAGTACTTTCATGTACTTGATGCCAAGTATTGGCCATACTTGATGATATGATATGATTTACACCACGATGTGGACCGAGTACTTTCATGTACTTGATGCCAAGTATTGGCCATACTTGATGATATGATATGATTTACACCACGATGTGGACCGAGTACTTTCATGTACTTGATGCCAAGTATTGGCCATACTTGATGATATGATATGATTTACACCACGATGTGGACCGAGTACTTTCATGTACTTGATGCCAAGTATTGGCCATACTTGATGATATGATATGATTTACACCACGATGTGGACCGAGTACTTTCATGTACTTGATGCCAAGTATTGGCCATACTTGATGATATGATATGATTTACACCACGATGTGGACCGAGTACTTTCATGTACTTGATGCCAAGTATTGGCCATACTTGATGATATGATATGATTTACACCACGATGTGGACCGAGTACTTTCATGTACTTGATGCCAAGTATTGGCCATACTTGATGATATGATATGATATGATTTGATATGATTTACACCACGATGTGGACCGAGTACTTTCATGTACTTGATGCCAAGTATTGGCCATACTTGATGATATGATATGATTTGATATGATTTACACCACGATGTGGACCGAGTACTTTCATGTACTTGATGCCAAGTATTGGCCATACTTGATGATATGATATGATTTGATATGATTTACACCACGATGTGGACCGAGTACTTTCATGTACTTGATGCCAAGTATTGGCCATACTTGATGATATGATATGATTTACACCACGATGTGGACCGAGTACTTTCATGTACTTGATGCCAAGTATTGGCCATACTTGATGATATGATATGATTTGATATGATTTACACCACGATGTGGACCGAGTACTTTCATGTACTTGATGCCAAGTATTGGCCATACTTGATGATATGATATGATTTACACCACGATGTGGACCAAGTATTGTGATACTTGATGATTTTGAGGTACATTGCATGACATTGACTCGCATATAATGTACGTATAGACATTTATACCTATTTGATACATTGCATGACATTGACATGTATACGATACATTTATTGGTAATGATACCATTTGTACTTGATTGTATACGAACTATTTGTATCATTTGTTGTTTGGTTACTTATTTGACAAGGTTGAACGATATGTTAACCTCAATTGTCTAATAGGTGACGTACATGGGTTTGTTGTAAGTACCTTATGTGACGTTGTTATTACATATGATAATGTTATTGATGATGGTTTCTTGTAAACCATTAATACGAACTCACCAACCTAGTGTTGACCTTGTTTAGTACACTTTTCAGGTAACCAGATTAAATCCAGGATGTGAAGTATGATTGTTGCTTGCTTTGAACCCGGACATTGGAATTATATGGATCAAAGATTCATTTGCCTACTTTTGCATTTATGTATTTTGTACTTGAATTATCTTATTTGATGGATTCACCGAATCCCTTTTTATTCATATAGTTCATGTTCTACGATAATTCCACTGTGTGCTATATAATTTCCGTAATTTTCCGGGCCCAGCTCGGGGTGTTACAGGATGGTGGCCCATGCGTGGTCGTAGAGAATTAGGCGGTTTGACCTAGACTACGGCTTAAGTTAAAACTCTTCATATAGCATGCATGGTTAGGAGTTTTGTGTGCAATGTGAATTATGTGAACCCTAAAGGATGTACATTGTGAGTTCGTAGTTAAGACCAACTATGTGATGACTTGAGTACAATGTGGTCAACTTATGCATTGATATGAACTTGTTTGTGGTTGAGATGGATTGTTGTTGTTAATTGGTGATAGTTTGATGATTTAGGGCAAAATGAAGTCATGACATTAACTTAGTATAATATTGTGGCAACCATAAAAGAGCCTGATCAACTATTTTATGTAGAGCTGGCAATTATTGCCCAAACATGTAGGATTGGGTCATACTGGGTATTCAATTTAGTGATTTGGGTGATAATGGGTGTTGAGATTTTCTCATGCGGGTTAGAATGGATCAAAAGAAAACGAAATTACTTGGAACACGGGTCATACTGGGCATGTTCACGTGTCATATCTGGACAATGGACATGAAATTTAAAAGGCTTAATTTTTCCAGAGATGAGAAGAACTTGGTTGGGTTTTATATTTCTTTACAGTAGATACGGAGTAATACATAGAAGATAGAAGATGAGTAAAAAAAACATCAAAAAATAGAATGTACCATATTCTTCCACGTGGTATCCAATGAAGAGGGAGTTGGGGAGGGAGGTAAATGACAAAATGACCAGAACTCCAGAGATTATTATTTGATATTTATATTTATTTATAATTACTTCTATTTAAATTACTACTGATAGTCTAATACTCGTACTGTATAATAATATGTTATTATTACTATTATAAAAAAAGTTGATCCAAGAGATTTTGCATGCTTAACGATCACAATTTTCGTTGAAATAATAAATATATTCAAAATAACAATCTAATAATATGAATAATCTATTTAACTATGTTCAAATTCAATAGGACCCATTTTGACCCGGACCCATTTTGACCCGGATCCGTTTTGACCCTTCCCGTTCTGACCCGTTTTGAAGTTGGCCCTATTCTGAGACCGTTAACCCGTATTGACCCGTTACCCAAACCGACCCGCCCATTTTGCCACCTCTAATTTTATGGTTACCCGGTATTTTAACTAGTTAATGACATCACGGATTGCACACGCTTGGTTTAGGGTATAATAAGGAACCGATATGCTTAATGGAAGTTGATTGGGTGGAGGGTTAGCCGCTGGTACACCCTGTATACAAACCCGGTCAATAACTAGAGGGCATATCGGATTCGGATTATACTTTAAACCACTTGTGTTAGTTGCTTGATGGTGTGATGTATTGAACATGAGTATGTGGTTTAGTGATGAACAATTATTGTGAACTTGGTATGATGGCATGATACATAATGATTTCCCCTAGAACATTAGTACTTTTGCCTTAGTGTAAAGATATGATTTATCTGTGATATGTCGGCATGAGAGCATTAACTACTTGTGTGACTAACATGCGAGCATTTTTGAGACTATGATGTTCAAGTAAATTAAGATACTATGAAATATTATGTGATCTAGTGTGTTAAGAGGCGTTTGTATGAACGTTGAGCTTGAGTTAGTAATTTAACGAATGTGTTCAAGGAAGTGGCTAGAAAAGAGCAAACAGGATAGTAGTAGAAGATCATGAACTTAAGTGATTATATGCAGGAATCAAGTCCCGTAGATTTCACCTTATATTGGCCTTATACCTAGAGTAAGAATACATGATTTTACTGAAAGGTACTATTCACTTATATAACGTAAGCAATGACGTCAAATGAAAATAATTTTTCAAAATGGCCGACAATAAATAAGATATCTGGATCTTGATAGAACAAGATAAAGTATGATGGCTTTATCAGACTATCTTAATATGAGCGATAATAAAAGTATTGACTACGAACATGTTTCGCAACAAAATAAAGAGGGAAATAGACATGCGAAAATCAATAACTGTTTATATATATCCCTATATATATGACAACATGATTATTGGAAATATTCATGTACACTCAAAAGATTTTAATGTCTACAACTACAAATATCACATCTATTTAAAAGTTGATTAATAACATATGCTTGCACTCATATGCCCGTGATCAAGTGGACCATGTCTACTGTTCAAAAATGCCCTTTGAGATCACGACGTCTGAACTAATATGATTCTATAAATATAGAGTCATATCTTTTCGTTAAATATAACAAAATAAGAGTAACACATACTTACACACACACGACTGAGAGAAAATAAAAATAGTCTTGTTCGGTTAGTTCAAAGCAAACCTGTTGAAGGATTCTTAGGCTGAGAAACTCGAAAGTTTCCTTTATTGTGATCGCTTTCTCGACCGGTGATTTAAACATCATATCAATCTCTTTCGTTTCTGCTACTAGTATTCGGGTACGTTTCAAATACTTTACATATACCTTCAAGAATAATGTCCGGATTCAATGAGGAAGGGATTACTTCACCTGTACCTGAATCCCCCGACTCCCCTCAACATGTACAAGACCTACCTATGGAGGAGACCGGTCATTCTGGAGAAGAATATAATAACGCACTTGTCCATGTACCGAACATCACGTCCACTACTGTCGTTACCAATGTTCTTGCTGTCGCTACGCCTATTGTTACTATTCCAAACTCATCAGGGGAAGGTTCCTCAAGGCCACCCCGCTCTTTGCTACGAAGGCTCCGAACTCCTAGATACCCGGTTTTTAACCGCCCTCAGTCACGACGTCTTCGACCTATCCATACTGAACCACCCGCTCAACGGCTGCGGCGATCCAGCAACCTAAACGAAATACCAAGATTCCTAGCGGAATGGAGAATAGAGGAAGGACTCCTTAACTCCAACCAGTTCAGAATAGCCGTCGGTTCGACCAATATTCCTGCACTAACTATGGAACCCCTACATGACACTGTCCCTACTTTGGTCTTACGCACACTCCGAGCAGAAAGATGTATTGCTGAGTTGAGAGAAAGAACCAACATACTGCGGACACATGTGGAAGACCAGGGTAGCACGATAGTCGCACTGGAAAGTGAGATGGCGGGAGCGCATTTCAGGATTCATGATCTTGAAGACACTGTGTTAGAGCTGCAGGAAAAGGTAACACGGTTTGAGGCTATGTTTGAGGCGATATCTAGAGCCGCCTCTATAACCCCATCTACTCTGTCACAATAGATATTATCTGGATATGTGCTATTTACGACGGAGGTGTCAAGAAATGTAAATTTTTTATGAAATAATGGATTTCTGAGATGTTCATATCTCAATATCTATCATCCAATGAACCTACTAGCTTTAACATAAATTCCTTTGAACCATAGATCACCTTTAATGATTGAATATTATCAACCAAAAATATGTACCATCTTCTCTAACTGAATAATAGTAATCTTGACAAAAGAACTTCAAACTTGAAAAATCAGAATTATTTGAAAGGCTAAGAATTATGATGAGGCACCAACAGTTCTTGGCCTCTTCACGTGTCTTTGAGAAAGTGGAGGATTGCTATTTTCGTCACCTCTCAGAGTGGTGTCTTCCTCTCCCATAGTCTTCTGTAGATATTTCCTTAGACTTGCTTCACTTTTAGCCATTTTGGCATTCAACTCAGTCTCTCGTTTTCGAGCAAGTTCCAATATGTCGACGTGTTGATTTGCTGGTGTTTGCACCTCAGAACCTGTTTCTCCTGTTTCTGCAAGTAGTAGTTCTTTGCTGTCGCTACGCCTATTGTTACTATTCCAAACTCATCAGGGGAAGGTTCCTCAAGGCCACCCCGCTCTTTGCTACGAAGGCTCCGAACTCCTAGATACCCGGTTTTTAACCGCCCTCAGTCACGACGTCTTCGACCTATCCATACTGAACCACCCGCTCAACGGCTGCGGCGATCCAGCAACCTAAACGAAATACCAAGATTCCTAGCGGAATGGAGAATAGAGGAAGGACTCCTTAACTCCAACCAGTTCAGAATAGCCGTCGGTTCGACCAATATTCCTGCACTAACTATGGAACCCCTACATGACACTGTCCCTACTTTGGTCTTACGCACACTCCGAGCAGAAAGATGTATTGCTGAGTTGAGAGAAAGAACCAACATACTGTCGTTACCAATGTTCTTGCTGTCGCTACGCCTATTGTTACTATTCCAAACTCATCAGGGGAAGGTTCCTCAAGGCCACCCCGCTCTTTGCTACGAAGGCTCCGAACTCCTAGATACCCGGTTTTTAACCGCCCTCAGTCACGACGTCTTCGACCTATCCATACTGAACCACCCGCTCAACGGCTGCGGCGATCCAGCAACCTAAACGAAATACCAAGATTCCTAGCGGAATGGAGAATAGAGGAAGGACTCCTTAACTCCAACCAGTTCAGAATAGCCGTCGGTTCGACCAATATTCCTGCACTAACTATGGAACCCCTACATGACAAAAACAATATAAGAGGGTGGACAGTTAAGCAATAGTCTATAATAGGTAACATGTTGTATTTCATCACTGTTACAAATTGAACGAGGCTCATTACATTATTTAAACAGAAATACAACAACTGAGACTATAACACACTTAAAAACCATACAAAGAAACTCATGTGGCGACGAACAGTAAGGGAACCACACCAAGAACAAACGCTACTAACCACGGATAAGCCTCATCCAATGGTAGTTGAGCCACAGTAATTAACCACGCTATAATAATTATGTAAATCACGATTAGGAAAGGGCTCAACATTTTTGATATTAGGTTTCGGGTTTTGGTTAGATTCTGAAGAAAGGAAAATGTTAAGTTGATATGGTTTGGAGAAAAGTATGCTATGGTGTTACTATATAGTTCAAAAATGAGCCGTTTCTAACGGTCAAATATAAAAAGAGAAAGTGAATTTTTGAAAGGTAAGATTATGATGAGGCACCAACAGTTCTTGGCCTCTTCACGTGTCTTTGAGAAAGTGGAGGATTGCTATTTTCGTCACCTCTCAGAGTGGTGTCTTCCTCTCCCATAGTCTTCTGTAGATATTTCCTTAGACTTGCTTCACTTTTAGCCATTTTGGCATTCAACTCAGTCTCTCATTTTCGAGCAAGTTCCAATATGTCGACGTGTTGATTTGCTGGTGTTTGCACCTCAGAACCTGTTTCTCCTGTTTCTGCAAGTAGTAGTTCTTTGGCTAACTTCAGAGAAGCTTCTTCTTTCATCGTTTGCTTTCTCTTTCGTTCCATGATCTCTTGAAGGATCACATCTTGAGAATCACCCTGTAGTGTTTCAAAATTTTTGTGACATAGAATAAGGCTAGTTGGTGACATAGGTCTTTTTCCCCTGGAAGCAGTTGGTTCAACTATTGCTTCTTCAGATTGTGAGAAATTAGTAAGCTGATTCATCAAACCTTTAATTTCTTTGATTTCTGCTTCGAGTTTTGTTTGGTTATCAATAGATTCTCGTAATAGTGCCCTATCGGCTGCAAGGAGAAACGGTGCACTGAAATGAATTTGGTCAATTTGGGATGTAAAGGATGTAAACAAGGTGGTTTGTTCTGTAGAAAGTAATGCTACGGTACTGTTAAGTTGTTCAAATTGCTTTGACAAAAGCTCGATTGAACGTTCAAAAGTAACATGTGTGGGAGTGGCCATAGCTAAAGTGAAATTGATAGAGGTGGTCGATTAGATTGCGTGGAAATATAGCTTCACACAAGAATAATGTAAAGGAGAGAAGGAAATTTTAGTGTGTCTATCATCTCTACAAGTGTCCTTCTTATATAGAGAATAATAGATGAAGTGTGATCGGGAAGAACGGATAAGAGTCCAGAAACTATAGTAAATTATAACTACTGCGACGGTTAGAAAATATTTAGTAGTCGTCTTTAAATCACGTTGCAATTAGTCAGAATGATTTAAGGGAAATTCTTTTAACTGGGGAATTTCCCTACATGACAAAAACAATATAAGAGGGTGGACAGTTAAGCAATAGTCTATAATAGGTAACATGTTGTATTTCATCACTGTTACAAATTGAACGAGGCTCATTACATTATTTAAACAGAAATACAACAACTGAGACTATAACACACTTAAAAACCATACAAAGAAACCCATTTGCCGAGCAAAATGCTCTGCAAATGGCACTTTTCTTCAAAACTCATAAAATTACCCAGCCCATCATCAAAACAAATCCAGAAAAACTCAAACACGAGCAGATTAAGACATAAAATTCATATTAACAACAAGTATAAGTCCTAATCATGCATCTAACATCATTAAAACATGAATCACAACATCATAGCAAGCATAAGAATTCGAAAAGTTCATCTTGGCATTTAATCAAACAGTTGGAGGTCAAAATGAAACAAGAAAATTTACCTTAAACACTGATGATTTGATCGACTAACCAGATGAAATAAGCCACAAATAAGATCACACGATTAAACCAACTTTGATTATTATTAAAGTGATGATGAAGATTGATTGAATGATGACACAAGATGATCGGTTTTGAGAGTGAAATAAAACAAAAATGGATTTGAATTTGAAATGAATTGAAAATGGACCGCCCATTTTGTATTTATATCTCAAATCCGGGTCGCGGATCTGGGTTTGACCCGCGTGTCAACCCGGATCTCAAACAAATCCTGGGCTAAACAATTCAGTTGGGCTCAATTTGATTGTGGGCTATAAACAAATAAAACAACAAACAACAAAAAAAAAATCAAACAAATGAAATAAAAAAAAATTTCAGAAAAAAAATTTAAAACAGATTTAGAAAATAAGAAATTTAAAGAAAACTCTTTTTACCATTTTTAAAATTTTATAATTTTGTATTTGGTTTTTCGATTTTAAAAACAAACACACATAAAAAAAAACAATAAAAAAAAACAAACAAATATTTTCATGCATTGCACACTCCCCCTAAAAATAAGCATATAAGACTATACTAAATTTACAAACTCCCCCTTAAATCATGCATTCTACCCTTTTTCTCCCCCTCAAACATTGCATGTAATAACAAGTAAAACACATCAATGTTTGAAACAGAAAATGAACATAGAATACATGGCATGAAAGCATTTAAGTTTGTAAATCAAGCATTCCCAACTTGGTTTTCAGAAAATTAAACCTGTTTTCATCCAAAGGTTTGGTGAAAAGATCAGCAAGTTGGTAGTCTGTTGGGACAAAATAGAGTTCGATGTTACCTTTCTCGACATGATCTTTAAGAAAATGGTACCGAACATCTATATGCTTGGTCTTTGTGTGCTGCACCGGGTTGCAAGAAATAGCAATAGCACTCCTTGAGTCACAGTAAATGGGAATCCTATTGAATTGAAATCCATAATCAGTCAACTGTGTCTTCATCCAAAGAACTTGTGAACAACAGCTTGCTGCAGCAACATATTCAGCCTTTGCAGTAGATGTTGATACACAATTTTGTTTCTTCGAAGACCAACTGACTAATCTATCCCCAAGAAACTGTACACTCCCGGAAGTACTCTTTCGGTCAAGCTTACAACCTGCATGGTCAGCATCCGAATATGCAACCAATTGAAACCCAGTATCCCTTGGATACCAGAGACCAAGGTTCACAGTGCCTTTCAGGTATCGGAAAATCCATTTGACGGTCTGGAAATGACTTTCCTTTGGATTGGCCTGGTACCTGGCACACATGCATTTTGCGAACATAATATCCGGGCGACTTGCAGTCAAATACATGAGTGACCCTATCATACTGCGATATTTCTTTTGATCAAAAGATTTTCCATTTAAGTCAGCATTAATCTTTGTTCGAGCTTCCATGGGTGTACCAATTGTTTGACAATCCATCATATCAAACTTTTTCAACATGTCAATAATGTACTTAGATTGAAAAATAAAAGTACCATTTGACAACTGTTTGACTTGAAGACCAAGGCTGAAAAATTCTTGCAGTATTTAGGGTTAGTTGACCCGAAAATTATGTCGTCAACATAAATCTGGATTAGGATGATGTCACTCCCTTGTCTTGTTATGAACAAGGTAGTGTCAATTGAACCTTTGCTAAAACCAGATTTCACAAGATAAGAAGAGAGAGCATCATACCATGCACGAGGTGCTTGTTTCAAACCATATAAAGCCTTGTCTAACCTGTAAACATAGTCCGGATGTTTAGAGTTCACAAAACCTTCTGGTTGTTCAACGTACACTTCTTCTTTGAGAATTCCATTCAAGAAGGCAGTTTTAACAACCATCTGGTAGACTGTGAAGTTCTTGTAGGCAACATAGGCAAGAAACATCCGAATAGCCTCAATTCGTGCAACTGGTGCAAATGTCTCATCATAGTCAATTCCATCTTGTTGGCAATATCCTTTTGCAACCAATCGTGCTTTGTTGCGTACAACAACTCCAATTTCATCCTTTTTATTCTTGAAGATCCATTTGGTTTTAATTGGTTCCTTATTCTTGTAAGGATTAGGTACCAATTTCCACACCTCAAGTCGTTCGAACTGATTAAGTTCTTCTTGCATCGCTTTCACCCAATCTGGACAATTTAGAGCTTCGTTCACTGTCTTTGGTTCAACAATGCTCAGAAAATTCACAAACAGACATTCATTCGCAGATGCGGATCTTGTCTGAACTCCAGTTGTTGGATTACCAATGACTTGAGAAATCGGATGGGCTCTAGTCCATTTGGTTGTGTGAGGAATTGGTTCCTTATTCTTGTAAGGATTAGGTACCAATTTCCACACCTCAAGTCGTTCGAACTGATTAAGTTCTTCTTGCATCGCTTTCACCCAATCTGGACAATTTAGAGCTTCGTTCACTGTCTTTGGTTCAACAATGCTCAGAAAATTCACAAACAGACATTCATTCGCAGATGCGGATCTTGTCTGAACTCCAGTTGTTGGATTACCAATGACTTGAGAAATCGGATGGGCTCTAGTCCATTTGGTTTTAATTGGTTCCTTATTCTTGTAAGGATTAGGTACCAATTTCCACACCTCAAGTCGTTCGAACTGATTAAGTTCTTCTTGCATCGCTTTCACCCAATCTGGACAATTTAGAGCTTCGTTCACTGTCTTTGGTTCAACAATGCTCAGAAAATTCACAAACAGACATTCATTCGCAGATGCGGATCTTGTCTGAACTCCAGTTGTTGGATTACCAATGACTTGAGAAATCGGATGGGCTCTAGTCCATTTGGTTTTAATTGGTTCCTTATTCTTGTAAGGATTAGGTACCAATTTCCACACCTCAAGTCGTTCGAACTGATTAAGTTCTTCTTGCATCGCTTTCACCCAATCTGGACAATTTAGAGCTTCGTTCACTGTCTTTGGTTCAACAATGCTCAGAAAATTCACAAACAGACATTCATTCGCAGATGCGGATCTTGTCTGAACTCCAGTTGTTGGATTACCAATGACTTGAGAAATCGGATGGGCTCTAGTCCATTTGGTTGTTAATTGGTTCCTTATTCTTGTAAGGATTAGGTACCAATTTCCACACCTCAAGTCGTTCGAACTGATTAAGTTCTTCTTGCATCGCTTTCACCCAATCTGGACAATTTAGAGCTTCGTTCACTGTCTTTGGTTCAACAATGCTCAGAAAATTCACAAACAGACATTCATTCGCAGATGCGGATCTTGTCTGAACTCCAGTTGTTGGATTACCAATGACTTGAGAAATCGGATGGGCTCTAGTCCATTTGGTTGTGTGAGGAATTGAATCGATTGGATCACCAGATTCTTCAGAATCAATAAAATCAGGAGTATGTTGTTCGGTCAATTTTTCAAAAGAGGTAGCAATTGGTTCAACAAAGTCATCTTGATCATAATCTTGAGGATTGGTTGACGGATTTGTCACTTGTGAGATAATATGAGGTTGAGTATGCAACTCTGAATTATCGGTAGGTGGAGGAGAATCAGATGATGTACTAACATCTGATGATTATGATGGTGAAGACTCATTGGGATCCATCTCTTTCGAATTTGAACTTGATGGATCATTTGAATTCACATCAGATTCAGGAATGTTCTTCGAAACTTGGAAAAATTCTTCAAACAAGATATCCAAATCTTGTGAAGTCGGAGTAGAGAATGATGATTTGATAGTTGAAGTAGTCTTTGTTGCGGAAGCTTGTGGACTTTGAAGTTTGGGTCTTGAACTGTGTTGTTCAAGAACCATGCCTGAGAGTTCATCAAATCGTACATTCATACTCTCTTCTATTCTCTTGGTTCTTCGGTTATATACACGATATGCAATCGATTCTCTTGAATAACCGATGAAATATGCCTCATCGCCTTTTGGTTCAAATTTGCCCAGATTGTCTCGATCATTGAGAACATAACATACACATCCAAAAATGTGCAAGAAGTTCACATTGGGCTTTCTTTTGTTAATCACCTCATACGGAGTTTTATCAAATCTCTTGTTTATAATGGATCTGTTTTGAGTAAAACAAGCAGTAGCAATAGCTTCAGCCCATAGTTTCGGTGGCAATTTCGAATAGGCAAACATTGTTCTAGCTGCTTCAACAAGAGTTCGATTTCGACGTTCAACTACTCCATTCTGTTGAGGTGTTCTGGCAGCGAAAAATTGATGTGATATACCCATGGACTTGAAGAAAGAAACAATTGTTGAATTCTTGAATTCAGTGCCATTGTCTAAGCGAACAATTCTAACAGATGATTTGAGATTGACTTTGGTCTTCTTGATGAAATCAATAATCACTTGCGGAGTATCACTCTTTGCATGAAGAAAGAATACCCAAGTGTACCGAGAATAATCATCTACAATTACTAGAATGTAGCGCTTCCCATGGATACTTTGAACTTTCATTGGGCCACACAAATCCATATGTATAAGGTGCAAAGGACCTTCCGTACTTAGAAACTTCTTTGGTTTGTGTGATGCTTTCTTCATCTTTCCAATTGCACAAGCTGGACAAACATGTTCACTTTCATACTTGTAGTCTGGAAGACCTTCAACAAGTTGTTTATCCACGAGTGTATTAATCGTTTGAAAGTTAAGATGAGAAAGACGGCGATGCCATAACCAAGAGTTTTGTGCAGTAGCTTTCGAAAGTAGACAAATCTCTAAAGAATTTGATGGAATATTGTTGAGATCAATTGTAAACAAATTGTTGTCTCTTGTACCAGTAAGAATATCCACACCATCTTCAGTCTGCACTTTGCATTCATATCTCCTAAATAATACTTGAAGATCATTGTCACAAAATTGTCCAACACTGAAAAGATTGTGTCCTAGTCCTTCAACATAGGAAACTCTCTTGATAGTGACTCCATTTTTAACAATGTCTCCATAACCAAGAATAGGAGCAATATGATCATTTCCGAATCTGACAGTTCCCATAAAATTTTCAACAAAGTTCGAAAGAATAGACTTGTTTCCAGTCATGTGACGAGAACATCCCGAGTCTACATACCATACACAAATAAGGTATTCCTGCAAGGACAAGTAATATGATTTAGGTACCCACATAGACTGGGTCCTTGCAGGTTAGATGGATAACATGCAAGTATACATAGAAAAATAAACAACAAGCAAAATAACACACAAACAAACTTTTTTTTCAAATAACAAACAATCACACATAATTGTTCAAAACACAAATACGAATTACAAGCAAAGAAATGTAAAGGTTTATACCCAAGTTTTGGTACAAGCAGGACTAGTCCTAGATGTATTAGCATTATCAACTGAATATGATCTACGGACAATCCATACTTGTTTGACTTTGGTTGTATTCCCATCAATCTTGACTTTACTAGAAGCATTCAAATATCTATCCTTAGGGATCCATCTACTGCTACTAGTTAAGCACAAGTTACCTGAAACACGAACATTCTTTGAGTTAGCAAACAATTTGTTAATCTTGTTCTTGACAGGTTTCTTTTTGATGGGTTCAGTGGTCTTTTTGACTTTCTTTATGTTATTAGGTGACAACCAACCATACTGATCTTTGTATTTAGTTATTCCAGAAATAGTATCTCTAACCCTCTGTAAAGTGCACCTAGGATTCTTCTGAGAATACCTAGGAAAACTAGAATACCTAACCTGCTGTGGTTGTTTGTTACCTAATGAGAAAGTTTCAATTTTAACATGATTTGGACCACTGCTTGTTTTGACTTCTTTTTGAGATTGAGGTTCAGATTTAACCTTGTACATCTGTGGTTGCTTAGAAGTCTTTGATTTCATTGGGACATTGGGACCTTTCTGTGGTTTCGGACTTGAACCCGTCTTAGGTGTTGAAACAGTCTTCGGTAATGGGTCGGTCTTTGGTCTTGAAACAGTCTTGGGTTGGTGGTCTTTGGTCTTGAAACAGTCTTTGGTAATGGGTGGTCTTTGTTTTGAAACAGTTTTGGGTAATGGGTTCGGTCTTTGGTTTTTGAAATCATCAAATGGGGAAGGTTGTGAAGAGTGTGACTTTGGAATCTTCTTTAGATAAAAATCAAGTTTTTCCTCCTTTTGAACAAAATGTTTTTCAAATTCGGGATCAAAATCAAGATTTTCTTCCAAATAATTTGACATATTGATAAGTCATAATTAGATATATAGAAATGGTCTAAAAATGATTATATATAATAATTTTCTATTAGAATAAGCCTACTTTGATGTATGGTGTGTGAATTTCAGGTTTGAATTAAAAAGGTAAATTATGGCTTAGAAAGATGATCAAGTGAATTTACATCGTTCTATGGTTCCTGATACAAAGCAAAAGATCAAAGTGAGAAATTTAATGCAGCTGATTTAGACATGCTAAGTTCTAAAGCTGACTCCATAAAGACCAAATTTTAATATTTGTGGTCTTAGTTTTGCACCTCGTCATCATATATGCAAATATTTGAGGACTTTTGTGTTGGACTCTAAGTGGATCATGCATTACACTCACCAGCCCATTCTTGTTCTTTTATTTTGGGCGTACAAGACAAAAGGAAGAAAAGGCCCAATATTCATTAATTTTAGTTTGGCGGTGGGAATGTTACGTGGGGATCAAGAGAATTTGAGAGACTATATATATATATTTGTTTTACTCCACATTGGAGCCAGCCGACCATTATTCTCGAAACATATATCATTCGGCAGACTCTCATTAATTTCGAAGAGGTCGACACATATATTTTTGCGGCTGGGGATATCATTCGGACGAACAGAAGACGAGCAACATAACATATTCGACATCATCATTATTCGACGAATGGAACAAATATTTTCTTTATCAATTGTTGGTGATTTGAAGATGACGATGTCTGGCTAAGGTTTTTGCATTCTCTCCCGATGAACAATTGTTAGTTAAATTTATTTGATGAACTTTATTTTCAGTCACGTAAACATTGTTATTTTTGGATTATAATTCATATGACTGATTGAGTATTTATTCAATATTATTTGATTTGGATTTTCGTAAGACAATTTATTGTGAGTTAATGATTTGTGCCGAGTCCACCTAGTTTAGGATTAAGACAGGTCATCTAATTAACATAGGTTGTGCCCAAAACTGTTCTTGTCAAGTAATAAAATTATGTCTATGTAATTTAGAATAAATACTCGGTAAAGTTTATTAGGTAAATTAACGCAACTTTTGGGATTCGGGAGGGATGCACTTTTTATTACTGTTTACAACTTCTATCTTTAATTTTGTTTTGTTTCAGTAATTTAAGTTTAATTATTTTGTTAATTAATATTAGTTTTTCTTTTTATTACCAATCGAAAATTGTTAAAACTTGACTATAACCACAGACGCTCCTCGTGGGAACGATATCCACTTACCTTATCTAGTATAAGGTATTTAGATTTATTTTTGATTGATACTTCGACGTCGATCACATATCTTCAGTTTCCAACTTCACACTTACTTCACTCATCTTAATCGGGCATGGACTTTTCTTGAGTGGAATTGATGCTTTTTCTTTCTCTTTAAAAGATTGAAGTGCTATTTTCTGAAATTGGAATTCAACTTTTAGATCATTAAGTTCCTTTAGCATTTTTAACCTTTGTTCTTTTTCTTTTTCAAACTTTTGTTTGAAAGCACCAATTTCATTCATGTACGATTGAGTTCCCTCAGAAAATTTGGTAAAAGTCTCAGTCTTAGAAGCAGTCGGGAAGAAATAATTATCAACACCAAGAGAATCATCGAATTCATCTAAATCACCATCAGTTTGAACAGACACATGAACAACTTCACCATTAGTTTGCACAGTGGTATTCACAATTTCACAAATAGACCGGCCAGTTTGAGTTGAAGTTTTCACAAGCTCACAAATAGAACACCCAGATTGATCACAAACTTTGGAATCTACTTTGGGTTGATCAATGACACAGTGATTTTGAGTCTTCATACTTACTATCAAAGATTGCTTTTCTTCAAGAGACTTTTGCAGATCTTCTATTACCTTTTCCAACACTTTTTGTGGAACATAAGGTCTCAAGTTTTCAGCTTTTGGAATTGGAAAATTTTCTTCTAAAGGTTTTTCTTTAAAACACTCAAGAATTTCAGGAATTATAGCCTCATGATTTTCTTTTTCGTCATCTTGTTTTTCCAATTTATGTGAAGGGTGACTGAAAAAATCATGACTCATCCATTAACTCATAATTGAAATAGAATTTTGCACCCTTCTTCAGAAAATCATCATCCTCAAAATCACTATCAGTCGGTCTAACAAATTGGTCAGTCATTCCACATCTCATATAAGATTCTCTATACAAAGGTGGAACTTCTTCTTGTGCTTCGAGCAAAAGTTTTGGATTTTCATATCCCAACCCTGAAGTGAATATTGTTTTCGAATTTCTTGGCCTATTCAAAAAGATTTGTTGATAAGAACGATTAATCTTATACAATTTGTCTTGATAAGTCTTGATTTCAACTTTAAGCTCATCATTCTCTTTATCAAGTTTTTGTCTAAGAGAATCTTTTATACAACAATTGTATTTTAGGTCAGAAATTTTATCTTCATATTCCTTCAAATCAGGGACAGATTCTTTCAGTTTCACATTCAAAGACTCAATGTCCTCAGCCAAAGCATTTGCTCGAAACATCTCATTGGTCTTTTCAACCTGAAGTTGTCTGACGGTCTTGCTCAGTTCAAGAACTTTGGTCTCAAGTTCTTGTTTTTCAAGATGCAATTTGGAGTGTTGAGTAAAAGTGATTGCTGCTTTTTCACATTTCAAAATTTCAAAATCCTTTTGAAGTACATTGAATTTTTCTTTTGAATTTTGAATTTCATCTTCTTTGTCTTCCAAATCTTTTGTTAATTTTGAAATCTTTTTACTCAAATCCTTGCGATCTTTCCTAGCTGTAACACTCGTATCTATATAGTAATTTAACTCAGGTTCGGAAATAGTGATTACCTGATCCTCGACCTCGGAAGAATCTTCATCCTCTTCCTCCAACTCCTTTGACTTCTTGATTTTCGTCATGAAGCACACATTTGCTGCAAGTTCATCTGTCTCCTCATCAGAAAGATGCAACCACTTGTCATCTTCAGCGAGAAGAGCAATTCCACTTTCTTCTTGTCTTGCGAGCAACAGTTTGTACTTATAGTACTCGGAGTTCTTTTGTCGAGGTTTAGTGCAGTTAATGGCAAAATGTGCAGGAATCCCACAGTTGTAGCATTTCTTGTCTTCATTCATTTTCTCCATAACCTTCTTCTCAAACTTCTTCTGATTATCAAACTTCTTCTCACTACCAACATATTCCTTTTTGGCTTCAAACCTAGGAGCATTTGTATTCTTTGCATACGAAGAAACTGAGGAAGTCCTAAGTTGATTGTTGGTAGGTTTTTTCTTGAAGAATTTCTTCTTTAAAGCCTTCGTGAAATAAGCGAGTTCCTTGTACATCTCTTTTTGTCTTTCATCAAGATCAGAATCACTTATTTCACTTGAATCAGAATCAGTGTCAGACTCAACAACTCTTTGTCTTGACACTCTTGAAGTCTTCTTCTCAGCTACCAAGGCTAATGGATCAGAATGAGATTTCTCTTCTTTCTTCTTCTGGATTCTCTGAACATCCTCAACATTAAGTTGCAGCTTTTCAAACAGGGTGTGAATGGTGAGTTTTCCAAAGTCTGATTGTTGGTTGAGTTGGGTTCCATACACTTGCCATTCTTCTTCCAGATTTTTGATGAATTTGATGTTCAGTTCCATATTGGTTCTCTTCACATCATTCTTTCTCAGCTCATTGATGACATTGCAAAATCTGATGTATACCTCATTCAATGGTTCACCTTTTTGTTGTTTGAATGTTTCATACATGTTCAGAACAGTCGACAACCTGATGGTGTTTGATACATCAGATCCTTCCATTTGCTTCTCTACTTCATCCCATATGTCTTTTCCTATTTCATAGGAATCCACATTGCAGTAAATGTCATCAGGAAGTGCTTGGTAAAGAAAGGCAATTGCACTTTGATCAGCCTCAACTCTATTTCTCTGATCTGCGTTCCAACTTTCTTCAGGTAAAACTTCTCCACTAACAGGGTTCTTTGGAATCTCAGGACCATCTTTGTATGATTTCCTTAGCAGTTTTCCATTCTTCTGCCTGTCTATCCAGTTCAGAAACCTTTTCTTCCATTGAGGATAAGATCCTCTAAACAAGACAGGAGGTCTTCCTTCAGAACCAAGTGCTAAAGCTTCCCTTGAAGCCATTTCAAGCAATTTAAAAGACTTAGAAAAAATTGAGATTTTTCTATTTCAACTAGATGCAGAGCTTAGACCTCTACAAATAGAACAAGTAAGAATGTTGATGAATTTTAAAATTTTGATTTTGCTACCCAAGCGAAGAATATTGATGAAAAATGGTTTTGAATTGATTATCTTGAAAAATTTTGATTTGAGAATTTCAAAAACAACTAAGTGCCGAGCTTAATCCTCTGCAAATAGTGTAAGTGACCAAGTTGCAACCCAAGTCCTCTGATCAACAATCAAAATCAACTGAATGCCGATCTTAAACCTCTGCAAACAGTGTAAGTGACCAAGTCGCAACCCAAGTACTTTGATCAACAATCAAAATCAACTGAATTCCGAGCTTAAACCTCTGTAAACAGTGTAAGTGACCAAGTTGCAACCCAAGTACTTTGATCAACAATCAAAATCAACTGAATGCCGAGCTTAAACCTCTGCAAACAGCACAACTAAGAAAGTCACTTGGTCGAAGAATCAAATTCAACTATTTGCCGAGCAAATATCTCTGCAAATAGCACAAATAGAACTTGTACTTAGTCGCACCAACCAAAAACACTTGTTTGCCGAGCTTAAACCTCTACAAACAATACAAGTATCACCAGTCTCAAATCAAGAATTCTCAAAAACAACTATTTGCCGAGCAAAAAGCTTTGCAAATAGAACAAGTAGCCACAATCCTTAACCAAAAATTCTTGGATCACCTATTTGCCGAGCAAAGAGCTCTGCAAATAGAACAAGTAGCCACAATCCTTAACCAAAAATTATTGGATCACCTATTTGCCGAGCAGTGAGCTCTGCAAATAGAACAAGTAAAAACAAGCCAAGCGAACAACCTCTGCAAATACGAGTAAACACTACACGACAAATTAGTCGGTTACTGGTTATCTTCTTCGTTCAGCCAAACCTCTATTTGCAGAGAAGACTGTAAATCTTCGATATCTTCTTCATTTTTGCGAATTAGAACTCGAATTTTATATCAAAATGATCAGAAAACCAATGTGCACAAATCCTCAAACAAATTAGATGCTAATTTCAACTGGAATTCAAACCCACTCGAACATGCGATTTGTAGAGCTCGAGCAAAAACAACTCAAATGATGAAATTAGCTTCTGAAATTGATAACGAAGGATGATATACTGATAACAAATCGATCGGTGAACAAAATTGGATCAAAAACACACTTGTTTTGCAGAAATCACTCAAACAATGAGCTCTGCAAATGAACCTTTCAGAAAATAAGCTAAATTCTGAAATTAAGCACAAATCAAGCTTGTAATAAGCTTGTGGATCGTTCAGCAACTCTGATTGTGCTCTAATACCAAATGTAAAGTGTAGAATTTGAGCTTATGTGTGTGTAAGTGTGTGTAACAATGGTGGTTTTAGAGAGAGAAAGTAGAGAGAGAGTAGAGAGATGTCAGTGAAAGATTGGATTGTATTATGGGGTGAAAGGTTACATTTTACATAATGGAGGGGGTTTATATACATATGGCTAATTTACACTATGCCCCCTTCCATGTAACAAGTTTACATTCTAAGTACAAACTTATCATAAAGGTACACAAATCAACTACTACATTTATATTTCTAACATATTCCATCCTCCGTTTGGAACTTGACCATATTGTGTATTACGGAGGGTATCATCCCGAATTTTTGTATTGCTGGCCTTCCCAGAATAGCATTGTAAGGTGAGGATCCTTTGATTATCATGAAGGTCAGCTCCTCTGTCCTCCTGTGTGGCCCGGCTACGATTGTGACTGCAAGTACTATCTTACCTGTAGGCTGGGTTTTGTTTCCAGAGAAGCTTAGTAGCCATGTGCCCGCAGGTGATGATAGAATGCGTACGAGTGGGTTGTTGCTTGAGAACGCGTGCTCATAGAGTATATTGCAATCGCTTCCATCGTCGATATGAATCTTATCCACCCATTTTTCTTGCAATATTGCTTTGATTATTATCGGATCCTCGGAGACATGTGTTCCAAGTATTGGTGGAAATGAAATAGCTCCTACACTCTGGATGAGTGTGTCGCTTTCCATTCTTTTCTCAGCTTGTCTTTCCTTTCTTATTGTATAGATTGTTTTGTGCTCCCCAGACTCTTCTGCTTTTTGTTTCGGTTGTTGCCGAATTCCTTTCACCAGATGTGCCAATTTGCCGGTTTTAATGGCTTCATCAATTGCTTTTCTCAGTTGTATACATGAATTTGTATCATGCCCTGTATCATTGTGAAAGTCACAATACTTATCTTTGTCCCTTCTTCCCCTTTCGCTTAATTTAGGTGGGATAGGGAACGTTTTCCCTACTGCCTCTGTCAGCAATATTTCTCTTGGGCTCTTGGTCAACTCTGGGAGTGGGACTATGTTATAATCTTTTCTCTTTTCCTCCCTATTGTATGGGTTGTATCTTGCCTGTTGGTCTTTGCTTGGTTGCCATTTTCCCTTTTTGTATCTCGAATCATCCACATTACTTGCTCCGATTTCTTTTGTGTCTAGAAACTTGTGGGCTTTTTTCTTTGCTTCATCGAATGTTTCGGCTAGGTCTGTGTTCAAACATTCAACCAATTCTCTATTCCGACAGCCGTGTATGAGCCCTGAAACCCTTTGTGATTCTGGTAATCCTGTGATTTCCTGTGATTCTATAGTAAACCTTTCTATGAAATCCCTTGAGGTTTCATGTTCTTTTTGCCTTATGTTGTGGGCTGACACGTGTGTCTTCTTGTGCTTCTTCTGTTGGCAAAAATGTGATAGAAACTTTGTTTTGAGCTCATCGAAGCTGTTTATCGATCCTTCTGTGAGACTACCTAACCATTCTCTTGCATCATTCATTAATCCCATTTTAAATGCCTTGCATGCCACTAGCTCTACCCAGTTTTGCATTTCTGCTGTTCCTTCAAATCTTTGTAGGAAGTCATCTGGGTCATCCTTGCCATTGTAAGTTCCTAGGTGGGCTGGGTATTTCATGTTTGCTGGCAATGGGTAGTTCCTTATCCATTCTGCGAATGGTGACTTTGATGGTGTTCTGCTAAGGCTGAATGGTCTAGGTACATTTAGTTGGTATCCTGGTTGGGTTTGGTACGTATTTGGTCCCCATACATTTGTCCCGTAGGTGTTTGAGTTTGGTCCCCCGCCATGGTAGTATTGTTCATACCCTTGGTTATAAAAGCATTGATTATTTAAATAATGCTGGTTATAACCCTGACCTGCATTTGCCGCATGAGACCCTACATTATGGTAATGTGCTCCTGGAACTTGGCCCGGCGCTTGGAACCCTTGCTGGTATTGACCCTGGGGGAAACCTGCCTGCACTTGTGGCATTGCCTGGTTTGCTTGTGACCCGTAGGTTTGGTTGTTGCTTTGCATGTGTGGACCCTGGGTATGGCTCTGCGCTCCTGGCATGTTGGACGCCTGGTTGTTGACTGGGAAACCTTGGTTTATTTTCTCATGGGGATTTTGTTGGTATCCTGCTGCAGTTGGTCTTTGACCGTCATTCTGAAAGTTCTGAGTATATGCCCCGTGGTTGTAATATCCTGGGGTATTCATACCCTGTGTGTTATCTTGTGGCACTGAATTTGTTGTATGCTGGGGGATATTGGTATGCTGCGTGTAGTGAACATACCCAGGTATACTATATTGCTGTCCTGGAGTGCTGTAACTAGGTGGCGGGCGGATGTTGTTTGCCGGCCCAGGGTTTTGTATTCCCTGGGGAATATTTTGAGCATTCTGGCCACCGCGATTCCGTGTGTTTGACCCTGGGTTGCTTTGTTCCTGGGTGTTCGACCCTGGGTTGTTTTGTTCTTGGGTGTTCGACCCTGGGTTGTTTTGTTCCTGGGTTTCACCCTGCGATCCTGCAGCATTGTTTTGTTGATTGTTGGTTCTTTGTACCCTTGATCGGGGATCGACTGGTTGCCTACGCCTTCCATGTGGCGGTGTATCGCCATCATATTCGTCGTATGCTTCATCAAAATTGATTGCACTTCCTGTTAATACCCCTGCATCTTGAAGACGTCGTAGAGTGTTCAGGATGCTTTCATGGTTCTGTCGTATGTATGCTTCATCGATCAGAGGCGGAGCCGATGTAGAGGTGTATGTTGCCCCTGTTGAGGAAGGTGTTATTGGCGTACCTCCCTGGTTTCGGTTCAGATCTATGCTTTCTCCGCCGAAACCGGGTGGCGGCGTGTTTTCATCGTTCATTTTCTAGGTTTAGGATTTGGGAAAACAAAAATTTTGTGGGTTTTGCTGTTTAGAGAACGTCCCGCGGATGGCGCCAATTGTTTGTACAGCCAATCCGGTAACCTAGAACGGGGAAATGGGGGTGAATGTGGTTGTTATTTGGCGGTTCCCTTACGGTAAGGCAGAGCCTCTTGTACGCCGAATATGTGTGTGTGTGATTTCGCCTCGATTTGGCCATCCTTCCCCCTATTTATAGGGGGTTCGTGACTTTCCCTTCAAGTAGGGTTTTTGGTGTAAAGCATATCACTTCCGAGAATAAGGGATTTGATATTATCTCTTTTCCTAAAATATGGGATTCTTGATAAGCATGTATCGTTTCCTTATTTATCGAAAGTGAAGCTTATCTTTTGGATGTACCCTGCGTGCCAACGTCTGGGTGGGTACGTCATCAAATAATTTAGACAATTAAAAGAATCGAACCTTCTTGATTGTATTTTCAACATTCCTACGCAGCATAAAAAATATATATGAAATAGCATAGTTCACCAAATGTACCACATGCATGGGTCTTCTCCAAACTACCTTGCAAAAAAATATATATTTTTTGAATACTTAAAAATATTAATATGGATATGCACAATGCACTTACCAAATCCTGCAAATAAATATATGGGTTAGTGAAGAAAAATAGGTACACAATTAAATAAATTCTTATTTTCTTACATTTAAAATTGATTTAAAGTCAAATTATATTATGTGGAGGCTACTTAAGGCAATTCCGACACGATCCAATGCAGATAATGTTACAACTAATTACCAGATTAAGCTACATTATGTAAGCAAGATAACAATAAATCTAATCCTAAGCATTTTATTTAAAACTGATCACACACGTTTTCCCTGCCAGCGATGATCAAAAATGAGTTAATACTTTTTAAATATTAAATAATGTATATAGTACACACACGTACACATTTAATTAAAGTTATTACTAATTCTAAAGTAGTTAATCTAGCATAATTCTAAGGTTGAGTTGTCTTATGAATCACAAACAAGGGAACATCCAAGAAATTAGAATTTTAAGTGGGCCCCTGGGATAGGTTGATTAAGTTTTTAACCTAAGTATAATCAATTGGTTTAATTAATCTTGTTGTTAATAAGGAACATACTTAATTTTGGATTGAGATCTCTTAAAGTTATTTACAATTTCATTGGTAAAGTTGATAATCCTAACCATTGAATTAAAATTAAAGGTCAAGATTCAATTATGATTTTAAATCATGACCTTTGAATTTAATCCAAGGGTCAAGATGGTGATTAAGACCAACTTTATGAATTTATACTTATTATTATTATTATTATTATTGTTGTTGTTGTTGTTGTGTAAAGTATATTAGGGGGAGGAGTCACGTCTCCCAATTTTCCAACCCTCGTAAATCCTACCAACTAAATATTCTCAACTCATTTTATTAGTCCAACCCACCTAACCCATTTTAATAGCATTCATGATTTTTTCAACCCTCCCAACTTTTTTATTTCCTTTTCATTTAATTTAATCAAACAATTTAATAAAAAAAATTGAACATCTCATTAAAATTAAACTAAAAACTACATAAACATAATTACAAACTACAAAACAACATATTATTTCGAAAACTAAAAAATTACATACTACTAAAAAAACTAAATAAAATTATCAATCGGTGGTAGATGAGCAGTTGGGTCATCGAGGTATGGTAAGTCTAGACCTGATACATGCACCGTGACATCATACCGGAGACGGTGATAGACGTCTTCGTCATGTAACTCGTTTAGCACATTCTGGTTAAAAAACTATAGGGGTCGGCGGATCCGATATATGAACCAGCGATATCGCCCTCCCGTCGTCTTTTATGATCATGTTGTGCAATATACAACATGCGATTTTTTCAATCTTTTCTTTTGTCATGGCCCGAAGGGGACGAGCGAGAAATACTCATTTTCCCTTAAGAACATCAAAAGCTCGTTCGGCACCTTTTCCTGCCGCCTCTTGTAGTCTTTCGAACTTGTTTTCGTCCGGTTCGACTGATTGCGGATATGCTTTAACAAACGTAGACCACCTAGGATAGATTTCATTGGTAAAGGTAATGTCCATGTCTGTAATGTCACCCATTTACACTAAATCAACTGTTTGGTGCGGTTCCATTACGCTCGGTAACAAACATTGTTGTTTGAACCAGTAGGACCAAAAACCAAATGCCAAATCCACAAGTCATGGGAAACAACAACTTCAATCATAATGTATCTGACACTTTATAATAACCTCTCGTGTATTGCCCTTTTAAATGTTTACGACAATTTTTCCATTAGACGTGTGTACAATCAAGGTTACCAAGCATTCCCGGAATGCGATGTCTTTCTTAATATGCTTCTGTCACGAGTGCAATGTCGTGAGAAGTCGGCTTACGTAAGAATTTTCTTATATAAAGTAATGACCGCATCAAAAAAATACCTGAGGCACTCGCGTGATGTCCTCTCCGCCATGCATAAATACTCATCAAAGTGAAGGTTCACCCGTCGCCTGTATAATCGTCGATGTGCACTTCTGTAGAGCCGTGAAGCTTTTTTCCCTCGTCCGTCGTATCCCTCTTGAAAATACTCTAACCTAGCGTCGATATCACCAAGAATCTTCAAAAACAACTTTTAGCTCATGCGAGATGACTGGAAAATACTCGCCAAACTTTGGGTCTTCAACGAAATAGTCACGCATTAGTTTTTCGTGAGCTTTGACCCGGTTTCGTTCGATATAGGTGCGAGTGTCGGTAGAGGTTCCCGTGTCTTCAAGCTCGTCTAACACGTTTTGAAAAAATTTAAAAGTACTCCCCGTGGATAAGTCGGGAAGCTTAGGCGGGAGGCAATAAGAAAAGGAAGATGAAGATGAATTTATTTTTTGATAAAAGTGAGGTGGTTTAGTAAAAGTATATGTGAAAGTGGGTCTGATTTTATCTAGTTGTTGTTTTGTTTTTTGAAATCAAAGAAAGGGGGTTTTGATTAGTGGGAAAAAAAAAAGTAAAAAAGTTTTTTTTCTCTTTAATGTGAGGGTCGCTCCTTTTTAACGGTCATATGACCGTTCAACATTCAAAACTTGCGTAGCCCGTATTTCCCTTTCCTCGGCTTCAAAACCCGCTCCCATTCTACCCGTTGTGAACCCGCAACACCAGCGACGTTGTTTCCCAATAGGCTAGGCCAAACCGCTGGACACCCGCTAGGCCAAAAACATATTGAACTTTTGGGATAAGTATTTTGGAACGTAACTTATTATGATAAAATGTATACAATATTAACGACCTATGGTTTTGGACATTGTATGTTGAAAACTTGTTAAGATGTCCAAAGCATTTAACATGGTATACGTGGCAACCCATATAAATTGTTACGGACAAGCACTACAAATAGTATTACAGTTGTCCACACTTTTAATTAGCGTGAACAAACTATAAAAATTGGTCATGCTTTTATGTGTGTTATATTGAACTAAAAATGTGTAAAGTCTTAAAAATGCACAATATTCGATGTGGACTTTCATATTTAACTTGTCACATCATTTTTGTCCACACTAACTATTATATTTGTAAGTAAGTAAGTAAGTATCTAATGACGTCTTCCACGATTTTTAGATCTCAATACCTCGATAGTATATAGGGGATGTTAAGATCTAAACAGTCGTACCCCTACCATGACGGTGTAAAAAGACTGGTTCTAAGTTCTATCTAAGATATAAAATGACCTTCATCCTTGCATGACATGGGGATAGATCTCTTAACCTCTGTCTCCAGAGGCAAAGGTATTAACCACTTATCCAATCTTGTTGGTTTTTTACTAACTATTACATTTGGTGTGGACTTGGTGTGACAAATTAAATTTGAAAGTTCACAACTAAATTTGTGGATTTTTAAAACTTCACATTTTTTAGTGTAAATAGATTTCTACATATTTTTAGTTCAATATAGTTTTACACACATAAAAGCATGAAAAACTTTTATAATTTGTTCACGCTAACTCAAAATGTGGATAAGAATAATATTATGGGTAGTGAAGTTTTGATTAGTCGGTTACATGATTTGAACATTTTTATCAGGTTGTCAATATACAATGTCCATATCCTTAGCTCGTTCCTAACTTCCTATTATATACATTTTGTCATATTTAGTTACATTTTTGGTACTTATTCCTAAATTTTTCCAAGTAATTTAACTTAATAAATGAAACGTGTCTTATATAAGGCCTCTCTTACTAAGCCTCTTCTTAAATCTCTTTCTCACCTCTTCCTAAATGCCACGTCAGCTTATTCCAATTTAAGAACTACCCCTAGCATCAAGACCTATTCCTCACCTCTTCCTAAATTTTTTTTATTATATTTTATTTTAACCCAAATATTAATAAATTTTTATCTAAAATTAATAAAACTTTTATAAAAATAAAAACACCACATATAAATTAAACATTACATTACATAAATAAATTAAACCAAGTAATACATAATTAAAATTAAAAATAAAATTAAACTACCACATTATTAAATTTAAACTACTAAAAATTAAAATTAAACAAGAACATTAACGTTGACGATGGTTTTATGGGAGCGTCCAAATGTGTTCGATTAAAGCACCGCGAAGTCGATGGTGCGTCCCTCTATCGCGTAACTCACCCATCATCCTTAATTGTGTTGCCACCCTTTCATCCCATGAACGTGGTGGTTGCGTACCTACGTTGTTCAACAACTCCAAATCAATAGGGCATATTGCATGACCGTTAATTTTGATGATCATGTTGTGTAAGATCACACAACAGTATATGATGCGTTTAATTTTATTGATGTTGTATGGACGTGCGTGTCTCTCAATGATTCCCCAACGACCTTGAAGAACCCCAAATGCCCGTTCGACGTCCTTTCTTGCAGCTTCTTGGTATCGCTTGAACTTCGTGGTCTTCGGATCCATGGGACATTTAAAAGACTTCACTAACGTGGCCCATTCCGGATAAATACCATCAGCCAAATAATACCCTTTTGTAAATTGTTCACCATTCACGGTAAAATCGAGCTGAGGAGCCTTGTTCTCCAGCAACTTATCGAACAAATCTGACTCGTTTAGGATGTTGATGTCGTTGTTCGAACCTGATGGACCAAAGTACACATGCCACAACCACAAATTATACGAAGCAACAACTTCGAGCATAATCGTTGGCTGTCCTTTATCTCCCCGTGTGTACTGTCCTTGCCATGCCACTAGACAGTTCCTCCAACCCCAATGCATACAATCTATGCTTCCAAGCATGCCCGGGAAACCATATACCTCTAAATGCCTAGCAGTTATGCGCTCGACATCTTGGGTTGATCTTCTCAAGTACTGTTCATGATACAATTGAATAATGCACTTGCAAAAGTTGGTTAAACACAAATATGAAGTTGATTCTGGCATTTCCAAGTACTCATCTAGCTGGTCGCCATGACAACCGTACGCCAATTGTCGTATGGCGGAAGTACATTTTTGGAAGATGTTGAACCCGGGTGAACCAGCGCAATCCGTTGGAGCAAGCTGGAAATATTGAAAGTGCTGCGGTAATGGTTGCACGCCATTAATGGAGTGAATATCTCTACATATGTGGATAAACATCTCCTCGGGCATTCGAAAATGCCTTCGAAAATAATCGGATGGGTAGACCGGTTGTGGAGCAAAGTAATGAATCCACAAACGATGTGCGACTTCGACGTGATTTCTGCGTATGGTTCTTTGTGGTATTTTTGGCATCCTTGAGGATTCGGCCTCTTCTTCTTCATTTTCTAAGAAAATAGCAAACGTTTGTAACATTACGGGATTCGTATATTTACCTATATACGAACGCGAATCCTCGTCTGAGCTCGACATGGTGGTTAATATGATTGATTGTTTGATATGAAAATGTTTGAATGATGTATGATATGTGAAATGATATGTTGTTTTTGATTGATTGTTGAAAAATGGTGGTGTTTATATAGATACAAATATATATATGTAAAACTAGCCGTTAGTTTTTTTTTTAAAAAAAAGTTTTTTTATCGGACGACACATACGCTCCCCGGGCCCCATTAACGTTCGTCCATCTTGTTCTTAAATAGGAAGGGGGGGAGTTTTCGACGAGGAGGAAAAACTCGCTAGCATTAAGGTCGTTGAGGAAGAGATCCATGACGAGCTCGTCATGGCCTTACTACGAGCAGCCTGACCAAACTAATATAACCAATTTAATACCCAACTTATTGAATATACACGAGTACGGATATGACCCTTTAGCCGTTGGGCTTCTCTAGGGTCTTCTAGGCATTATTTGTATCGGCCTCTAAAAAAAAGAATCACTACAGAGCATTAGTCGCAGCTGCCTGCTAGCTTGCTTATTATTATTTTTTTAAAACGTATATATTTAATATGTCAAATTTTTTAACGGGTTTATCATATTGTTTTTATATTAGGGTTTTTTTAGATTTCGTCTATCTTTATTTTTGATTTGGCTAATCCATATTTTTTATAGGTAGCTGCGCAGCTGCCTGCTAGCTTGCTTATTATTATTTTTTTTAAAACGTATATATTTAATATGTCAAATTTTTTAGCGGGTTTATCATATTGTTTTTATATTAGGGTTTTTTTAGATTTCGTCTATCTTTATTTTTGATTTGGCTCCATCCATATTTTTTATAATGGTTTTATTTGCTTTGTTTTTTAGATTCTTTTACAAAATAAATTTATGTATTTAATGTGACAAAATTTTAAGCAGGGTTATTTTATTGTTTTTTTATGGGTTTTTTTTTACATTTCATTTTTTACGTCTCACCCTGTATTACCTTTCGGATTTTACCACGTCGCCATCCTTTTTGGCTATCAGTTTTTTTTTTTTAATTAAATAAAACATATGTGTTTAATATGTAAACTTTTAAGCGGGTTAATCATATTTATTTATGTTTGATATAATAAACGTAGACATATATATTTATATTCTTTCTTATGTTTTTAGTTGGTTGTCAATCTGTTTGGTTTTTTTTTGTTTTATATCGCAAACATTTGAACATAATCGTGCACGTAATTAAACACGATAGCTGAAGCCCGCAGCGCGGGCTTATAAACCCACTAGTATATATACATTCAAGGGGGCCTTAGGAACAGTAAAGCAAGCAAGTAGGCTGCCGCAGCAAGCAGCCTGCTTGCTTGCTTGTTTTTTTTTTTAAATTCGTTTTTTAATTATCGTGACTAACAGGTCGCTGCATATTTAGATCTAAGCGTGCATACTTGTTTGGTATTGAGTCTTTTTTTTTAATTAAATAAAACATATGTGTTTAATATGTAAACTTTTAAGCGGGTTAATCATATTTATTTATGTTTGATATAATAAACGTAGACATATATATTTATATTCTTTCTTATGTTTTAGTTGGCTGTCAATTTGTTTGGTTTTTTTTTTTACATTTCATTTTTTACGTCTCACCCTGTATTACCTTTCGGATTTTACCACGTCGCCATCCTTTTTGGCTATTAGTTTTTTTTTTTTTTTTTTTTTTTTTTAAATTCGTTTTTTAATTATCGTGACTAACAGGTCGCTGCATATTTAGATCTAAGCGTGCATACTTGTTATTATTAGAATTCGAGATTTAGTGTGTGTTAATGGAGGTTTCTAGTGAGAGAAAATAGAGAGAGAGTAGAGAGATGTCAGGGAAAGATTAGATTGTATTATGTGATCAAAGGTTACATTTCATGTTATGGAGGGGTTTATATACTTCTATACAATTTACACTATACCCCTTCCATACTTACAACTTTACATTATAAGTACAAAAAGACATAAGGTATACAAATCAACTACTACAAATTCTATTTCTAACAATCTCCCCCTTAGTAGTGATTTGAAAAAAAATATCCAGTCTCTGTCTTGCTTTAAGCCCTTGTATTTGGTCTATTTTTGTTCGGGTGCCAGAACCAGTTGTCTCCTTCGGGTCTGTTAGCTGGAACATTCATATTTGCTTCAAAGTTTATTGGAGGAATGTTATGTGGTCCTGGAAGATGACTAGGTTCGTACTTGATCCAACAACCTCCTCGTTGACGTACGACGTACTTAGACTTCTTAGCATTCTTTGCTTCTCTCATCATTCTAATGCTGTCTCTGTACTCGAGTCTTTGGTTAATCTTGGAGATTGCTTTATCAAACACTTCCTTTTTCTTTTCATCTATCTCGTCTTCTTGGAGACACAACAATACATTCTTACAAAACTCCAATGTTCCATCAGAATAGGAAGCAAGTTCATCCATTCGAATGAAGATCTTCTTCTTTCTGCTATTCACAAACACAACTCCGAAGGATGGTTCTTCAATAATATGACCAATACTCAGCTTTTCAATATCTACAGTGTAAAGACTTTGATCTGGATAGGGCACATTAATCTTTCTCTTCACAACTTCAAATCCTATCTGAAAATCTTCCAATGAAGCATATTGAATGCAACTTGACATGTATCTTTTCACAGCATCAAAAGCAACAACATCTTCTTGGTATCTTTGCATGGCATTCAGGAAATGATTGTAAAGGAAGATAATGTCGTCCACTGGCAAAAGTTTAAATTGGGCTTCTGTGAACCGGTAGATCTTGTTATTATCCCTCTTGACATGAAAACATGGGATAGAAATAGAAACTCTCTTAATCAAGATCACCCTGATCAGCACCAATATCTTATGGTTTCTCTGTTCTTTCAGCAACTTTGGGTTATATTGTTTTGTAAGTTTAAGAAGCGCTGTATATTCTTCGATTTGCCTGGCTTCCTTAAACTTATACATTGAGTCTAACTCTGGTCTCTTGGTTTTAGTGACCTTAGTTGCTCCACAAAAAATAGGGTAAGCCCTTTCTTCCAGATATCTTGATTTCTTAGCTGCTTCTTTTGGTTTAATGCCGAGAGCAACCATTCTTTCTCTATCCCTCAAGAAGTATCCCCGATTAATAAAATTTAATTGTTCTTCAGTTAGCTCAGTTGGAAAATAATCAGGGAGGACTTCCTCGGATGTGATTGCCTCTCGCAAAACCTGCTTGTAAGTAGATTTCTGAAAATTCTGACTTGCAGCTTCTGGAGTCTTTCTGAGTTCATCAAAATTGTTGAAATCATTAAAGTTATAATGTTGTGGATTTGAGCTAGCACGAGCAGATGATTCTCCAACTTCTACTCTGCTTGAAGGACCTGTTTCAAAATAATCTAGATCTGCAAATTCTTCAAACACAGGTTCTTCAACAACTTCTACATTTGTTGGATTCTCAACAATCTCTGGTTCATCAAATGTTACATTATCTTTTAACGCTTCAACTTCTGCATCATCTTCAGCAAATTCAACAACCTCATCTTCAATCACAAACCCTTCATCATCATCAATAATTTCAATTTCTTCATCATTACCATCCACATCAGAATCATCACCAAAAGCTTCTACTAACCTTCTTCCAATCTCATCATTCAAATCATCGTTCTCAGCATTCTCAACATTTTCAACCTCTGCTCTTTCTTCCATCACCACATCTTCATCCAAGATTTCTTCAGCAGTGTCTTCAAAGATTTGGGCAACTGCCTTGTTAACTGCTTCAGTTACTAGATCTAAAATAGCAGCATCAACTTTGGTTTGAAATCTAGAACTTTCAACATTTTCAACCTCTGCTCTTTCTTCCATCACCACATCTTCATCCAAGATTTCTTCAGCAGTGTCTTCAAAGATTTGGGCAACTGCCTTGTTAACTGCTTCAGTTACTAGATCTAAAATAGCAGCATCAACTTTGGTTTGAAATCTAGAACTTTCAACATTTTCACCCTCTGCTCTTTCTTCCATCACCACATCTTCATCCAAGATTTCTTCAGCAGTGTCTTCAAAGATTTGGGCAACTGCCTTGTTAACTGCTTCAGTTACTAGATCTAAAATAGCAGCATCAACTTTGGTTTGAAATCTAGAACTTTCAACATTTTCACCCTCTGCTCTTTCTTCCATCACCACATCTTCATCCAAGATTTCTTCAGCAGTGTCTTCAAAGATTTGGGCAACTGCCTTGTTAACTGCTTCAGTTACTAGATCTAAAATAGCAGCATCAACTTTGGTTTGAAATCTAGAACTTTCAACATTTTCAACCTCTGCTCTTTCTTCCATCACCACATCTTCATCCAAGATTTCTTCAGCAGTGTCTTCAAAGATTTGGGCAACTGCCTTGTTAACTGCTTCAGTTACTAGATCTAAAATAGCAGCATCAACTTTGGTTTGAAATCTAGAACTTTCAACATTTTCACCCTCTGCTCTTTCTTCCATTACCACATCTCCAACATTTACTTCAACACTTGCCGATGTATTTTCAATATTGGCTTGACCTTCTCCTTGGTTCTCCCCCTCGGGGTGATCATCAGAATCAGGATCATCCCGACGAGAAGGAACCCAGGCCGGTCGGCAAGACTCTAATGCTAATAGTCTGAGTTCCAAGGCAGCAAGCTTTGCATCATACTCTTCTTTTTGATTTGCAACTTGATCTTGTAAATCTTTAACCCTCCTTTCTGTTGCTATTTCCCTTTCTCGCACCTCAAGAGCATTCAACACCCCTCTTTCCGTAACAGTCAACAAATCACCTTCAGACCTTAGAATATTCAATAACACTTCACACGCCGAGTCTTTTGTAGGTAAATTTGTTGATGTTGATGGATTTTCATTTGGTGTTGGTGTTCTTTGTGTTTGTGTGGGAGGTGTAGTATCCAACCCGGGGGTTGTTGGCACACTTGTGGTGTGACCTAAATTCAGCGATGCTGATTCAAGATTTCCTGCGGATCCTTGGGATATACCCTCACCAGCAGTTGGAGATTCAGTGGCTTTGCAACCAGAATCGGGTTGTGTCCTAGACTGTGATAAATCACTGTCCGGGACTTGTTGTTGGGCAACACCACTAACAACACCGGGGTCACTGAGAATGCCCGTTAATACAGGCTCATTTTGATCCTGAGGAACAGCAGTGTCACTACGGCGTTCATACTGCTCCCCAGTCTCTGTCTGAGACCTGTTACCTGCGGCTAAAGCTGGCGTGATGTTAGCTAAGGCAGGATTTCCAAGCTGTCCTTGAGGGTCACACAAAGTGGGTCCCTCTCCGCTTGTTCCGGCACCAGTACTCAACTGGGCTTGTGAATCAGTGTCCCTAGGGGATCTAGACTCTTGTGCAACAAATGAAGGTGAGAGGTGGGGCTGGTCCTCTCTGTTTTCAACACTCTCATCCTCCAAATGAGGAGAGTGTGGTGAGCGTGGCTTATCCCCGTGAGTATCTGAGACTAACTCCTGTTGTGAGGAGTCAGAATGGCGAGGAGAATCCGGTGCAAGCGAGAATGGGCAGTTCCCGACTTCTACCCTAGTCAAATAACCCGGCTAGACTCTGTTGTTTGAACTATCGGAGGGCCATCGTTTTCTTTTTGCCCTTGTCCTAACCCTGACCGCACATCCTCTCCGGTATTTTCAACTCCTCCCTCATTCCTTCCTTGTTCCTCCAGCACAACATCATCGCCAGTGCTTACATGCTCAGTCTCAATCTCAGATTCAACATTATGCACAATATTTGTTGCCTGTTCAACATCAAACTCTGCCGAGGCACCAGGTTGATCAGTTATATCTGCAGAAGTAGATTCAATTGTTTGTCTTGCAGATTTAGACGACTTATGTTTTCGTTTCTTCTTCTTTGATTTCTGCTTTAGAACACTTCTAGCAGCCATCTTAAGTCGTCTCCCTGGTGGTGGAGTTGGTTCATCAGGTATTGTTGAAGCAATTGAACGAGGTGGTGTTAGAATTGGTGGATTTGGTGAAACAACGGATGGTAAAGGCGTTGATTGCGAAGGTGAAGATTGTGAAAGGTTAACGGTTGGTGTAGATTGCAAAACAGGTGATGAAATTGGTTCAGGTGTAGCAACATCTTGCTCAAAAATAACTCTTTTTGTTTTTCTTCTCCTCTGCTCAGAGGCCCTTTCATCTCTAACCCCTCTTTTTCTTTTTGCCCTTGTCCTAACCCTGACCGCACATCCTCTCCGGTATTTTCAACTCCTCCCTCATTCCTTCCTTGTTCCTCCAGCACAACATCATCGCCAGTGCTTACATGCTCAGTCTCAATCTCAGATTCAACATTATGCACAATATTTGTTGCCTGTTCAACATCAAACTCTGCCGAGGCACCAGGTTGATCAGTTATATCTGCAGAAGTAGATTCAATTGTTTGTCTTGCAGATTTAGACGACTTATGTTTTCGTTTCTTCTTCTTTGATTTCTGCTTTAGAACACTTCTAGCAGCCATCTTAAGTCGTCTCCCTGGTGGTGGAGTTGGTTCATCAGGTATTGTTGAAGCAATTGAACGAGGTGGTGTTAGAATTGGTGGATTTGGTGAAACAACGGATGGTAAAGGCGTTGATTGCGAAGGTGAAGATTGTGAAAGGTTAACGGTTGGTGTAGATTGCAAAACAGGTGATGAAATTGGTTCAGGTGTAGCAACATCTTGCTCAAAAATAACTCTTTTTGTTTTTCTTCTCCTCTGCTCAGAGGCCCTTTCATCTCTAACCCCTCTTTTTCTTTTTGCCCTTGTCCTAACCCTGACCGCACATCCTCTCCGGTATTTTCAACTCCTCCCTCATTCCTTCCTTGTTCCTCCAGCACAACATCATCGCCAGTGCTTACATGCTCAGTCTCAATCTCAGATTCAACATTATGCACAATATTTGTTGCCTGTTCAACATCAAACTCTGCCGAGGCACCAGGTTGATCAGTTATATCTGCAGAAGTAGATTCAATTGTTTGTCTTGCAGATTTAGACGACTTATGTTTTCGTTTCTTCTTCTTTGATTTCTGCTTTAGAACACTTCTAGCAGCCATCTTAAGTCGTCTCCCTGGTGGTGGAGTTGGTTCATCAGGTATTGTTGAAGCAATTGAACGAGGTGGTGTTAGAATTGGTGGATTTGGTGAAACAACGGATGGTAAAGGCGTTGATTGCGAAGGTGAAGATTGTGAAAGGTTAACGGTTGGTGTAGATTGCAAAACAGGTGATGAAATTGGTTCAGGTGTAGCAACATCTTGCTCAAAAATAACTCTTTTTGTTTTTCTTTTCCTCTGCTCAGAGGCCCTTTCATCTCTAACCCCTCTTTTTCTTTTTGACACACTAGGACCCTCACTTGGTGACCTATGCTCAGCTTGGGAAGGAGTCTGTCGGCTTTCAGACCCCATCGCTAAGACTAACCACTCAAGATAAGCCCTAAGGTGAGGACTCTGAGCAGGAACCAGGTTTATCAAAAATGGTGGGATCGGAAAAGGTCTTACTGTTTCACAACTTGTGCCTCTGATGTTGGATTTATACAGGGCAATCACACATTTAAAGCTATTTTCCAACTTTGGGATCTCTTCAGAATTATCAAGTGCATCTTCGATAACCAGAGTGAAAAATCTGATGAAGGGAATGTATTTTCTGTCTTGTTTATTTTTCCCTTTGACAACTTGAATCAGTTTTTTCCATATGATTGCCGCAAAGTCACACTGCACGTTGTGAGTGACTGCATAGTAGATTGCCAATGAATCTCTGGTCATTAGATCAATACCCTTCTGTGATGGCATCAGGCAAGTTGTCAGAATATTGTACATTGTATGCCATAGAGTGGCTACATTACTTCTTCTGAAGTCTCTCATTGTATTCAACTCTCCTTCATACCCCAACGAATGAACTCCAGCCAACATTTCTTCTACAGATGGGAGTTCTTCATATTCTTCCAGAACAGGAAATCCAATACTAGTTCTGAACTCATCCAGAGTTAATCTGCAGTTGAAGATTTCAGCTTCTGATTCTATTGAGAATTTGAAGTATTCTGCTGTGTTGTGCCTTTTACTTCCTCGCACATATTCAATTGATTCCCACAGCTGGAAGACATACTTCTCAGGTACACGTGCACCTCCAGTTAGAGCATTATTTAATGGATGATAGCTGAGAATCTCTGGAATGATAGGAAATTTGCAAGCAAAAGGAATATGTAATGCTTGATTAGCTTGCATTTTCATAGAATCTCCTTCTCTGAACATTGCCATCTTTGTTCTTTATTATTTTGTTTTCTGTTAAAGACAAATTGACCAAAGTATTTGAACAGAAAAGACATGTTAAACACACAAAATATATACCAACTTTTAAGAAACACATTTATTACACAGACAATGTTTTGCATATATATTAAAAATGAGAGAACAAAGTAGTACACAAAGGCGTTCGATACCTTGCATCTCACTCAAATATATATACAAAACATGACAATATATAGAATCACATAAGTATTTAAAAAATAAGAAAACAAGGTAGTACACAAAGGCGTTCGATACCTTGCATCTCACTCAAATATATATACAAAACATGACAATATATAGAATCACATAAGTATTTAAAAAATAAGAAAACAAGGTAGTACACAAAGGCGTTCGATACCTTGCATCTCACTCAAATATATATACAAAACATGACAATATATAGAATCACATAAGTATTTAAAAAATAAGAAAACAAGGTAGTACACAAAGGCGTTCGATACCTTGCATCTCACTCAAATATATATACAAAACATGACAATATATAGAATCACATAAGTATTTAAAAAATAAGAAAACAAGGTAGTACACAAAGGCGTTCGATACCTTGCCTCTCACTCTAAACACTTATGAAATACTATATATATACATACACAATACACATAGACAAATAAACATTTTAAAACATAGCACAAATAATAATAAAAGAAACATAGAAAAAGATAAAGAAGAAAAAAAACTGTGATTCTAACTTGTATTGGAGTTGAAACATGTAAATGCAGAGCTCAAAGCTCTGCAAATGAGCTGTTTAGATTCACTCCTTTGAAATGTATGAAATTTTCTTATATTGAACAACAAAAATGTTGTCAATTGATAAAGAACAATTTCAATGAGGAAAATTTCATTTTGAACTGTTTGCCGAGCAAAATGCTCTGCAAACAGTTGAAGTTAAGATTTTGTGAAAATTTTTCATTTTGTACTGTTTGCCGAGCAAAATGCTCTGCAAACAGTTGTTTTTAAGAATTGGTTGAAGTCTACTTTGAAATTCCAAAATGAACTATTTGCCGAGCAAAATGCTCTGCAAACAGTTGATTTTAAAAACTGTGTGAAAATTCTCATTTTGTACTGTTTGCCGAGCAAAAAGCTCTGCAAACAGTTGATTTTAAAACTTTGAGAAAATTCTTGTTGAAAAATTTCACTTTGTACTGTTTGCCGAGCAAAATGCTCTGCAAACAGTTGATTTTAAAACTTTGAGAAAATTCTTGTTAAAAATTTCACTTTGTACTGTTTGCCGAGCAAAATGCTCTGCAAACAGTTGTTTTTAAGAATTGGTTGAAGTCTACTTTGAAATTCCAAAATGAACTATTTGCCGAGCAAAATGCTCTGCAAACAGTTGTTTTTAAAAACTGTGTGAAAATTCTCATTTTGTACTGTTTGCCGAGCAAAAAGCTCTGCAAATGAGCTGTTTAGATTCACTCCTTTGAAATGTATGAAATTTTCTTATATTGAACAACAAAAATGTTGTCAATTGATAAAGAACAATTTCAATGAGGAAAATTTCATTTTGAACTGTTTGCCGAGCAAAATGCTCTGCAAACAGTTGAAGTTAAGATTTTGTGAAAATTTTTCATTGTGTACTGTTTGCCGAGCAAACTGCTCTGCAAACAGTTGATTTTAAAAACTGTGTGAAAATTCTCATTTTGTACTGTTTGCCGAGCAAAAAGCTCTGCAAACAGTTGATTTTAAAACTTTGAGAAAATTCTTGTTGAAAAATTTTCACTTTGTACTGTTTGCCGAGCAAAATGCTCTGCAAACAGTTGATTTTAAAACTTTGAGAAAATTCTTGTTGAAAAATTTTCACTTTGTACTGTTTGCCGAGCAAAAAGCTCTGCAAACAGTTGATTTTAAAACTTTGAGAAAATTCTTGTTGAAAAATTTTCACTTTGTACTGTTTGCCGAGCAAAATGCTCTGCAAACAGTTGATTTTAAAAACTGTGTGAAAATTCTCATTTTGTACTGTTTGCCGAGCAAAAAGCTCTGCAAACAGTTGATTTTAAAAAAACTTGGTGAAAATTTCACTTTGTACTGTTTGCCGAGCAAAATGCTCTGCAAACAGTTGTTTTGAAGAATTGGTTGAAGTCTTGGACTTTGAAATTCCAAAATGAACTATTTGCCGAGCAAAATGCTCTGCAAACAGTTGTTTTTAAGAATTGGTTGAAGTCTACTTTGAAATTCCAAAATGAACTATTTGCCGAGCAAAATGCTCTGCAAACAGTTGTTTTTAAGAATTGGTTGAAGTCTACTTTGAAATTCCAAAATGAACTATTTGCCGAGCAAAATGCTCTGCAAACAGTTGTTTTTAAAAACTGTGTGAAAATTCTCATTTTGTACTGTTTGCCGAGCAAAATGCTCTGCAAACAGTTGTTTTTAAGACTTGAAAAACTTGGAAATCAAAACACCCTATTTGCCGAGCTCAAAGCTCTGCAAATAGTTGAATTTAAGACTTGGATTCTTTTTGAACAAAATACACTGTTTGCCGAGCAAATTGCTCTGCAAACAGTTCATTTTATACTTGTGAAAATTTTGGAATTCAAAAATGCTTGTTTGCCGAGCTCAAAGTTCTGCAAACAATAGATTTTAAAACTTTGAATTATTTTGAAAACCAAAATGGCTTAATGCCGAGCAAAATGCTCTGCATGACTTGGTGAAAAACAAGGTTGGTTTGATAAAAACAACCATTTGCCGAGCAAAAAGCTCTGCAAATGACACTTTTGATCCAAAACTTTGTTTGAGATTACCAAGTACATGTTAAACAAACATTATGATGATTTGACGATGATCAAGAACTAAGTACCCATTTGCCGAGCAAAATGCTCTGCAAATGGTACTTTTCATCAAAAACACATCAGTTTACCCAGCCCATGCCCAATCAAACCCAGAAAGATCATCAACTCAAGCAGATTAAGGCATCTAATTATTTAAACAACAAGTATAATACCTAATCATGCATCTTAAACATCATATACACATGATCAATCATCAAAACATACATAAAAATCATGGCAGTTCTTTCATGCATTTTATCAAACAGTTGAAGTGCGAAAATAAAACAAGTGATTTTACCTTTAAAATGATGATCTGTGGAAGAAAGTAGATGAATTAATTCACAAAATCGATCACCAGATTAACCCCCACTTAGATTATTATGAAATGGATGAAAATGATTGATTGATAGATGACAGGTTTGAGCGGTTCCTTTGAGAGTAAGATATCAAGAAAGAAATGATTTGAAATTGAAATGAATGGTTTGGCCCGCCCATTTTCTTTTATAACACGAATTCGGGTCACGGGTATGGGTGTGACCCGCGTGTCAACCCTAATCCAAACAAGTTTGGGCTTAACCCTCATTTTGGGCTTATAACACAATTTGGGCTGGACTAGTTGGGTTTTCACTTAAAACATACAAATTAAAAAAAATAAAAAAATAAAAAATTAAAATAACAATAATAAAAACAAAAAAATCTTTTTATTATTTTAGAATTTTCTACTTTTATATTTGATTTTTCAGTTTTAAAACAAACACACATTAAAAATTTAAACAAAAAAAATACTTAACAAATAAGCAAACATTTATTCACATGCATTTGCACACTCCCCCTCAAATTAAGCATTTTTAGACTATACTAAATTTACAAACTCCCCCTAAAAACATGCATTCTTCTCTTTTTCTCCCCCTCAAACATTGCTTGCAATACCAAGTAAAACACATCAATGTTTGATATAGAAAATGAACATAGAATACATGGCATTAAAGCATTTAAGTTTGTAAATCAAGCATTCCCAACTTGGTTTTCAGAAAATTGAACCTGTTTTCATCCAAAGGTTTGGTGAAAATATCAGCAAGTTGGTAGTCGGTTGGGACAAAATAGAGTTCGATGTTACCTTTCTCGACATGATCTTTAAGAAAATGGTACCGAACATCTATGTGCTTGGTCTTAGTGTGCTGTACAGGATTGCAAGAAATAGCAATTGCACTCTTAGAATCACAGTATATGGGAATTCTGTTAAATTGAAATCCATAATCAGTCAACTGTGTCTTCATCCAAAGAACCTGTGAACAACAACTTGCTGCAGCAACGTATTCAGCTTCTGCAGTAGATGTGGATACACAGTTCTGTTTCTTTGAAGACCAACTGACCAATCTATCCCCTAGAAACTGTACACTCCCAGAAGTGCTCTTTCGATCAAGCTTACAACCTGCATGGTCAGCATCTGAATATGCAATTAGTTGAAACCCGGTATCCCTTGGATACCAGAGACCAAGGTTCACTGTGCCTTTCAGGTATCGGAAAATCCGTTTAACGGCCTGGAAATGACTTTCCTTGGGATTGGCCTGGTACCTGGCACACATGCATGTGGCGAACATAATATCCGGGCGACTAGCAGTCAAATACATGAGTGACCCTATCATACTGCGATATTTCTTTTGATCAAAAGATTTTCCATTTAAATCAGCATTAATCTTTGTTCGAGATTCCATGGGTGTTCCAATTGTTTGACAATCCATCATATCAAACTTTTTCAACATGTCAAGAATGTACTTAGATTGACAAATAAAGGTACCATTTGACAACTGTTTTACTTGTAGACCAAGGAAAAAGTTTAATTCACCCATCATGCTCATTTCAAATTTCTTGATCATTAAGGCAGAAAAATTCTTGCAGTATTTAGGGTTAGTTGACCCGAAAATTATGTCGTCAACATAAATCTGGATTAGAATGATGTCACTTCCTTGTCGTTTTATAAACAAGGTAGTGTCAATCGAACCTTTACTAAAACCAGATTTCACAAGATAAGAAGATAGAGCATCATACCATGCACGAGGCGCTTGTTTCAGACCATATAATGCCTTGTCTAACCTGTAAACATATTCTGGATGTTTGGAACTCACAAAACCTTCTGGTTGTTCAACGTACACTTCTTCTTTGAGTATTCCATTCAAAAAGGCAGTTTTAACATCCATCTGGTAGACTGTGAAGTTCTTGTAGGCAGCATAGGCAAGAAACATCCGAATGGCCTCAATTCGTGCAACTGGTGCGAATGTCTCATCGTAGTCAATTCCATCTTGTTGGCAATATCCCTTTGCAACCAATCGTGCTTTGTTGCGTACAACAACTCCAGTTTCATCCTTTTTATTCTTGAAGATCCACTTGGTTTTAATTGGCTCCTTGTTCTTGTAAGGATTGGGAACCAATTTCCACACCTCAAGTCGTTCAAATTGATTCAGTTCCTCTTGCATCGCTTTCACCCAATCTGGACAACTTAGAGCTTCATTTACTGTCTTTGGTTCAACAATGCTCAGGAAATTCACAAACAAACATTCATTTGCGGAAGCAGATCTTGTCTGAATTCCTGTTGTTGGATTACCAATGACTTGAGAAATCGGATGAGCTCTAGTCCATTTGGTTGTGTGAGGAATTGGGTCAATTGGATCACCAGATTCTTCAGAATCAATAAAATCAGGAGTATGTTGTTTTGTCAATTGTTCAAGTGAAGTAGCAATTGGTTCAACAATGCTCAGGAAATTCACAAACAAACATTCATTTGCGGAAGCAGATCTTGTCTGAATTCCTGTTGTTGGATTACCAATGACTTGAGAATCGGATGAGCTCTAGTCCATTTGGTTGTGTGAGGAATTGGGTCAATTGGATCACCAGATTCTTCAGAATCAATAAAATCAGGAGTATGTTGTTTTGTCAATTGTTCAAGTGAAGTAGCAATTGGTTCAACAAAGTTGTCTTGTTCAGAAACTTCTGGGTTGGTTGATGGATTTGTCACTTGAGAGATAATAGGAGGTTGAGTATGCAAGTCGGAATTATCAGTAGGTGAAGGAGAATCAGATGTTGAACTAACATCCGATGATTGTGTTGGTGAAGACTCATTGGGATTCATTTCTTTCGAATTTGAACTTGATGGTTCATAGAGATGTACTTCTGATTCAGGAACTTCTTTGGAAACTTTGAAAAATTCTTCGAACAAAATATCCAAATCATTTGGTGTTGGAGTTGAGAATGATTTGACATTTGAAGTAGTGTTGGGTGCGGAAGCTTGTGGACTTTGAAGTTCGGGTCTTGAACTGTGTTGTTATTATTAGAATTCGAGATTTAGTGTGTGTTAATGGAGGTTTCTAGTGAGAGAAAATAGAGAGAGAGTAGAGAGATGTCAGGGAAAGATTAGATTGTATTATGTGATCAAAGGTTACATTTCATGTTATGGAGGGGGTTTATATACTTCTATACAATTTACACTATACCCCTTCCATACTTACAACTTTACATTATAAGTACAAAAAGACATAAGGTATACAAATCAACTACTACAAATTCTATTTCTAACAATACTTGATTTTCCCCCCCTTTTTGTCATGCTTTTTACTTAACGTTGATTTTTTTTATTTTTTATTCATTTGGTAGTATATTCATTGGTAATCTTTTTTATAAAGAGTGTTTACATAAAAAAAAATATTTGTTATCCGCCGTCAACGTTCACGTAATCCACGACTAATAACCATATCTACCTATAAGACTACCTGTTTGATTTTTTATTTTTTATTTTTTTCTTTTTTGTTAATACTTTTCCTTAACGTTCATCTTTCATTTATTCTTTATTCATTGATTAGTATATTAATTAATTTTTATGGAATTTTTTAAGGGTTCTTCTAAATTATAAAATAACTGATATATGCATGACTAATGACCCGGTAATCACATAACACTATGATATAGTATTATATTTAAATAGTCTTTTGAACCACTTTCTATTCTATGTGTTGTAATTTTTTAGTTTTATGATACGCTTTTGTAATGTACGTTTATCTTTACGCATATGTCACCGATCTTATACAAATTGCAAGTTTTACGTATCGTTATGTTTCTCGGGGCAACGCCCGGGTTCAAAAACTATTTATATACTATATTAACTTGGATATAAGTTTTTGACGCCAGTTATGAGTTTATAAAGTGGATTGAATTTGGTTTAACTTTTTAGATCACAAAATTCTTAAATTAGCGTTAGAGTACGTTTAAAATTTTAACAGCCCGCAACAGTTCAATCCGATGTCAGAACATGATTGCCATCCGAAATATATTAGTATAAGATTTTTTTTTTTTTTTCTTTTTTGTTAATACTTTTCCTTAACGTTCATCTTTCATTTATTCTTTATTCATTGATTAGTATATTAATTAATTTTTACGGAATTTTTTAAGGGTTCTTCTAAATTATAAAATAACTGATATATGCATGACTAATGACCCGGTAATCACATAACACTATGATATAGTATTATATTTAAATAGTCTTTTGAACCACTTTCTATTCTATGTGTTGTAATTTTTTAGTTTTATGATACGCTTTTGTAATGTACGTTTATCTTTACGCATATGTCACCGATCTTATACAAATTGCAAGTTTTACGTATCGTTATGTTTCTCGGGGCAACGCCCGGGTTCAAAAACTATTTATATACTATATTAACTTGGATATAAGTTTTTGACGCCAGTTATGAGTTTATAAAGTGGATTGAATTTGGTTTAACTTTTTAGATCACAAAATTCTTAAATTAGCGTTAGAGTACGTTTAAAATTTTAACAGCCCGCAACAGTTCAATCCGATGTCAGAACATGATTGCCATCCGAAATATATTAGTATAAAGGATCTCATAAAATCATTTTCTGTTTCGTAACGGGATATAGAAAATTAGAAATCCACACAAATGGCCACTTTACAAACCACGTGTTTAGGGTGGTAATTCGTCTTTTTGGTGTTGTTATATGTTCAACCTTATCAAGCATAAATATTTAAATTTCAGACACTTGTCTATGACTTACGTGTGCTTCCCAAATGAGTTGACTTCTTCTGTGGTCCTACATATCAGAAAATCTAGCATCTCATAACTGAGCACGTGTCAGCTCATAAATGGCAGGCTTGTGACTACGCAGACAAACCCAGCAAATAGGAAGAGAAAATTAAAGATAAAAAACAAAACAACACACCTTACACAAAAGTCGAACAAAAAGATTTATAGCAAATTGTCAAAGATCAAGACATTGATTGTTAATAATTTTTCAATAGAGATTAATATATGTATAAGATTAACAGAAATATAAATAAGTCGATATACTTTTAAGTTGTCATGGAGGAGTCCAAGATACTTAATAATAAATTTAAATTTCAGACACTTGTCTATGACTTACGTGTGCTTCCCAAATGAGTTGACTTCTTCTGTGGTCCTACATATCAGAAAATCTAGCATCTCATAACTGAGCACGTGTCAGCTCATAAATGGCAGGCTTGTGACTACGCAGACAAACCCAGCAAATAGGAAGAGAAAATTAAAGATAAAAAACAAAACAACACACCTTACACAAAAGTCGAACAAAAAGATTTATAGCAAATTGTCAAAGATCAAGACATTGATTGTTAATAATTTTTCAATAGAGATTAATATATGTATAAGATTAACAGAAATATAAATAAGTCGATATACTTTTAAGTTGTCATGGAGGAGTCCAAGATACTTAATAATAAATTATAAATAGAGATACATCTATTTTGTTATGTCATGATAATATTTTTAATATTGTTACTAATAAATTAATTGCATTCATATGTGAAGCATGCATTGCATGCGATGTGTGATTGTGGGTTGCATAGTCAGTGGTTTAATTTATTTTTTTGTTTAATATTAATATATATCATCTAAGTTGACTTTTGTCTCTTGGCTGCAAACAAGAGGATTTCAAAATCATGCTATTGATTTCTTTCATTCGAAGAAATCATATATCATAAGGAACTTCCACTAACTAGTCAAATAAACGTGACGTTAATTAATGGAATGCGATTCAAGTTAAAAATTGAAGTCCTGACAAAAAAGAAATACAAACTACTGTAATTAACTATGGTATTGATACCAGGATTTATTTCGAATGAAGATAACAGATGTATTATGTTTCTCTTCGTTAGATATGTCATTGTTGCTTCAATATCTATGTAATCATTTACTATGAAATTGGACCATTCTACTCTCATCTGTTTCATTATATGTTACATGTAGATATGTTACATATATATTAATTAATAATCTAATAATGGAAAGGAGCATTATTTCATCAAACAAATTCTTGGGAGTCGAAGTTTTGCTGTTGAAACAAATTTGATTGCGATTTATATATAATCCAAAACGTAGTTTCAATGACAATATCAAATTTAGCTGATTTGGTGGAGTTCAAGCTAGTTAGTTCTAGTATTCTTTGCGCGCATATATGTCAAAAATTAAGTGTTGATCGAGTTTTAATTAAAATCTAAACCACATGGAGATTTTGATCCACTTTAAAATTGTTGTGTTACGTTGTTTAATACAGGGGTAAAAGTAAATGGATCGATAAGATTCTGGTGCACTTGATTGAAAACATTATTTCCATTTCATGTTTTGGAACAATATCATTTTGTTCAAAGTTACGGCCATTGTATGAAACAATATCTTACAAAAAGTTATTTCATTGTTCAACAATATTCATGATTTTTAGGCTATTAAACTATCATTGAGGTTGATATCTTAGTCCTCCCATGAGGGTCTTGGGCCTAAGGAGATCCAGGTTTGAGTCCCGAGGGGGCAAAATTTACTTCTATTAATCGTCGGGCATTTAGCGGATTAATAGGAGGTTTTCCTCCCTCTGAGATTTTCTAAAAATTCAAATAGCATCCTGTAGGAAGAGCGTAGGTGCTGATAAGTGAGATGAACAGACTGACCATTCAAAGTTTCGGACGTTAATAAAAAAAAAAATTAAAGTTGAACTAGTACATATTCCAAAGAAATACCCAGATAGCTAATACCATAATTTTATATTTTTTGCCGTTACACTCGATCCATAATGTCGACGAATTAAAGTAATTGTGGTCTCAATATGAGTATTTAATCCAAAAAGGTATAGCATTAAAGTTGACACGTATGAAGTATAATTGGGTCCCTAGTGATGAAATTCAAACGTAAACCAAATCACGACTATTCATGTCCTTACAAATGAATTCAAAATGTATTTTATGTGGGAAGCAAGAAGAAGAAACCATAGAAACATATATTTCATCACAACTGGTAGAGGGATATAACAACCTCACCCACCATAAAATCACCAAGTTTTTTGAGGTCAAACAAATAACGAAATGTCAATTCCATCAATAACTCGACATGTGTCATTTATGTTAATCTATATTTTACCTTCACTTTGTTTACATCCTCTTCTTGTCACTCTATCCCCATGTGTTTGCCAATATTCAACTTTTCACCCTTTTACAAACAAAATAGAGAGGTTGACTGTGAAACAGGCCGGCGCCAAATCATATTGACTTTAGCCATTGCAACATAAGTCCCCTGCATCTATATATATATGTGAGAAGTCATCTTCTCATTAGGACCTACAAGTTTCACTTTTTCATTTGCTTAATCCTCTTCTATCTTTCTAATCAACACGTCTCTCTCTCTCTCTCTCTTCATATATCTCTATTGAACCAAGTCTTTTCTCATTAAAAGATCATCTAGAAACTAATTGAAAACATCCAAAAATGGGAAGATCTCCATGTTGTGATAAAAATGGACTCAAGAAAGGTCCTTGGACACAAGAAGAAGATCAAAAACTTATGGAGTATATTCAACTTCATGGACCTGGAAATTGGCGAACCCTCCCCAAGAATGCTGGTAAGCGTCTGCATGCATGTGTTTAATTGATCTTTATTTGTTTAATTTTGATGGCAAACTCTATTTTTGCTTTTCACTAGTAAATTAAGAGACAATTTTTTTTTATCTCTATAAATAGGACTTCAAAGATGTGGAAAAAGTTGTCGTCTTCGTTGGACAAACTACTTGAGGCCTGATATCAAGAGAGGAAGGTTCTCATTTGAAGAAGAAGAAACTATCATTCAACTTCATAGTGTAATGGGAAATAAGTAAGTTCATTTAGTAAATATGTGAGGAATTTGTTTGGATTGTATAGTTCCGCGCCTTTAAAAAGAATTGTAATATTGTTTATATATTTCCTCATGCGGTTGTTAAACTCTTTAATATGTATTCTTATCTCAAGTTTTGGTTACTGAACATGTAGGTGGTCAGCAATCGCAGCTCGCTTGCCTGGTAGAACTGACAATGAAATTAAGAATTACTGGAACACCCACATTCGGAAGAGGCTGATCAGGAATGGAATTGATCCAGTGACTCATAGTCCTCGTCTCGATCTCTTGGACCTTTCTTCCATTCTCAACTCAGCTCAGTTAAATCTCTCAAACCTTTTGAATCTCCAAACACTTGTAAATCCAGATGTCCTAAGGCTTGCCACTCTATTAGCATCAAATCAAGAAAACCAAGACTTATTTCTCAATAATCAAATGAATTCTATTAACCAAACCCTAAGCCAACAGCTTCCAAACTGCACTACCTCTATCCCAACAAGTTTTCAAAACACTCAGATTTCAAATCAAGAAAGCCACAATCAGTTTTTCTCACCGAATTTGGTTAACACGAACGCTCAAATTATTGATGAAAGTTATATGCCCCAATGCATACCTGATAGTCATGCTATTCTATATAGTCAAAATGATCAATTCAAGGCACCTGCATCAGAGAACTCGAGTTTCCAGTCATCGGATATTGAAAATAAAAGCAACCCCGCACACCAAAATTTTAACGTCGATTCAGTTTTATCGACTCCCATGTCAAGTCCTGCACAAATAAACTCATCTTCAACCTTTGTAAATAGCAGCAGTACAGAAGATGAAACCTACTGCAGTATGTTCAAGTTTGAGATTCCAGAGAGTTTTGAGTTTGATGATTTAATCTATTCCTAATTACTACAACTACGACATGATTTGAATGAAACCATGTGGATCTTTTTGTAGTCCATTTGCATGCGCTGTTAGTATGTGGCGTACGTGTTCTTTTATTTTTTGTCCGAATGTTTTTGTGAATAACACACTTCTGTAATATTGAGTTAGTTTTATATATACAAATGATACTAATCTTCTTCTTTTAATTATTTGTATTTCCTTCGATCTTATGCATGATTGTAGTGTTGGATTCAGTCATTTCACTAACGCGTAGGGGGTCCCCCATTGTGCTGAACAACTACGTACGTACCTTAATTCTTCTGTGTCGTTTATTTTTATTTTTTTGTTTATCTTTTTGTTTAATTGTTTCTGATGTGCCAAGGTTAACTGTTCCTATCATGTAGAACACACTTATTAAATTTATTATTAAAATAAAAGGATGGAAATAAATTGGTTGGTTCCTAAGAGTGGATCGAGTTGCTAGTTGTTAGGGGTTGGGCTATTTCCACCATGACACGCCATGTGACATCCTATGATTTCATAGGTTGTTTGAGAAAAAGTGTGGAAATGGAGTTGCCTGAATGGTGGGGCATGACAATATATGATTGATTTTATTTAATTTTTGGTTTCTGTTTTAAACTTTATATTAAATAAAATTATATTACATATAAAATCATAAAACATTACATATAAATATATAAAATCATAAAAACATTACACATTTTGGTTATGTGTTTCGTATTCTTGTCTCGTTTGCACTGTTAGAACGTTTTTTTCAAAAAAATTCCAATTAAAAGCACTAAACATACATATAGTTTTCGTAGACGATATATCGTATTCAAAATAGTAGACGCGTTTTGGTTAATATTTGGTTGAACGAGTCAATTGAGGCGCACATGTGGCGCCATTTAGCCGCAACGGTGTCTTCGTCCAAATAACTGGCAGGTTGGTTTTTCATATTGAAAAACACATTGGTAACTTTAGTCCAATATGTTCTCTTTTTGGTAAGTCTCTACAAACAAGAACACGAAAAACGGATCAGTAGTTAAAAAAAAGCATTATTAATGGTGAACCAAAAAAGTATACTAATTAATGACTAAAAAAACATACCGCAATTTGGATCTTCCGATACCTCGATCCAGGCTAGAGTTAAGCTAGCTTCTTCCGACTTTATCCAAAACATGATATACAAAATGTTGTGTGTTTTTATAAGAGCGAAAGTGTGTAGATGTGTGAGTTGTGAGATGAAATGAAAAATATATTGGTATTTATAACGGAAAAAGTAATTAAAAAAGAAAAAAAAAAGTTTTATTTTTTAAATGTAGCCATTTCGAACGGCATTTTGTTGGAGAGTGTGATGGTCAAACGCAAATCTAGCAACCCGTTGAGATCGCTCAACATGCATATCGTCGGGTGGGGGTGATGTAGCCCGTGATCTCAAGGCGATTTGGGCGTGGGTTGCCGGGCTCTGTCCCTTTCCCTTTAGCCTAAGTTTGCAAGACCTTAGTGATCATATTTTAGTTTTTTAGATTTACTAACACAAAGTAATAAATAAACAAGTAAACGAATGATAATCAATTGTTTTTTTTTTTTTGGGAATGACAGTAAAAATATTATATTTTAGTTTTTTAGATTTACTAACACAAAGTAATAGATAAACAAGTAAACGAATGATAATCAATTTTTTTTTTTTTTTGGGAATGACAGTAAAAATATTATTAAAAACAAACTAGCAAGACGCTATTTGTTAGGAGAGTATAATACAAAAAAGAGAACTACTAGAGATACAACACTTAAAAAACATTCTCTAAAGTCATCCAGAGGCTTTAACTGGGAGGTCTGTAAAAAGGTGAAAAAAACTCTTGCCACATACAAAACGGACTGGACTAAACCCCACCCATAAATGTCACGCCACTGGTTTTCAAAGGGTGTTATTGATACAAACCCAAACATGACTCGAGGAAGGAATACCTAATCAAAAAGAAAGAACGTAGCAACACATTACTAAACTCAACTTAAGAGTCCATGATTTCCACTCCAATCAACCCAGGACATATTTGCATGTCGACATTGATTGACAATCCACAGGTGCGAGCAGGCCACAATTGAGTTGAAGATGTCGTTGCTAGTCTCTTGAATGTCGTTGTGAAGAACGTTGTTCCTAGCTTTCCATCTGTGCCACCACCAAATGAATAATATAGCTTTAAGAATATCTTTTTTTCCGGCAGATCGACCATTGTCACACCAAAGCAACTGATCTTTAGGGGAAGTCGCAGGAATGTCAACCTTAAACCAATCACTAAGTAGGATTCTTGTTTCCTTGGTAATCAAACAGTTTTTGAAAATATGTTTACCTTACAAGTCGAACACCTGATGGAAGTGACGTCAATCCCCCTCGCAAACAAATTAATTTTTGTAGGAATGCAATCACTAAAGTGATCCTTCCAAAATTTAATAGCCTAATAGCCTTCCGATTACCAAGCTTATGATGAACAAAATCATTATTTATCTATAAAGAAGTATGAGTTTCCTTAACAGCCTTCACAATTTTCGACCATATCCCATTATTGACTGTAGTTAGCTTAACATAGCAATCCTCTCCATGAATCTCTTTTAAAACTTGAACCCAGAGCGGATAATTATTAGACAAAGCACACCATCTCCAACGATAGATACAAAAGAGCAAGGTTCATAGAATTGAGGCTACCAAAACCTAAGCCATCATCCGCTTTAGATGCAATCACGTAAGCCCATTTTATCCATGCCATTTTTTTCTTGGACGGGGACCCTCCCCAAAGGAAAAAGAAGCGCGTATAGATTCCAATTTGTTGTTAACCGATTTAGGAAGACGAAAAATAGAAAATAAATAGATCCCCAACCAGCTAAGAACCGACAAAATCAAAGTGGATCTCCCTCCAATTGAAAGCATAATGGCCCTCTAACCAGACAACATTTTTTGAAATTTTGCAACAATAGGGTCCCAAATAGATACATTCACACTTCTAGTTCCAATCGGTATCCCCAAATAATTGAATGGAAAATTTTCCATTTTACATCCCACCCCAGAAGCCAAAGCCTCAATTTCATGAAGATGAACACCGGTTCCAATGATAGAAGATTTCTCAAAGTTAATCTTAACCCCAGATATACAGAAGAAAAATCTTAAGGCATTGGACATAAAATCTAAATTACTTTGAGTCCAGTCCCCAACAATCATCACATCATCTACAGTGTTATTAACTCTAGCACCAATAAAGAGAGAGTCACGTACTAGTTTATCGATAGCCAAATGAAGTCCCTCCATAGCTATGATAAATAGAAAGGCGCCATGGGATCTCCTTGTCGAAGACCACGTTGAATTGGCAACTCCTCGGTGGGGCTTCCATTAATCAACACTGAAAATCGAGCTGACGATAGGCAAGCTTTAATCCAAGCAATCCATTTGTTCCCGAAACTCATAGCACCGAGGATAGAATACAAAAAATCCCAAGAGATCGAATCATAACTGTTGGCAAAGTCTATTTTAAATAATAGCAATTTTTTCTTACGACCTCTATACCAATAGATAATTTCATTGAGAAGGAGAGAGCCATAAAGGATTTGTCTTCCTTTAATGAAGGCCGTTTGTTCAGAGCTAATCACCGTGTCAATAACAGTAGCCAACCGATTTGCTAGAGTTTTGGCAATAATCTTGTATTGCATCCCGATGAGTCTAATAGGGCGAAAGTCAGACACAAGAATGGGGTTGTTAACCTTAGCGATCAGTGTGATGAAGGATGCATTACAACCGAGAGGAATGTGTTCATGTTGGAAAAATTCGTCCATCATTCGAAAGATATCAACATGCATAATATCCCAATATCTTATAATCAAAGCAAAAGAAAACCCATCTTTTGACTACCACGGCTCCATACGGGATCTTTTATTTCATCCATGGAAGACGGGGATTCAATTTTTATCGCCTGACTTACAGAAAGAGACTTGAACCGTTTATCATTAAAGAAAAAAGGAATACCATCAAATTTCTGAAATTTATGAGAAAAATATCTCGAAAACATCTCTTGACTTCAATCGGGTCATCCACCCACCGGCCATTATGTTTGATTCCTTTAAGAGAGTTACATCGCCTTCGCATATTAATGATATTATGAAAGAATTTGGTATTCTCATCACCATCAACCCCCCACTTACAACAGAGAGGAATGTGTTCATGCTGGAAAAATTGTATGATGCACACTTATATATATATAGCAAAAGAGATACTTAACTTTATCACTAGACTAACTAGTAATAAAATCTAGACTAAATAAGATTCGAGACGTTATTTAAGCTCCTGGATAAAGAACAATATTCCTCCTGACATTCCTGGTGCGACAATCTGAATCTTTCTTCAGTTATTCGTCAAAGAATTGAAATGACAATTTTCATTTGGTGGTTGCATATTTCGAAAGCGGGAAACAATAGGATTCACAATGATTCGAATAAAAATAGTTTGGAGATTTTTGGTGTCATTATTGATTACTCTTTCTTGTGGATTCATCATCGCGATAGAAAAAGTGGTTTGTCGTGAGACGCTTGGGACGTAACCCCTTAATTGCTGAGTTTTTGGGCTTGTGTATTTTGTTTTCGTTTTTCTTCGGGCTTGTATGTGGTTGCACCAAAACATCAAGAAATAAAAAACGGTGGTTCGGTTTTTGTTGATGGGGTACGTTCTTCTTATGTCTTGGTTTATCTATAATTGACATATGTTTTTTTCAACCCTTTTGCAACATTTGCAGTAAAGTTTCTAGTATGATCTAGATTGTGTAAAGTTTTATATATTGATCACTAGTACTGTATCTTGTTAGCTAATTTAATAATTTTTAATAATATTTATAATTGTCATTGACAAAAAACATGACCTATTAATTCCCAGTCACATGACCTTTTGGGTCACATTTTCTCTTTTCCATTTTTTTTTTACCGATTTTGACTTACAAAATGAGTCAACAAAAATTACCGTTAACCCAGGTTGAAGTGGGCCGCTGAGGACTAACGTCAGCAACAAGTAATCTTAGCGAATTCGTATCCTAACATCAACTCTATTCGCTAAGAAAAATTTGTTTATTGTTATATTGATCACTTACATAAATTACGATACAAGAAGCAAACAAGATATTACAAATTGTTCATTTAATCCCTGATTGATTTTTGTTTAGCCACTATGTATGTTGGATCATTTTATTGTCTTTCAAGCTTCAGCAATTTTTAATCAACTAATTTGATGAAACTAGCATCGTTCATGGTTATGATGCACCATTTCGGAAGAACAATCAAAAAGTTTGCAGATGCTTTCATGCTTTGTTGATCTTAATCGTCATGAAGATCGAACAGCTAATGTCCATGGACATTTGGGAAAAATGTACCATTATCTTCTTCGTTAATTCTAGTTTAAATGTTAATAATATTCCTGAATCTATTACATCACTATGTGCGGAAATCTTATTATCTTGTGGACCGGTCTTAAGTTAATGGGCTTGTTATTAGGCCTTTTTATTTTATTTCTATCTTTTTTATTTTCAATATCTACCTATCTATTAAAGGAACCCATGCTTTTTTCCAATCACCTACGTGGCATCACCTAAATGCAATTCAACCTATAAACTTAACTTTTATTTACAAATAGCTCCTTCTTATTTAATTTCAGATCCCTCTAAATCTAA
>CM067167.1:184953567-184987970 GCA_034093135.1 Erigeron breviscapus
TCGACAAACATAAGCCAACGATTAATATTCAACAAACATAAGCCAACAATCAATATTCAACAAACATAAGCCAACAATCAATATTCGACAAACATAAGCCAACAATCAATATTCGACAAACATAAGCCAACGATTAATATTCAACAAACATAAGCCAACAATCAATATTCGACAAACATAAGCCAACAATCAATATTCGACAAACATAAGCCAACAATCAATATTCAACAAACATAAGCCAACGATTAATATTCAACAAACATAAGCCAACAATCAATATTCGACAAACATAAGCCAATAATCAATATTCAACAAACATAAGCCAACAATCAATATTCGACAAACATAAGCCAACAATCAATATTCGACAAACATAAGCCAACGATTAATATTCAACAAACATAAGCCAACGATTAATATTCAACAAACATAAGCCAACAATCAATATTCGACAAACATAAGCCAACGATCAATATTCAACAAACATAAGCCAACAATCAATATTCGACAAACATAAGCCAACGATTAATATTCAACAAACATAAGCCAACAATCAATATTCGACAAACATAAGCCAACAATCAATATTCGACAAACATAAGCCAACGATTAATATTCAACAAACATAAGCCAACGATTAATATTCAACAAACATAAGCCACTAACCACAATTTAAACCAACTATACGTACATACACTTAAGAGGATTCTACTTCCTTCGAGTCCCAGATGCTTATATATAGGGTCACCCGCAGCCTTCCCACCACATCTAAAACCCAATGAAGGCATAACCGACTTTCATGTGTGTACGTCTATCCTAATATTACTAGATACTTAACAAATATAACTAAGTCATTCAAACGTGATAATCGTCTCAACAATTCAATACTCAAACCAATTTAACCAATCAAACGAAAGGAACCATCACATCAATCCAACAACCAAGACCATCAATCAATAAATCAATAAATGCAAGTAAACAAGGAAGGTTTACACTTTTCAGCCCGAATCTCAAGCGAGTAGGGAGATACGAAACTCACCTTGATCGGCAAAGAAGCTTAAGTCGAGTTAATAAAAGATTAATAGCGAGTATTAGGATCCACACGGCCACAACCTATAAATATACATCATAATACCATAATGTCAACTATACAATCTTAAACAAGTTGGTTTAGCTCATTTAAGTCGAGTCACGAACCCACAATTACTTCTTTAACATTACCAAGTGTAAAACATAACACTTTGACTCGACATTTTTAGAAATGGAGAAAGATTCATACAAAATGAATGTTATCATAAAAAAATAGACTTTCACACGATTCTAACGATAGGTCATATGACTCGATTGGACTTACGGATCAAAAGTTATTAACGTTTGAATATATATAGTTTGAGTTAATAACTCAAATTTGGTTTTAAAAGTGACCCTCGACTTTGAACGACTCGTTTGTCATGTGTAGGGCACCAATAGGGTCTTAAGAGTACATTCCGGAAAGGTCAGGACGATCCTAGGACGTTAGAAACGAAGCTAGGAAAATATTTGGTTGAATGGGTTTCAGTTTTTACAGAAACATTTCACTGCGCTGCAGTGAAGGACTCACATCCTCACTGCGCCGCAGTGAGAACATGCTGTCCAAAACGACCTGCAGCAGCAACACAAGCCAAACACGATCCAAAACGACCTGCAGCAGCAACACAAGCCAAACACGATCCAAAACGACCCAAATCACTTGTTTCAACCTAAGACTCGGTTTTGGAGGTGCAAATACTCATTTTTAACCTCTAGAAACATATAGAAACATAACCCATAACACAATTTCGTCCATAACATCATCAAACCTTCCTATTCATCAACCCTAAACCAAAACCCTATTTAACCCTAAATTGACCCAAACTCCATTTTAAGTCGTTTTAGGACATGTAAATACTCGAAATGACTAGAGATACATAAACAAACATAAATAGATGAATATGGGATGAATTTGACTTACCAAATCTTGCTTCAAAAGTCAAATCCGAATTTGACCAATAAAAATGGTTAAAGAAAACTTGAACTATGAACTTCAATCCTTGATATGATGAAGATGAGATGTAAATGATGATTATCTTGTATAGATTTGGATTCAATATCACTTATTGATGCAAGAATTATTAAGAGAGGAAGATTTGTGATGTTCTTGCAATAGAGAGGGTAAGAGAAAAGAGGGAAGAGAGTGAAAGACTAAGTTTGTGAAGTGTAGGGTTAAGGGGGAAAGGGTTGGGTCGGCTGGGGGGTCGGGTACGGGTATGGGTCGACCCGTTTCCATTTACAAGCTAATTTACACATCGTTTTACATTTAGTCCCCAATTAAGTTATACTATCGACCCGACGAACATACCACATAGTCATTTAATCACAAAACGCCCCAGTTATTTCATTAACTTAAATTGTTAGTCAAATTGCACGTAAAGTCAAACGGTCAAAACTCACGGATGTTACATTATTCCCCCGTCAAAAGAATTTCAATTTCGTCCCGAAATTCAACGGAACACTAATTACTAAATAAATGCGGATACTTAGTCTTCATATGATCCCCTCGCTTCCAAGTGAACTCGGCTCCAGGTCTAGCGTCCCATCTAACCTTAACAATCGTGTAGCGCTTTATTTTTGAGCTTCTTGACTTGACGGTCCAAGATCTCTATCGGCTCTTCAACAAAATTTAGGTTCGAATCCACCCTAATCTCGTCCATGGGCACATGATGTGTAGGGTCCGCCAAACACTTGCGTAGGTTGCAAATATGAAACACATCATGTACACCGCTAAGCTCTTGTGGTAATTCTAATCGATAAGCAACTTTTCCAACCCTTTTCGAGGATCTTGAAAGGACAATTATACCTCGGCCCGAGTTTGCCTCGCTTCATGAATCGGATGACGCCTTTCCACAGTGATACTTTCAAAAGTACAAAATCACCCACTTCCAACTCTAACGGTCTCAGCCTCACATCGGCATACTCCTTACTTAGCATGCAAGCTAGCTGGGCTATTCTCTTAGCTTGAGAAGTTGTTCTTGTCATTCCTATTAGAAATCCTGACCCGTTACTTTGGCTTTCTTTGATTCTTGGTTCGTCCCAGTGGAGAGTAACATCTCTACTACTTAGTGCTTCGGTCAGTGACATTCGAATACTCGCGTAACAACCGTCATTGCACAGGATTTCCGCCATGGTTATAAGTACATTATCTTCACATGTGATCAAGTCTCAAGTCGGTTTGAGTGCCCGTTGTTCATTGGATGGCTCCCTGAATTGGAGTTAAGCGACTTCCTTTATCTGGAAGGACAGAAATCGAATCTTCGTGTACCTAACCCATTTCTTCTACATACTAATGTGCCCAGTTGTCAAATTTTACCGGTTTCGTCATATCATGATCACTTCTTGTCGTCGGCGACTTCACGGCGAAGTCCATTCCAATTCGTTTTTCTTCCAATCTCTCTCCCGTCTTTCACTACACGCTTATTCACGTCTCAGAAGTCTATAAGGGTTTTGACTACGCGCGCGATGTTAGGAAGTTAAGCATAAATGAAATTTAAGTTATTGAGATAGGACAAAGCCCGGTAAGTCACCCGGAAGGGCCTCGGGAGACTCAAGATTAACAAAGACGACGTTAGCTTTCAGATTCTTGAGACGGTAGCCCTAAGGACGCTTGAGTTGGAAGACTTACACGGGACCCTAAGAATCCTACCGTTAGATACTTTACACTAGTAACCCTACTACACAAATTTAGAACTGTCTTACCCGGTGGCATTCAGATTACACTCACTTTTTCGTCAAGAATCTTTATATCATAAGGCACAAAGTACGTGAAGAGTTTTGTCGTCTTTTAGAGTCGAGATAGATACACGGGATATTTGAACAAATTTAGTTAGGGAGTCGCTAAACATTCAAAATTGCAAACATATAATTCCAAAACACACGAACGAACGTAACTCAAAGGAGTAACGTTAGAATAAACGAGATCATAGTCGGTTTCGATATCGAATAGTGCCGAACATAACGACCATTAGAAGGAATGTACCTTAACCAACGTTTGGATCACTTTGGTCTCCATTGCCATTCTCTGCAGAAGCTCGGCTACGAGGTTGAACTTGATGGTCTTGCTGGCCACGGCTTTGGTTATAAACGACTATTTGTAGTTGATTGCGAGGAATCGCCACCTGGGCTTGTGGTTCAGTCCATCTAGGACAAGCATTTCTGTAGTGGTCGGGGCTACCACACACAAAACAAACACCTTGATGGCTCCGAGGGTGGTCAGCTTGGGGATAAATGGTTTGAAGAGGTGTTACATTCAATGGTGCCACTATCGGTGCTCTACAACTCCTAGCTAAGTGCCCGCGCCGATTACAATTAAAGCAAGTCCCACATTGGTTAGTGGGAGAGTGATGGCGAGTACACCTTCCACATAAGGGGTGAGGTCCCACGTAAGTTTCCCTTGCCGGCTCTGCCACTTCAGCTTGTTGTCCAACCCATTTCAGGCAATTTTTCATGTAGCGTGCACGACTACCACATCCAAAACACTCGCCTCTTTGTTGATTACCTTGGGGAGGGACGACATGAATAGGAGTCACGTTCGTTGGGCCCGTTCTCGGGGCTCTACAATTCTTGGACGTGTGGCCAACTTGGTTGCAATTAAAACACGCCCTACATTGGACGTTGGTGGTGTGGTGATTGTTACATCCTTCACATAACGGATGAGGTCCTACATAAGCTTTCTTCACCGGTCCCATCGCCACCCTGGATCTACTCTTATTATGACCCTTGGGGTCAACCCTGCCCGCCTTCCTTGCCTCACTAGATTCTCCGATTTCTTTCCTTTTCGATGAGACTCTACTCGACACCTTCTCATCGCCCATAATTACTCTAGCTTCACGCGTTTCACTGCTTCTTTGAAGGCTTGCCATGACTTGGGCTACGATAGTAGGTATGGCGTTTACCACTGCTTGGGCAATCACGGTTGCTAAATCCGGCTCATCGCTATGGCTAGTCGCATTCCTTCTTGATCCCACCATTTTCTACAAGGTAAGTAACGCGTTGACCCGAAAGTTAGCCTCACAATGCTCACATTTTAGTCACACAAGTAGTAAATCTCTCGTACCATATAACATACTCATTTCAAGTCATCACACTAAGGTAAGAGCGTTAGAATCCTATGAAATTGTTACTTATCATTTTATCATGTCAAGTTCTTTACCATTGGTTATCTTTAATTCATGTAATCATGTCAATACATTCTACCATAATACTAACTTGCTAACTTCATTCATACAATCGCCCATCTGCTAATACATTTTACACGTGTATTACCAATTACCTCATAACCCGCATACAATCAAGTTTAACTATGCCTCATACGTTTTTAAGTTCACATACCATTAAGCAACATACCCCCATTGTTCACCGATTACAATTTACATCGTTAGTGTTAAGATATCGACCGTTTATAATATATGAGAATTAGGATACTTATAACATTGACTCTCTCTAAAGGTGCATATCAACTCATTTATCACAGTGTATCCTAACCGTTTATCAACACGTTTAAGTCAAATTACAACAAAAGCATTTACGACCTCAACTTGACAACTACGGGCCATACATACATACATACACATCACACATGCATAACAAATAGGTTACTAAATCATACTAGTCAACATGTCATTCCACTACTAAATCCAATAATAGTAGTAGTTCTAGAGTTTATGACCCGGGGGTTTGCTTCACAATTTAACTCAGGTTAGCCGCATTAGTAGCTAGTGTTTTAACGCCGACACACTACACACGTTCACTGTCTTTTACTAAAGCCGACATATAAATATTCTTAACTAACTATCATATATCGTGTTATCATACCACCTATCATACGTGTTTCACATTACTACACTAAGGACAGCATATCAAAGTTCTCAAGTAATCGTTATCTATCATGTTCTCGTGCTAAGTTCACAACAATTGTCCCTCATCAAAACCAATTACTCGTGTTCAACCCATCTCATTACAAGCAACTAAAACAAGTCAACTAACACGAGTGGTTTAAAGTATAATCCGAATTCGATATGCTCTCTAGTTATTGACCGGGTATGTATACAGGGTGTACCAACGGCTAACCCTCCACCTAATCAACTTCCATTAAGCATATCGGTTCCTTATTATACTTTAAGCCACACGTGCGCAATCCACGATGTCATTAACTTGTTATAATATTGGGTAGCCATAAAAGAGTTGATCGGGTTCTTTTAGGGTTGCCACAATATTATACTAAGTTAATGGCATAACTTCATTTTGCCCTAAATCATCCAACAAATATCAATCAATAGTAACAATTCATATCAATGACAATCAAATTCAATCAATGCACGTATTAACCACATTGTACCCGTTCCACATTCATCACGTTAAATTCAAACCATCACATAAGTGGTCTTAACTACGAACTCACTATATACACTTTCTAGGGTTCACAAAATTCATGTTGCACACAAATTTCCTAACCGTGCATGCTATATGAAGAGTTTTAACTTAAGCCGTAGTCTAGGTCAAACCGCCTAATTCTCTACTGTAGAGATTTGAATATGAGTTTTAGTGTGTGTTTAGTGTGTTTTAATGGCGGTTTCTAGTGAGAGAGTAGAGAGAGAGTAGAGAGAGAGTAGAGAGAGATTCAGTGAAAGATTGGATTGTATTTAGTGTCAAAAGGTTACATAATGCATGTGGAAGGGGGTTTATATACAAGAGCACAATTTACACTATGCCCCCTTCCATATTAACAATGTTATATTCTAAGTACAAAGTAATATAAAGCATACAAATCACCTACTACATTTATATATCTAACAATCTCCCCCTTAGTAGTGATTTGTCAAAAATATCCAATCTTGTCTTTCTTTAAGCTCTTGTATGTGGTCTACCCTTGTTTGGATGCCAGAACCAGTTATCTCCTTCGGGTCTGTTAGCTGGAACATTCATATTTGCTTCAAAGTTTATTGGAGGAATGTTATGTGGTCCTGGAAGATGGCTAGGTTCGTATTTGATCCAACAACCTCCTTGTTGACGTACGACGTACTTAGACTTCTTAGCATTCTTTGCTTCTCTCATCATTCTAATGCTGTCTCTGTACTCGAGTCTTTGGTTAATCTTGGAGATTGCTTTATCAAACACTTCCCTTTTCTTTTCATCTTGCTCATCTTCTTGCAGACACAGCAATACATTCTTACAAAACTCCAACGTTCCATCAGAATAGGAAGCAAGTTCATCCATGCGAATGAAAATCTTCTTCTTTTTGCTATTCAAAAACACAACTCCGAAGGATGGTTCTTCAATGATATGACCAATACTTAGCTTCAAAGCATCATTTGCATCATCTTCATCCAAGATTTCTTCAGCAGCGTCTTCAAGGATTTGGGCAACTTCCTTTTCAATTGCTTCATTTACCAGATCTAAAATGGCAGCATCAACATTTTCAATATTTTCACCCTCTGCTCTTTCTTCCATTACCACTTCTCCAACATTTACTTCAACACTTGCCGATGTATTTTCAATATTAGCTTGACCTTCTCCTTGGTTCTCCCCCTCGGGGTGATCATCAGAATCAGGATCATCCCGACGAGAAGGAACCGAGGCCGGTCGGCAAGATTCTAAAGCCAACAGTCTGAGTTCAAAGGCAGCAAGCTTTGCATCATACTCTGCTTTTTGACTTGCAACTTGATCTTGTAGATCTTTAACCCTCCTTTCTGTTGCTTTTTCCCTTTCCCTCACTTCAAGAGCATTTAACACACCTCTTTCCGTAACACTCAACAAATCACCTACTACATTTATATATCTAACAATCTCCCCCTTAGTAGTGATTTGTCAAAAATATCCAATCTTGTCTTTCTTTAAGCTCTTGTATGTGGTCTACCCTTGTTTGGATGCCAGAACCAGTTATCTCCTTCGGGTCTGTTAGCTGGAACATTCATATTTGCTTCAAAGTTTATTGGAGGAATGTTATGTGGTCCTGGAAGATGGCTAGGTTCGTATTTGATCCAACAACCTCCTTGTTGACGTACGACGTACTTAGACTTCTTAGCATTCTTTGCTTCTCTCATCATTCTAATGCTGTCTCTGTACTCGAGTCTTTGGTTAATCTTGGAGATTGCTTTATCAAACACTTCCCTTTTCTTTTCATCTTGCTCATCTTCTTGCAGACACAGCAATACATTCTTACAAAACTCCAACGTTCCATCAGAATAGGAAGCAAGTTCATCCATGCGAATGAAAATCTTCTTCTTTTTGCTATTCAAAAACACAACTCCGAAGGATGGTTCTTCAATGATATGACCAATACTTAGCTTTTCTATATCTTCAGTGTATAGACTTTGATCTGGATAGGGTACATTGATCTTTCTCTTCACAACTTCAAATCCAATCTGAAAATCTTCCAATGAAGCATATTGGATACAGCTAGACATATACCGTTTAACAGCCTCAAAAGCAATAACATCTTCTTGGTATCTCTGCATAGCATTCAAGAAATGGTTGTAGAGAAAAATAATGTCATCCACTGGCAGCAGCTTGAACTGAGCTTCTGTGAATCTGTAGATTTTATTGTTATCTCTTTTCACATGAAAGCAAGGGACAGAAATAGAAACCCTTTTCACCAAAATGACTCTGACAAGCACCAAAATCTTGTGATTTCTCTGTTCTTCAAGAAGTTTGGGATTATATTGCTTGGTGAGTTTAAGAAGCTCTTTATATTCTTCGATTTGTCTCGCTTCCTTAAACTTGTACATTGATTCCAATTCAGGTCTTTTGGTTTTAGTCACTTTTGTAGCTCCACAGAAAATTGGGTAAGCCCTTTCTTCCAGATATCTCGATTTCTTTGCTGCTTCTTTAGGTTTAATGCCGAGAGCAACCATTCTTTCTCTATCCCTCAAGAAGTATCCCCGATTAATAAAGTTTAATTGTTCTTCAGTTAGCTCAGTTGGAAAATAATCAGGGAGGACTTCCTCGGATGTGATTGCCTCTCGCAAAACCTGCTTGTAAGTAGATTTCTGGAAGTTCTGACTTGCAGCTTCTGGAGTCTTTCTGAGTTCATCAAAATTGTTGAAATCTTCAAAATTATAATGTTGAGGAGTTGAGCTAGCACGAGCAGATGATTCTCCAACTTCTACTCTGCTTGAAGGACCTGTTTCAAAATAATCTAAATCTGCAAATTCTTCAAACACAGGTTCTTCAACAACTTCTACATTCGTTGGATTCTCGACAATCTCTGGTTCATCAAATGTTACATTATCTTTCAATGCTTCAACATCTGCATCATCTTCATCCAAGATTTCTTCAGCAGCGTCTTCAAGGATTTGGGCAACTTCCTTTTCAATTGCTTCATTTACCAGATCTAAAATGGCAGCATCAACATTTTCAATATTTTCACCCTCTGCTCTTTCTTCCAGATATCTCGATTTCATTGCTGCTTCTTTAGGTTTAATGCCGAGAGCAACCATTCTTTCTCTATCCCTCAAGAAGTATCCCCGATTAATAAAGTTTAATTGTTCTTCAGTTAGCTCAGTTGGAAAATAATCAGGGAGGACTTCCTCGGATGTGATTGCCTCTCGCAAAACCTGCTTGTAAGTAGATTTCTGGAAGTTCTGACTTGCAGCTTCTGGAGTCTTTCTGAGTTCATCAAAATTGTTGAAATCTTCAAAATTATAATGTTGAGGAGTTGAGCTAGCACGAGCAGATGATTCTCCAACTTCTACTCTGCTTGAAGGACCTGTTTCAAAATAATCTAAATCTGCAAATTCTTCAAACACAGGTTCTTCAACAACTTCTACATTCGTTGGATTCTCGACAATCTCTGGTTCATCAAATGTTACATTATCTTTCAATGCTTCAACATCTGCATCATCTTCATCCAAGATTTCTTCAGCAGCGTCTTCAAGGATTTGGGCAACTTCCTTTTCAATTGCTTCATTTACCAGATCTAAAATGGCAGCATCAACATTTTCAATATTTTCACCCTCTGCTCTTTCTTCCATTACCACTTCTCCAACATTTACTTCAACACTTGCCGATGTATTTTCAATATTAGCTTGACCTTCTCCTTGGTTCTCCCCCTCGGGGTGATCATCAGAATCAGGATCATCCCGACGAGAAGGAACCGAGGCCGGTCGGCAAGATTCTAAAGCCAACAGTCTGAGTTCAAAGGCAGCAAGCTTTGCATCATACTCTGCTTTTTGACTTGCAACTTGATCTTGTAGATCTTTAACCCTCCTTTCTGTTGCTTTTTCCCTTTCCCTCACTTCAAGAGCATTTAACACACCTCTTTCCGTAACACTCAACAAATCACCTTCAGACCTCAAAATATTCAATAACACTTCACACGCCGAGTCTTTTGTAGGTAAATTTGTTGATGTTGATGGATTTTCATTTTGTGTTGGTGTTCTTTGTGTTTGTGTGGGAAGTGGAGTATCCAACCCGGGGGTTGTTGGCACACTTGTGGTGTGACCTAAATTCAGCGATGCTGATTCAGGATTTCCTGCGGATCCTCGGGATATACCCTCACCAGCAGTTGGAGATTCAGTGGCTTTGCAACCAGAATCGGATTGTGTCCTAGACTGTGATAAATCACTGTCCTGGACTTGTTGTTGGGCAACACCACTAACAACACCGGGGTCACTGAGAATGCCCGTTAATACAGGCTCAGTTTGATCCTGAGGAACAGCAGTGTCACTACGGCGTTCATACTGCTCCCCAGTCTCGGTCTGAGACCTGTTACCTGCGGCTAAAGCTGGCGTGATGGTAGCTAAGGCAGGATTTCCAAGCTGTCCTTGAGGGTCACACAAAGTGGGTCCCTCTCCGCTTGTTCCGGCACCAGTACTCAACTGGGCTTGTGAATCAGTGTCCCTAGGGGATCTAGACTCTTGTGCATCAAATGAAGGCGAGAGGTGGGGCTGGTCCTCTCTGATTTCAACACTCTCATCCTCCAAATGAGGAGAGTGTGGTGAGCGTGGCTGTTCCCCGTGAATTTCTGAGACTAACTCCTGTTGTGAGGAGTCAGAATGGCGAGGAGAATCCGGTGCAAGCGAGAATGGCCAGTTCCCGACTTCTACCCTAGGGTAAATAACCCGGCTAGTTACTCAGTTGGAAAATAATCAGGGAGGACTTCCTCGGATGTGATTGCCTCTCGCAAAACCTGCTTGTAAGTAGATTTCTGGAAGTTCTGACTTGCAGCTTCTGGAGTCTTTCTGAGTTCATCAAAATTGTTGAAATCTTCAAAATTATAATGTTGAGGAGTTGAGCTAGCACGAGCAGATGATTCTCCAACTTCTACTCTGCTTGAAGGACCTGTTTCAAAATAATCTAAATCTGCAAATTCTTCAAACACAGGTTCTTCAACAACTTCTACATTCGTTGGATTCTCGACAATCTCTGGTTCATCAAATGTTACATTATCTTTCAATGCTTCAACATCTGCATCATCTTCATCCAAGATTTCTTCAGCAGCGTCTTCAAGGATTTGGGCAACTTCCTTTTCAATTGCTTCATTTACCAGATCTAAAATGGCAGCATCAACATTTTCAATATTTTCACCCTCTGCTCTTTCTTCCATTACCACTTCTCCAACATTTACTTCAACACTTGCCGATGTATTTTCAATATTAGCTTGACCTTCTCCTTGGTTCTCCCCCTCGGGGTGATCATCAGAATCAGGATCATCCCGACGAGAAGGAACCGAGGCCGGTCGGCAAGATTCTAAAGCCAACAGTCTGAGTTCAAAGGCAGCAAGCTTTGCATCATACTCTGCTTTTTGACTTGCAACTTGATCTTGTAGATCTTTAACCCTCCTTTCTGTTGCTTTTTCCCTTTCCCTCACTTCAAGAGCATTTAACACCCCTCTTTTTCTTTTTGACTTACTAGGACCCTCTCTTGGCGACCTATGCTCAGTTTGTTGATGTTGATGGATTTTCATTTTGTGTTGGTGTTCTTTGTGTTTGTGTGGGAAGTGGAGTATCCAACCCGGGGGTTGTTGGCACACTTGTGTTGTGAGGAAGTGGAGTATCCAACCCGGGGGTTGTTGGCACACTTGTGGTGTGACCTAAATTCAGCGATGCTGATTCAGGATTTCCTGCGGATCCTCGGGATATACCCTCACCAGCAGTTGGAGATTCAGTGGCTTTGCAACCAGAATCGGATTGTGTCCTAGACTGTGATAAATCACTGTCCTGGACTTGTTGTTGGGCAACACCACTAACAACACCGGGGTCACTGAGAATGCCCGTTAATACAGGCTCAGGTTGATCCTGAGGAACAGCAGTGTCACTACGGCGTTCATACTGCTCCCCAGTCTCGGTCTGAGACCTGTTACCTGCGGCTAAAGCTGGCGTGATGGTAGCTAAGGCAGGATTTCCAAGCTGTCCTTGAGGGTCACACAAAGTGGGTCCCTCTCCGCTTGTTCCGGCACCAGTACTCAACTGGGCTTGTGAATCAGTGTCCCTAGGGGATCTAGACTCTTGTGCATCAAATGAAGGCGAGAGGTGGGGCTGGTCCTCTCTGATTTCAACACTCTCATCACTAACAACACCGGGGTCACTGAGAATGCCCGTTAATACAGGCTCAGGTTGATCCTGAGGAACAGCAGTGTCACTACGGCGTTCATACTGCTCCCCAGTCTCGGTCTGAGACCTGTTACCTGCGGCTAAAGCTGGCGTGATGGTAGCTAAGGCAGGATTTCCAAGCTGTCCTTGAGGGTCACACAAAGTGGGTCCCTCTCCGCTTGTTCCGGCACCAGTACTCAACTGGGCTTGTGAATCAGTGTCCCTAGGGGATCTAGACTCTTGTGCATCAAATGAAGGCGAGAGGTGGGGCTGGTCCTCTCTGATTTCAACACTCTCATCCTCCAAATGAGGAGAGTGTGGTGAGCGTGGCTGTTCCCCGTGAATTTCTGAGACTAACTCCTGTTGTGAGGAGTCAGAATGGCGAGGAGAATCCGGTGCAAGCGAGAATGGGCAGTTCCCGACTTCTACCCTAGGGTAAATAACCCGGCTAGACTCAGTTGGTTGAACTATCGGAGGGCCATCGTTTTCTTTTTGCCCTTGTCCTAACCCGGACCGCTCATCCTCTCCGGTATTTTCAACTCCTCCCTCATTCCTTCCTTGTTCCTCCAGCACAACATCATCGCCAGTGCTCACATGCTCAGTCTCAATATCAGATTCAACATTATGCACAATATTTGTTGCCTGTTCAACATCAAACTCCACCGAGGCACCAGGTTGTTCTGTTACATCTGCAGAGGTAGATTCAACTGTGTGTCTTGCAGATCTAGACGACTTATGTTTTCGTTTCTTTTTCTTTGATTTCTGCTTTAACACACTTCGTGCAGCCATTTTCAGTCGTCTCCCTGGTGGTGGAGTTGGTTCAGCAGGTAAGGCTGAGGCAATAGGTGTTGGATCAAAAACAGGTGTAGTATGAGGTGGTGTAAAGGTTGGTGGAATCGGTGAAACAATGGATGGTAAAGGCGTTGATTGCGAAGGTGAAGATTGAGAAATGTTAACGGTTGGTGTTGATTGGGTAGATTGTGAAATAGGTGAAGAAATAGGTACAGGTGAAGCAACATCTTGCTCAAAAATAACTCTTTTAGTCTTTCTTCTCCTCTGCTCAGAGGCCCTCTCATCACTAACCCCTCTTTTTCTTTTTGACTTACTAGGACCCTCACTTGGCGACCTATGCTCAGTTTGGGCAGGAGTCTGTCGGCTTTCAGACCCCATTACTGAGACTAACCACTCAAGATACGTCCTAAGGTGGGGACTCTGAGCAGGAACCAAGTTTATCAAAAACGGTGGAATCGGAAATGGTTTTACTGTTTCACAACTTGTGCCTCTTACGTTGGATTTATACAAAGCAATCACACATTTGAAACTATTCTCCAGCTTTGGAATTTCTTCTAAATTGTCAAGTGCATCTTCGATAATCAAAGTGAAAAATCTGATGAAGGGAATGTACTTTCTTTCTTGTTTATTCTTCCCCTTAACAACTTGGATCAGCTTTTTCCATAGGATTGCCGCAAAGTCACACTGCACGTTGTGAGTGACTGCATAGTATATAGCCAAAGAATCTTTGGTCATCAGATCAATTCCCTTCTGTGCTGGCATCAGGCAGGTTGAAAGAATATTATACATTGTATGCCATAGAGTGGCTACATTACTTCTTCTGAAGTCTCTCATTGTATTCAACTCTCCTTCATAGCCCAACGAATGAACTCCGGCCAACATTTCTTCTACTGATGGGAGTTCTTCGTATTCATCCAAAATAGGAAATCCAATCACTGTTCTAAATTCATCCAAAGTGAATCTGCACTTGAAGATTTCATCTTCTGATTCAAGAGAGAATTTGAAGTAATCTGCTGTGTTGTGCCTTTTAATTCCCCGCACATATTCAATGGATTCCCACAGCTGGAAGATATACTTCTCAGGTACAATTGCACCTCCAGAAAGAGCATTATTTAAAGGATGATAACTGAGAATCTCCGGAATGATAGGAAATTTGCAAGCAAATGGAATATGTAATGCTTGATTGGCTTGCATTTTCATCGAATCTCCTTCTTGGAACATTGCCATCTTTACACTTTATTATTTTTCTGTTTAAGACAAACTGACCAATAGGTGTTGGATCAAAAACAGGTGTAGTATGAGGTGGTGTAAAGGTTGGTGGAATCGGTGAAACAATGGATGGTAAAGGCGTTGATTGCGAAGGTGAAGATTGAGAAATGTTAACGGTTGGTGTTGATTGGGTAGATTGTGAAATAGGTGAAGAAATAGGTACAGGTGAAGCAACATCTTGCTCAAAAATAACTCTTTTAGTCTTTCTTCTCCTCTGCTCAGAGGCCCTCTCATCACTAACCCCTCTTTTTCTTTTTGCCCTTGTCCTAACCCGGACCGCTCATCCTCTCCGGTATTTTCAACTCCTCCCTCATTCCTTCCTTGTTCCTCCAGCACAACATCATCGCCAGTGCTCACATGCTCAGTCTCAATATCAGATTCAACATTATGCACAATATTTGTTGCCTGTTCAACATCAAACTCCACCGAGGCACCAGGTTGTTCTGTTACATCTGCAGAGGTAGATTCAACTGTGTGTCTTGCAGATCTAGACGACTTATGTTTTCGTTTCTTTTTCTTTGATTTCTGCTTTAACACACTTCGTGCAGCCATTTTCAGTCGTCTCCCTGGTGGTGGAGTTGGTTCAGCAGGTAAGGCTGAGGCAATAGGTGTTGGATCAAAAACAGGTGTAGTATGAGGTGGTGTAAAGGTTGGTGGAATCGGTGAAACAATGGATGGTAAAGGCGTTGATTGCGAAGGTGAAGATTGAGAAATGTTAACGGTTGGTGTTGATTGGGTAGATTGTGAAATAGGTGAAGAAATAGGTACAGGTGAAGCAACATCTTGCTCAAAAATAACTCTTTTAGTCTTTCTTCTCCTCTGCTCAGAGGCCCTCTCATCACTAACCCCTCTTTTTCTTTTTGACTTACTAGGACCCTCACTTGGCGACCTATGCTCAGTTTGGGCAGGAGTCTGTCGGCTTTCAGACCCCATTACTGAGACTAACCACTCAAGATACGTCCTAAGGTGGGGACTCTGAGCAGGAACCAAGTTTATCAAAAACGGTGGAATCGGAAATGGTTTTACTGTTTCACAACTTGTGCCTCTTACGTTGGATTTATACAAAGCAATCACACATTTGAAACTATTCTCCAGCTTTGGAATTTCTTCTAAATTGTCAAGTGCATCTTCGATAATCAAAGTGAAAAATCTGATGAAGGGAATGTACTTTCTTTCTTGTTTATTCTTCCCCTTAACAACTTGGATCAGCTTTTTCCATAGGATTGCCGCAAAGTCACACTGCACGTTGTGAGTGACTGCATAGTATATAGCCAAAGAATCTTTGGTCATCAGATCAATTCCCTTCTGTGCTGGCATCAGGCAGGTTGAAAGAATATTATACATTGTATGCCATAGAGTGGCTACATTACTTCTTCTGAAGTCTCTCATTGTATTCAACTCTCCTTCATAGCCCAACGAATGAACTCCGGCCAACATTTCTTCTACTGATGGGAGTTCTTCGTATTCATCCAAAATAGGAAATCCAATCACTGTTCTAAATTCATCCAAAGTGAATCTGCACTTGAAGATTTCATCTTCTGATTCAAGAGAGAATTTGAAGTAATCTGCTGTGTTGTGCCTTTTAATTCCCCGCACATATTCAATGGATTCCCACAGCTGGAAGATATACTTCTCAGGTACAATTGCACCTCCAGAAAGAGCATTATTTAAAGGATGATAACTGAGAATCTCCGGAATGATAGGAAATTTGCAAGCAAATGGAATATGTAATGCTTGATTGGCTTGCATTTTCATCGAATCTCCTTCTTGGAACATTGCCATCTTTACACTTTATTATTTTTCTGTTTAAGACAAACTGACCAAAGATTTTGACCAGAAAATACATGTTAAACACAGAAAAATAACAAAATATACCAGCTTTGAAGAAACACACTTATTACACATACAATGTTTTGCATATATGTTAAAGATGAGACAACAAAGTAGTACACAAAGGCGTTCGATACCTTGCATCTCACCCAAATATATATACAAAACATGACAATATATAGAATTACATAAGTATTAAAAGATAAGAAAACAAGGTAGTACACAAAGGCGTTCGATACCTTGCCTCTCACTCTAAACACTTATGAAATACTATATATTTATATACAATACTATATATTTATAACAATACTATATATTTAAACATTTACACATAACAAATAAAGATAAAAGAAACATAGAATAAAAATAAACAAATAAAAATAAACAAACAAACAAAAAAAATTTGAAATTCTAACTTGTACTGTTTGCCGAGCTCAAAGCTCTGCAAACAGTTAAACTTAAAACTTTTTGAAAAATTTTCATTTTGTACTGTTTGCCGAGCTTAAAGCTCTGCAAACAGTTAAACTTAAAACTTTTTGAAAAATTTTCATTTTGTACTGTTTGCCGAGCTTAAAGCTCTGCAAACAGTTAAACTTAAACTTGTTGAAAAATTTTCATTTTGTACTGTTTGCCGAGCTCAAAGCTCTGCAAATGAGTAGTTCAGTCCAACTCCTTGAAAATGTATGAAATTTACTTTTCTTGAACAACAAAAATGTTGTCAATTGATAAAGTGAAATTTCAATTTTGGAAAAAATTTTAAATTGTACTGTTTGCCGAGCTCAAAGCTCTGCAAACAGTTAAACTTAAAACTTTTTGAAAAATTTTCATTTTGTACTGTTTGCCGAGCTCAAAGCTCTGCAAACAGTTAAACTTAAAACTTTTTGAAAAATTTTCATTTTGTACTGTTTGCCGAGCTTAAAGCTCTGCAAACAGTTAAACTTAAAACTTTTTGAAAAATTTTCATTTTGTACTGTTTGCCGAGCTTAAAGCTCTGCAAACAGTTGAACTTAAAACTTTTTGAAAAATTTTCATTTTGTACTGTTTGCCGAGCTCAAAGCTCTGCAAACAGTTAAACTTAAAACTTTTTGAAAAATTTTCATTTTGTACTGTTTGCCGAGCTTAAAGCTCTGCAAACAGTTGAACTTAAAACTTTTTGAAAAATTTTCATTTTGTACTGTTTGCCGAGCTTAAAGCTCTGCAAACAGTTGATTTTAAAAACTTTTGAGAAAAATCTCATTTTGAACTATTTGCCGAGCTAAAAGCTCTGCAAACAGTTGATTTGAAAGAATATTATACATTGTATGCCATAGAGTGGCTACATTACTTCTTCTGAAGTCTCTCATTGTATTCAACTCTCCTTCATAGCCCAACGAATGAACTCCGGCCAACATTTCTTCTACTGATGGGAGTTCTTCGTATTCATCCAAAATAGGAAATCCAATCACTGTTCTAAATTCATCCAAAGTGAATCTGCACTTGAAGATTTCATCTTCTGATTCAAGAGAGAATTTGAAGTAATCTGCTGTGTTGTGCCTTTTAATTCCCCGCACATATTCAATGGATTCCCACAGCTGGAAGATATACTTCTCAGGTACAATTGCACCTCCAGAAAGAGCATTATTTAAAGGATGATAACTGAGAATCTCCGGAATGATAGGAAATTTGCAAGCAAATGGAATATGTAATGCTTGATTGGCTTGCATTTTCATCGAATCTCCTTCTTGGAACATTGCCATCTTTACACTTTATTATTTTTCTGTTTAAGACAAACTGACCAAAGATTTTGACCAGAAAATACATGTTAAACACAGAAAAATAACAAAATATACCAGCTTTGAAGAAACACACTTATTACACATACAATGTTTTGCATATATGTTAAAGATGAGACAACAAAGTAGTACACAAAGGCGTTCGATACCTTGCATCTCACCCAAATATATATACAAAACATGACAATATATAGAATTACATAAGTATTAAAAGATAAGAAAACAAGGTAGTACACAAAGGCGTTCGATACCTTGCATCTCACCCAAATATATATACAAAACATGACAATATATAGAATTACATAAGTATTAAAAGATAAGAAAACAAGGTAGTACACAAAGGCGTTCGATACCTTGCCTCTCACTCTAAACACTTATGAAATACTATATATTTATATACAATACTATATATTTACAATATATATTTAAACATTTACACATAACAAATAAAGATAAAAGAAACATAGAATAAAAATAAACAAATAAAAATAAACAAACAAACAAAAAAAATTTGAAATTCTAACTTGTACTGTTTGCCGAGCTCAAAGCTCTGCAAACAGTTAAACTTAAAACTTTTTGAAAAATTTTCATTTTGTACTGTTTGCAGAGCAAAAACCTCTGCAAATAGCACATTTTGAAATTTTGCCCAAAAATAGGTTTAGGAAAAATTTTGATTTGTTTTGGAGTTGAAAATATGTAAATGCAGAGCTCAAAGCTCTGCAAACAGTTAAACTTAAAACTTTTTGAAAAATTTTCATTTTGAACTATTTGCCGAGCAAAATGCTCTGCAAACAGTTGGTTTTGAAAACTTTTTATGAAAAATTTTCACTTTGAACTATTTGCCGAGCAAAATGCTCTGCAAACAGTTGAATTTGAAAACTTGTGTGAAAAATTTTCACTTTTAACTGTTTGCCGAGCAAAATGCTCTGCAAACAGTTGATTTTGAAAACTTTTTATGAAAAATTTTCATTTTGAACTATTTGCCGAGCTCAAAGCTCTGCAAACAATTAAACTTAAAACTTTTTGAAAAATTTTCACTTTGAACTATTTGCCGAGCAAAATGCTCTGCAAACAGTTGAATTTGAAAACTTGTGTGAAAAATTTTCACTTTTAACTATTTGCCGAGCAAAATGCTCTGCAAACAGTTGATTTTGAAAACTTTTGAGAAAAATCTCATTTTGAACTATTTGCCGAGCAAACTGCTCTGCAAACAGTTGGTTTTGAAAACTTTTTATGAAAAATTTTCACTTTGAACTATTTGCCGAGCTAAAAGCTCTGCAAACAGTTGATTTTAAACACATTGAGAAAATTCTCATTTTGAACTATTTGCCGAGCTAAAAGCTCTGCAAGTAGTTGGATTTAAAAACCATTGTGAGAAATTTTCACATTGAACTATTTGCCGAGCAAAATGCTCTGCAAACAGTTGATTTTAAACACATTGAGAAAATTCTCATTTTGAACTATTTGCCGAGCAAAATGCTCTGCAAACAGTTGATTTTAAACACATTGAGAAAATTCTCATTTTGAACTATTTGCCGAGCAAAATGCTCTGCAAACAGTTGGTTTTGAAAACTTTTTATGAAAAATTTTCACTTTGAACTATTTGCCGAGCAAAATGCTCTGCAAACAGTTGAATTTGAAAACTTTGTGAAAAATTTTCATTTTGTACTGTTTGCCGAGCAAAATGCTCTGCAAACAGTTGGTTTTGAAAACTTTTTATGAAAAATTTTCACTTTGAACTATTTGCCGAGCAAAATGCTCTGCAAACAGTTGGTTTTGAAAACTTTTTATGAAAAATTTTCACTTTGAACTATTTGCCGAGCAAAATGCTCTGCAAACAGTTGATGTGAAGAATTGGTTGAAGACTTGGACTTTGAAATTCCAAAATGAACTGTTTGCCGAGCAAAATGCTCTGCAAACAGTTGATTTTAAACACATTGAGAAAATTCTCATTTTGAACTATTTGCCGAGCAAAATGCTCTGCAAACAGTTGTTTTTAAGACTTGAAAGACTTGGAATTTAATTTGGACAAAATGCACTGTTTGCCGAGCAAATTGCTCTGCAAACAGTTAATCTTAAAACTTTTTGAAAAATTTTCATTTTGTACTGTTTGCCGAGCTCAAAGCTCTGCAAACAGTTGATTTTAAAAACTTTTGAGAAAAATCTCATTTTGAACTATTTGCCGAGCTAAAAGCTCTGCAAACAGTTATTTGAAAACTTTTTGAAAAATTTTCACTTTGAACTGTTTGCCGAGCACAAAGCTCTGCAAACAATAGATTTTAAACACTTGATTCATTTGAAAACCAAAAAGGGTTGAATGCCGAGCAAAATGCTCTGCAAACAGTTTTTGAAAACTTTTTGAAAAATTTTCACTTTGAACTATTTGCCGAGCAAAATGCTCTGCAAACAGTTGGTTTTGAAAACTTTTTATGAAAAATTTTCACTTTGAACTATTTGCCGAGCAAAATGCTCTGCAAACAATTAATTTAAAACTTTTTGAAAAATTTTCATTTTGTACTGTTTGCCGAGCAAAATGCTCTGCAAACAGTTGATTTTAAACACATTGAGAAAATTCTCATTTTGAACTATTTGCCGAGCAAAATGCTCTGCAAACAGTTGAATTTGAAAACTTGTGTGAAAATAACCATTTGCCGAGCAAGAAGCTCTGCAAATGGCACTTTTGATCACAAACACTTGTTTAAGTTTTATCAAGAACAAAGTACCCATTTGCCGAGCAAACTGCTCTGCAAATGGCACTTTTGATCACAAACACTTGTTTAAGTTTTATCAAGAACAAAGTACCCATTTGCCGAGCAAACTGCTCTGCAAATGGCACTTTTGATCACAAACACTTGTTTAAGTTTTATCAAGAACAAAGTACCCATTTGCCGAGCAAACTGCTCTGCAAATGGTACTTTTTCTCATGAACTCATCATTTACCCAGCCCTTGATCAAATCAAACCCACACACATCGATTCACATGCAGATTAAGTCATACAAACATATAACCAATACATACACTACCTAATCATGCATCTATCATTCTCAAATCATGACTCAAAACATCAAAACGAGTAATAAACATCAAAAGATTCATATTGGCATTTAATCAAACAGTTGGAGTGCGAACATAAAACAAGTAATCTCACCTCACAAACACTGATCGAATGAAGATGGACGTTGATATTGTCCACAAATATGATCCCTTGTTTATACCCTTTGAGTTTATTATGCAAAATATGAGCACTTTTGATTGATTGATGTGAGTTGGATTGAGTAGTTCGAGAGAGAAAACAAGTAGATATTTTTGGTTTGAATTTGAAATGAAGGTTTGACCCGTCCATTTTCCTTTTAAACACCAATTCGGGTCGCGGGTCTGGGTTTGACCCGCGTGTCAACCCGAATTTCGACAGATCATGGGCTTTACCTGGTTGATGGGCTAATCATGCTAGTTGGGCTCAAATTCATTTTGGGCTTAAACAATCACAAGAAAAATAATAACAAATGAATATTAAAAAGAAAATAAAAAATAAGAAAAATAAAATAAAAAAATACTGATTAAAAAGAATAAAAAAAATATGAGCACTTTTGATTGATTGATGTGAGTTGGATTGAGTAGTTCGAGAGAGAAAACAAGTAGATATTTTTGGTTTGAATTTGAAATGAAGGTTTGACCCGTCCATTTTCCTTTTAAACACCAATTCGGGTCGCGGGTCTGGGTTTGACCCGCGTGTCAACCCGAATTTCGACAGATCATGGGCTTTACCTGGTTGATGGGCTAATCATGCTAGTTGGGCTCAAATTCATTTTGGGCTTAAACAATCACAAGAAAAATAATAACAAATGAATATTAAAAAGAAAATAAAAAATAAGAAAAATAAAATAAAAAAATAACAAAAATCTTTTTATTATTTTATGATTTTCTAATTTTGTATTTGATTTTTCAATTTTAAAATAACAAACACACATACAAATATTAAAAAAAATTTAAACAAATAAAACAAACAATTAACAAGTAAACAGACAAATATTTACATTCATTTGCACACTCCCCCTCAGATTAAGCATTTTAGACTATACTAAATTTACAAACTCCCCCTAAAATCATGCATTCTACCCTTTTTCTCCCCCTCAAACATTGCATGCAATATCAAGTAAAACACATCAATGTTTGAGACAGAAAATGAACATAGAAAACATGGCATGAAAGCATTTAAGTTTGTAAATTAAGCATTTTAGACTATACTAAATTTACAAACTCCCCCTAAAATCATGCATTCTACCCTTTTTCTCCCCCTCAAACATTGCATGCAATATCAAGTAAAACACATCAATGTTTGAGACAGAAAATGAACATAGAAAACATGGCATGAAAGCATTTAAGTTTGTAAATTAAGCATTCCCAACTTGGTTTTCAGAAAATTGAACCTGTTTTCATCCAAAGGTTTGGTGAAAATATCAGCAAGTTGGTAGTCTGTCGGGACAAAATAGAGTTCGATGTTACCTTTCTCGACATGATCTTTAAGAAAATGGTACCGAACATCTATGTGCTTGGTCTTTGTGTGCTGTACAGGATTGCAAGAAATAGCAATTGCACTCTTAGAGTCACAGTATATGGGAATCCTGTTGAATTGAAATCCATAATCAGTCAACTGTGTCTTCATCCAAAGAACCTGTGAACAACAACTTGCTGCAGCAACGTATTCAGCTTCTGCAGTTGATGTAGATACACAGTTCTGTTTCTTTGAAGACCAACTGACCAATCTATCCCCTAGAAACTGTACACTCCCAGAAGTGCTCTTTCGATCAAGCTTACAACCTGCATGGTCAGCATCTGAATATGCAATTAGCTGAAACCCGGTATCCCTTGGATACCAGAGACCAAGGTTCACTGTGCCTTTCAGGTATCGGAATATCCGTTTGACGGCCTGGAAATGACTTTCCTTGGGATTGGCCTGGTACCTGGCACACATGCATGTGGCGAACATAATATCCGGGCGACTAGCAGTCAAATACATGAGTGACCCTATCATACTGCGATATTTCTTTTGATCAAAAGTTTTTCCATTTAAATCAGCATTAAGCATTTTAGACTATACTAAATTTACAAACTCCCCCTAAAATCATGCATTCTACCCTTTTTCTCCCCCTCAAACATTGCATGCAATATCAAGTAAAACACATCAATGTTTGAGACAGAAAATGAACATAGAAAACATGGCATGAAAGCATTTAAGTTTGTAAATTAAGCATTCCCAACTTGGTTTTCAGAAAATTGAACCTGTTTTCATCCAAAGGTTTGGTGAAAATATCAGCAAGTTGGTAGTCTGTCGGGACAAAATAGAGTTCGATGTTACCTTTCTCGACATGAATCAAATTAAGCATTTTAGACTATACTAAATTTACAAACTCCCCCTAAAATCATGCATTCTACCCTTTTTCTCCCCCTCAAACATTGCATGCAATATCAAGTAAAACACATCAATGTTTGAGACAGAAAATGAACATAGAAAACATGGCATGAAAGCATTTAAGTTTGTAAATTAAGCATTTTAGACTATACTAAATTTACAAACTCCCCCTAAAATCATGCATTCTACCCTTTTTCTCCCCCTCAAACATTGCATGCAATATCAAGTAAAACACATCAATGTTTGAGACAGAAAATGAACATAGAAAACATGGCATGAAAGCATTTAAGTTTGTAAATTAAGCATTCCCAACTTGGTTTTCAGAAAATTGAACCTGTTTTCATCCAAAGGTTTGGTGAAAATATCAGCAAGTTGGTAGTCTGTCGGGACAAAATAGAGTTCGATGTTACCTTTCTCGACATGATCTTTAAGAAAATGGTACCGAACATCTATGTGCTTGGTCTTTGTGTGCTGTACAGGATTGCAAGAAATAGCAATTGCACTCTTAGAGTCACAGTATATGGGAATCCTGTTGAATTGAAATCCATAATCAGTCAACTGTGTCTTCATCCAAAGAACCTGTGAACAACAACTTGCTGCAGCAACGTATTCAGCTTCTGCAGTTGATGTAGATACACAGTTCTGTTTCTTTGAAGACCAACTGACCAATCTATCCCCTAGAAACTGTACACTCCCAGAAGTGCTCTTTCGATCAAGCTTACAACCTGCATGGTCAGCATCTGAATATGCAATTAGCTGAAACCCGGTATCCCTTGGATACCAGAGACCAAGGTTCACTGTGCCTTTCAGGTATCGGAATATCCGTTTGACGGCCTGGAAATGACTTTCCTTGGGATTGGCCTGGTACCTGGCACACATGCATGTGGCGAACATAATATCCGGGCGACTAGCAGTCAAATACATGAGTGACCCTATCATACTGCGATATTTCTTTTGATCAAAAGTTTTTCCATTTAAATCAGCATTAATCTTTGTTCGAGATTCCATGGGTGTGCCAATTGTTTGACAATCCATCATATCAAACTTTTTCAACATGTCAAGAATGTACTTTGATTGACAAATAAAAGTTCCATTTGTCATCTGTTTTACTTGAAGACCAAGGAAAAAGTTTAATTCACCCATCATGCTCATTTCAAATTTCTTGATCATTAAAGCAGAGAAATTCTTGCAGTATTTAGGATTAGTTGACCCAAAAATTATGTCGTCAACATAAATCTGGATTAGAATGATGTCACTACCTTGTCGTTTGATAAACAAGGTAGTGTCAATCGAACCTTTGCTAAAGCCAGATTTCACAAGATAAGAGGATAGAGCATCATACCATGCACGAGGCGCTTGTTTCAGTCCATATAAAGCCTTATCTAACCTGTAAACATAGTTCGGATGTTTGGAACTCACAAAACCTTCTGGTTGTTCAACGTACACTTCTTCTTTGAGAATTCCATTTAAGAAGGCAGTTTTAACATCCATTTGGTAGACTGTGAAGTTCTTGTAGGCAGCATAGGCAAGAAACATCCGAATAGCCTCAATTCGTGCAACTGGTGCGAATGTCTCATCATAATCAATTCCATCTTGTTGACAATATCCCTTTGCAACCAAGCGTGCTTTGTTGCGTACAACAACTCCATTTTCATCCTTTTTGTTCTTGAAGATCCATTTGGTCTTAATTGGCTCCTTGTTCTTGTAAGGATTGGGAACCAATTTCCATACCTCAAGGCGTTCAAATTGATTCAGTTCCTCCTGCATAGCTTTCACCCAATCTGGACAATTTAGAGCTTCATTCACTGTCTTTGGTTCAACAATGCTCAGAAAATTTACAAACAGACATTCATTCGCGGAAGCAGATCTTGTCTGAATTCCTGTTGTTGGATTACCAATGACTTGAGATATCGGATGAGCTCTAGTCCATTTGGTTGTGTGAGGGATTGGATCAATTGGATCACCAGATTCTTCAGAATCAATAAAATCAGGAGTATGTTGTTCAGTCAATTGCTCAAGTGAAGTAGCAATTGGTTCAACAAAGTGATCTTGATCATAAGCTTCTGGATTGGTTGAAGGATTTGTCACTTGAGAAATAACAGGAGGTTGAGAATGCAATACTGAATTATCAGTCGGTGGAGGAGAATCAGATGTTGAACTTTCATCTGATGAATGTGTTGGTGAAGACTCATTGGGATCCATCTCTTTCGAATTTGAACTTGATGGTTCATCGAGATGTACTTCAGATTCAGGAACTTCTTTGGAAACTTTGAAAAATTCTTCGAATAAGATATCCAAATCTTGTGGTGTTGGAGTAGTGAATGATGTCACTACCTTGTCGTTTGATAAACAAGGTAGTGTCAATCGAACCTTTGCTAAAGCCAGATTTCACAAGATAAGAGGATAGAGCATCATACCATGCACGAGGCGCTTGTTTCAGTCCATATAAAGCCTTATCTAACCTGTAAACATAGTTCGGATGTTTGGAACTCACAAAACCTTCTGGTTGTTCAACGTACACTTCTTCTTTGAGAATTCCATTTAAGAAGGCAGTTTTAACATCCATTTGGTAGACTGTGAAGTTCTTGTAGGCAGCATAGGCAAGAAACATCCGAATAGCCTCAATTCGTGCAACTGGTGCGAATGTCTCATCATAATCAATTCCATCTTGTTGACAATATCCCTTTGCAACCAAGCGTGCTTTGTTGCGTACAACAACTCCATTTTCATCCTTTTTGTTCTTGAAGATCCATTTGGTCTTAATTGGCTCCTTGTTCTTGTAAGGATTGGGAACCAATTTCCATACCTCAAGGCGTTCAAATTGATTCAGTTCCTCCTGCATAGCTTTCACCCAATCTGGACAATTTAGAGCTTCATTCACTGTCTTTGGTTCAACAATGCTCAGAAAATTTACAAACAGACATTCATTCGCGGAAGCAGATCTTGTCTGAATTCCTGTTGTTGGATTACCAATGACTTGAGATATCGGATGAGCTCTAGTCCATTTGGTTGTGTGAGGAATTGGATCAATTGGATCACCAGATTCTTCAGAATCAATAAAATCAGGAGTATGTTGTTCAGTCAATTGCTCAAGTGAAGTAGCAATTGGTTCAACAAAGTGATCTTGATCATAAGCTTCTGGATTGGTTGAAGGATTTGTCACTTGAGAAATAACAGGAGGTTGAGAATGCAATACTGAATTATCAGTCGGTGGAGGAGAATCAGATGTTGAACTTTCATCTGATGAATGTGTTGGTGAAGACTCATTGGGATCCATCTCTTTCGAATTTGAACTTGATGGTTCATCGAGATGTACTTCAGATTCAGGAACTTCTTTGGAAACTTTGAAAAATTCTTCGAATAAGATATCCAAATCTTGTGGTGTTGGAGTAGTGAATGATTTGACATTTGATGTAGGTTTAGGTGCGGAAGCTTGTGGACATTGAAGTTCGGGTCTTGAACTGTGTTGTTCAAGAACCATTCCTGAGAGTTCATCAAATCGAACATTCATACTCTCGTCTATTCTCTTGGTTCTCCGGTTATATACACGATATGCAATCGATTCTCTCGAATAACCGATGAAATATGCCTCATCGCCTTTAGGTTCAAATTTGCCCAGATTGTCTCGATCATTGAGAACATAACATACACATCCAAAAATGTGTAAAAAGTTCACATTGGGCTTTCTTTTGTTGATCACCTCATACGGAGTTTTATCAAACCTCTTGTTTATGATTGATCTGTTTTGTGTAAAACAAGCAGTAGCAACAGCTTCAGCCCATAGATTCGGTGGCAATTTCGAATAGGCAAGCATTGTTCTAGCTGCTTCAACAAGAGTTCGATTTCTACGTTCAACTACTCCATTCTGTTGAGGTGTTCTGACAGCGGAAAATTGGTGTGAAATACCCATGGATTTGAAGAAAGAATCAATTGTTGAATTCTTGAATTCAGTTCCATTGTCTGAGCGAACAATTCTAACAGATGATTTGAGATTGACTTGGGTCTTCTTGATGAAATCAATAAAATCAGGAGTATGTTGTTCAGTCAATTGCTCAAGTGAAGTAGCAATTGGTTCAACAAAGTGATCTTGATCATAAGCTTCTGGATTGGTTGAAGGATTTGTCACTTGAGAAATAACAGGAGGTTGAGAATGCAATACTGAATTATCAGTCGGTGGAGGAGAATCAGATGTTGAACTTTCATCTGATGAATGTGTTGGTGAAGACTCATTGGGATCCATCTCTTTCGAATTTGAACTTGATGGTTCATCGAGATGTACTTCAGATTCAGGAACTTCTTTGGAAACTTTGAAAAATTCTTCGAATAAGATATCCAAATCTTGTGGTGTTGGAGTAGTGAATGATTTGACATTTGATGTAGGTTTAGGTGCGGAAGCTTGTGGACATTGAAGTTCGGGTCTTGAACTGTGTTGTTCAAGAACCATTCCTGAGAGTTCATCAAATCGAACATTCATACTCTCGTCTATTCTCTTGGTTCTCCGGTTATATACACGATATGCAATCGATTCTCTCGAATAACCGATGAAATATGCCTCATCGCCTTTAGGTTCAAATTTGCCCAGATTGTCTCGATCATTGAGAACATAACATACACATCCAAAAATGTGTAAAAAGTTCACATTGGGCTTTCTTTTGTTGATCACCTCATACGGAGTTTTATCAAACCTCTTGTTTATGATTGATCTGTTTTGTGTAAAACAAGCAGTAGCAACAGCTTCAGCCCATAGATTCGGTGGCAATTTCGAATAGGCAAGCATTGTTCTAGCTGCTTCAACAAGAGTTCGATTTCTACGTTCAACTACTCCATTCTGTTGAGGTGTTCTGACAGCGGAAAATTGGTGTGAAATACCCATGGATTTGAAGAAAGAATCAATTGTTGAATTCTTGAATTCAGTTCCATTGTCTGAGCGAACAATTCTAACAGATGATTTGAGATTGACTTGGGTCTTCTTGATGAAGTCAATAATCACTTGCGGAGTGTCACTCTTTGCATGAAGAAAGAATACCCAAGTATAACGAGAATAATCATCTACTATCACTAGAATGTATCGCTTTCCATGGATACTTTGAACCTTCATTGGGCCACACAAATCCATATGAATAAGGTGCAAAGGACCTTCAGTACTTAAATGCTGCTTTGGTTTGTGTGAAGCTTTCTTCATCTTTCCAATTGCACAAGCTGGACAAACATGTTCACTTTCATACTTGTAGTCTGGAAGACCTTCAACAAGTTGTTTATCCACGAGTGTATTAATCGTTTGAAAGTTAAGATGAGAAAGACGGCGATGCCATAACCAAGAGTTTTGTGCAGTTGCTTTCGAAAGAAGGCAAATATCTGAAGAATTGGAAGGGATGTTGTTGAGATCAATTGTTGTGTGAAGCTTTCTTCATCTTTCCAATTGCACAAGCTGGACAAACATGTTCACTTTCATACTTGTAGTCTGGAAGACCTTCAACAAGTTGTTTATCCACGAGTGTATTAATCGTTTGAAAGTTAAGATGAGAAAGACGGCGATGCCATAACCAAGAGTTTTGTGCAGTTGCTTTCGAAAGAAGGCAAATATCTGAAGAATTGGAAGGGATGTTGTTGAGATCAATTGTAAACAGATTATTGTCTCTTGTTCCAGTCAGAATATCCACACCATCTTCAGTCTGCACTTTGCATTCATATCTCCTAAATAAAACTTGAAGATCATTGTCACAAAATTGACCAACACTAAAGAGATTGTGTCCAAGTCCTTCAACGTAGGAAACTCTCTTTATAGTGACTCCATTTTTGACAATGTCTCCATAACCAAGAATAGGAGCGATATGATCGTTTCCGAATCTGACTGTTCCCATAAACTTTTCAACAAAGTTCGACAGAATTGATTTGGTTCCAGTCATATGTCGAGAACATCCAGAGTCGACATACCAAACACAAATTAGAAATTCCTGCAAGGACAGGGAATATGGTTTAGGTACCCTTTTAGATTGGGTCCTTGCAGGTTAGGTGGATAACATGCAAGTACACATAATAATAAAAAAAATTAAGCAAAATAACACACAAATAAACAATTTATTCAAATGACAAACAAGCACGCACAAATGTTCAAAATTCAAAAACAACATACACACAAACAAACTGTAAAATGTTAAACTCATGTTTTGATACAAGCAGGACTAGTCCTAGATGTAGAAACATTATCTAATGAAGTTGATCTACGGACAATCCACACTTGTTTGACTTTTACAGGTTTTCCATCAAGCTGAACTTTACTAGAAGCATTCAAAAATCTATCCTTAGGGATCCATTTACTGCTACTAGCTAAGCACACGTCACCTGAAACACGAACATGTTTTGAGTTAGCAAACACTTTGTCAACTTTGTTCTTAACAGGTTTTTTCTTGATGGGTTTGTGGCCATAACTTCACAAATAGGACAATCGGGGTGGTCACAATCATTTTCATGATTCTTGGGTGGGTCTTTGACATAGTGATTTTGAGATTGACTTGGGTCTTCTTGATGAAGTCAATAATCACTTGCGGAGTGTCACTCTTTGCATGAAGAAAGAATACCCAAGTATAACGAGAATAATCATCTACTATCACTAGAATGTATCGCTTTCCATGGATACTTTGAACCTTCATTGGGCCACACAAATCCATATGAATAAGGTGCAAAGGACCTTCAGTACTTAAATGCTGCTTTGGTTTGTGTGAAGCTTTCTTCATCTTGCCAATTGCACAAGCTGGACAAACATGTTCACTTTCATACTTGTAGTCTGGAAGACCTTCAACAAGTTGTTTATCCACGAGTGTATTAATCGTTTGAAAGTTAAGATGAGAAAGACGGCGATGCCATAACCAAGAGTTTTGTGCAGTTGCTTTCGAAAGAAGGCAAATATCTGAAGAATTGGAAGGGATGTTGTTGAGATCAATTGTAAACAGATTATTGTCTCTTGTTCCAGTCAGAATATCCACACCATCTTCAGTCTGCACTTTGCATTCATATCTCCTAAATAAAACTTGAAGATCATTGTCACAAAATTGACCAACACTAAAGAGATTGTGTCCAAGTCCTTCAACGTAGGAAACTCTCTTTATAGTGACTCCATTTTTGACAATGTCTCCATAACCAAGAATAGGAGCGATATGATCGTTTCCGAATCTGACTGTTCCCATAAACTTTTCAACAAAGTTCGACAGAATTGATTTGGTTCCAGTCATATGTCGAGAACATCCAGAGTCGACATACCAAACACAAATTAGAAATTCCTGCAAGGACAGGGAATATGGTTTAGGTACCCTTTTAGATTGGGTCCTTGCAGGTTAGGTGGATAACATGCAAGTACACATAATAATAAAAAAAAATTAAGCAAAATAACACACAAATAAACAATTTATTCAAATGACAAACAAGCACGCACAAATGTTCAAAATTCAAAAACAACATACACACAAACAAACTGTAAAATGTTAAACTCATGTTTTGATACAAGCAGGACTAGTCCTAGATGTAGAAACATTATCTAATGAAGTTGATCTACGGACAATCCACACTTGTTTGACTTTTACAGGTTTTCCATCAAGCTGAACTTTACTAGAAGCATTCAAAAATCTATCCTTAGGGATCCATTTACTGCTACTAGCTAAGCACACGTCACCTGAAACACGAACATGTTTTGATACAAGCAGGACTAGTCCTAGATGTAGAAACATTATCTAATGAAGTTGATCTACGGACAATCCACACTTGTTTGACTTTTACAGGTTTTCCATCAAGCTGAACTTTACTAGAAGCATTCAAAAATCTATCCTTAGGGATCCATTTACTGCTACTAGCTAAGCACACGTCACCTGAAACACGAACATGTTTTGAGTTAGCAAACACTTTGTCAACTTTGTTCTTAACAGGTTTTTTCTTGATGGGTTCTGTGGTCTTATTTACTTTCTTAATGTTATTAGGTGACAACCATCCATACTGGTCTTTGTATTTAGTTATGCCTGTAACAGTATCTCTAACCCTATGAAAAGTGCATGTAGGATTCTTCTGAGAGTACCTAGGGAAACTAGAATACTTAACCTGCTTAGATTGTTTGTTACCTAACGAGAAAGTTTCTTTCTTAACATTCTTCGGACCACTGTTTGGTTTGACTTCTTTTTGTGCCTTGTGTTCAGATTTGACCTTGTACATCTGTGTTTGCCTAGAAGTCTTTGATTTCATTGTGACATTGGTACTTGTCTTTGGTTTTGGACATGAGGTAGTCTTTGGTGATTGGGTGGTCTTGGGTTTTGAAACAGTCTTTGGTAATTGGTTGGACTTTAGTTTAGAAACAGTCTTGGGTAATGGGTTGGTCTTTGGTCTTTGAGACTTATCGGATGAAGAATGTGATGAGTGTGACTTTGAAATCTTCTTTAGATTTAAATCAAGTTTTTCCTCCTTTTTGACAAAATTTCTCCTTTTTGACAAACAGTTTTTCAAATTCGGGTTCAAACTCATGATTATCTTCTAAAAATGTTGACATTTCATCAGTTTCCAACTTCACACTCAGTTCACATTTCTTTATCGGACATGAACTTTACTAGAAGCATTCAAAAATCTATCCTTAGGGATCCATTTACTGCTACTAGCTAAGCACACGTCACCTGAAACACGAACATGTTTTGAGTTAGCAAACACTTTGTCAACTTTGTTCTTAACAGGTTTTTTCTTGATGGGTTCTGTGGTCTTATTTACTTTCTTAATGTTATTAGGTGACAACCATCCATACTGGTCTTTGTATTTAGTTATGCCTGTAACAGTATCTCTAACCCTATGAAAAGTGCATGTAGGATTCTTCTGAGAGTACCTAGGGAAACTAGAATACTTAACCTGCTTAGATTGTTTGTTACCTAACGAGAAAGTTTCTTTCTTAACATTCTTCGGACCACTGTTTGGTTTGACTTCTTTTTGTGCCTTGTGTTCAGATTTGACCTTGTACATCTGTGTTTGCCTAGAAGTCTTTGATTTCATTGTGACATTGGTACTTGTCTTTGGTTTTGGACATGAGGTAGTCTTTGGTGATTGGGTGGTCTTGGGTTTTGAAACAGTCTTTGGTAATTGGTTGGACTTTAGTTTAGAAACAGTCTTGGGTAATGGGTTGGTCTTTGGTCTTTGAGACTTATCGGATGAAGAATGTGATGAGTGTGACTTTGAAATCTTCTTTAGATTTAAATCAAGTTTTTCCTCCTTTTTGACAAACAGTTTTTCAAATTCGGGTTCAAACTCATGATTATCTTCTAAAAATGTTGACATTTCATCAGTTTCCAACTTCACACTCAGTTCACATTTCTTTATCGGACATGAACTTCCCTTGAATGGAATTGATGCTTTTTCTTTTTCTTTGTGAAATTGAAGTGCTATTTTCTGAAATTCGAATTCAACTTTTAAATCATTGAGTTCCTTTAGCACATTTAATCTCTGTTCTCTTTCTTTTTCAAACTTTTGTTTGAAAGCATCAATGTCATTCAAGTACGACAGAGTTCCTTCCGAAAACTTGGTAAAGGTCTCAATTTCAGAAGTGATTGGGAAAAAACAATCATCAACATCATGAACATCATCTAAATCACCTTCAGTTTGCACAGAAACATGCACAACATGACTCTCAATTTGCACAGATGTATTCATGATTTGGTGAACTTGACTTTCAGAACATGCATTTTGTGAAGTTTTCTCATTATTTCTCACAGATTTGGTTGGTGGAATTGGAGTGGCCATAACTTCACAAATAGGACAATCGGGGTGGTCACAATCATTTTCATGATTCTTGGGTGGGTCTTTGACATAGTGATTTTGAGATTGTAGATTTTCTATCAAAGATTGCTTTTCATCAAGTGACTTTTGCAAATCCTCTATTACCTTTTCCAAGACAATTTGTGGAACATAAGGTCTCAAATTCTCAGGTCTTGGAATAGGAATAGAGTTTTCCAAAGGGTTTGGAGCAAAACACTCAAGAATTTCAGGTATGACTGCCTCATGATTTTCTTTGATTGACTTTTGTGTAGAGTTAGCGAAGAAATCATATGACGTATCCATTAACTCATAGTTAAAATAGACTTTTGGACACTTGTCTAGAAAATCCTCAGCCTCATAATCACTATCAGTCGGTCTAACAAATTGGTCTGTCAGCCCACATCTCAAATAAGATTCATTATATAATGGTGGGACTTCTTGTTGTGCTTCGAGCAAATTATTTGGATTGACATAACCTATCCCTGAATTGAATAAATTTTTCAAATTTCTTGGCCTATTCAGAAAGATTTGTTGATATGAACGATTGATCTTATACAACTTTTCTTGATAAGACTTGATTTCAGTTTTCAGTTCATCATTTTCTTTATCAAGTTTTTGTTTAAGAGAATCTTTGATACAACATTCATATTTTAGATCAGAAATTTTGTTTTCAAATTCAGTCACATCAGGGATTGATTCTGTCAATTTCACATTCAAAGACTGAATGTCCTCAGCTAATGCATTCGCTCGAAACATCTCATTGGTCTTTTCCACTTGAAGTTGTCGGACAGTCTTGCTCAGTTCAAGAACTTTGGTCTCAAGTTCTTGTTTCTCAATATGCAGTTTGGAGTTTTGAGTAAAAGAGACTGCAGATTTTTCAGATTTCAAATTTTCAACATCTTTTTGAAGTGAAGTAATTTTAATTTGAAAATCTTTTTCTTTGGCCTCCATTT